>CAMZMU010000066.1:44398775-44944792 GCA_947311845.1 Poa pratensis
AAGTATCCATAATTTCTGCTGTTCCATGCTTATATTATACCATTTGCTACATGTTTTATATACACTTCGTATCACTTTTATGCATTTTCTGGGACTAACCTATTAACAAGATGCCACAGTGCCAGTTCCCTGTTTTCTGCTGTTTTTGGTTTCAGAAAGTTACTTCTGGAAATATTCTCGGAATTGCACGAAACAAAAGGCCAGTCCCTATTTTTCCAGCACACACACGAGTCCGAAGGAGAGACGAAGAGCCACGAGGTGGCCAAACCACCAGGTGGCGCGGCAGTGGGCCCACCGCGCCTGGTGTGGTTTGGGCCCCTCGGGGGTCCGCCGACATCGCCCCTTCGCCTATTTATTCCCCGAGACGAAAACCCTAAAACACCGAGCCTTTCATCCAGAACATATTCGCTGCCGCCGCCGTCGTCAACCCTAACTCGGGGGTTCTGAAGCTCTTCCCGGCACCCTGCCGGAGAGGGGAATCATCACCGGAGGGCTCTACATCGCCATGCCCGCCTCCGGAGTGATGCGTGAGTAGTTCATCCTTGGACTATGGGTCCATAGCAGTAGCTAGATGGTTGTCTTCTCCACTTGTGCCATCATGTTTAGATCTTGTGAGCTGCCTATCATGATCAAGATCATCTTATTGTAATGCTACATGTTGTGTTTGCTGGGATCTGACTTATATTGATACCTATGTGGAGCTGAATATTATATTATCATGTCTATGTCATTTGTGATCTTGCATGCTCTCCGTTACTTGTTGAAGCCTTGGCCACTGAATACTTGTACTCCAAGAGGGGTATTTATGCATGATAGTTGGGTTCAACCTCTATTTAACCTGGGATAGTGACAGCAAGTTCTAAGGTTGTAGATGTGTTGTTGCCACTAGGGGTAAAACAGCAATGCTTTATTCAAGGATGAATGTATTGTTTACATTACGCACATTACTTAATGCAATTGTCTGTTGCTTGCAACTTAATACTGGAAGGGGTACGGATGTTAACCGGAAAGTGGACTATTTAGGCATAGATGCATGCTGGATAGCGGTCTATGTACTTTGTCGTAATGCCCAAATGAATCTCATAGTAGACACCACAGCTCACACACATGTTATATGCACTTATCAATTGTCAATTGCCCAGCTGTAATTTGTTTACCCAGCATGTTAGTTATCTTATTGGAGAGACACCACTAGTGAACTGTGGACCCCGGTCCATTCTTTTACATCTGAAATACAATCTACTGCAATCATTGTTCTCTACTGTTTTATGCAAACAAACATCATTTCCATTCGATACGTTTAACCCTTTGTTTTCAGCAAGCCGGTGAGATTGACAACCTCACTGTTAAGTTGGGGCAAAGTAATTTGATTGTGTTGTGCAGGTTCCACGTTGGCACCGGAATCCCTGGTGTTGCGCCGCACTACACTCCTTCACCAACACCTTCGAAGCAACCTCGTTTTCCTACTGGGTTAAACCTTGGTTTCATACTGAGGGAAAACTTACTGCTGCACTCATCATACCTTCCTCTTGGGGTTCCCAACTGACGTGTGACGTACAAGCATTGTTTCTGGCACTATTAACTTAGAGCCACCAACACGTTTTCTGGCGCCGTTGCCGGGGAAAAGAATTGCTTCTGCAAGGGGAGTCTCTCACACCCAATCTCTTTACTTTGTTATTTGTCTTGCTTAGTTTATTTTTATTTAGTCTTGTTTGCTCTCTTTATCAAAAACACAAAAAAATTAGTTACTTGTTTAATTCAGTTTATTTTGTTTTTCAAAATGAGTACTCCTGAGAACACTAAGTTGTGTGACTTCACTAGCACAAACAACAATGATTTCATATGCACTCCTATTGCTCCACCTGCTTCTAAGCAGAATTTTATGAAATTAAACCTGCTCTATTAAATCTTGTTATGAAAGAGCAATTTTCTGGTGTTAGTACTGATGATGCTGCTGCCCATCTTAATAACTTTGTTGAACTTTGTGAAATGCAAAAGTATAAGGATATGGATGGGGATATTATAAAACTGAAACTTTTTCCTTTCTCCTTGAGAGGAAGAGCTAAAGAATGGTTGCTTTCTTTGCCTAGAAATAGTATTAATTCTTGGACAAAATGCAAAGATGCTTTCATAGGGAAATATTATCCTCCTGCTAAGATTATATCCTTGAGAAGTAGCATTATGAATTTTAAACAACTTGATAATGAACATGTTGCTCAAGCTTGGGAAAGAATGAAATCTTTGGTGAAGAATTGTCCCACTCATGGACTGACTACTTGGATGATCATCCAAACCTTTTATGCAGGATTAAATTTTTCCTCAAGGAACTTATTGGATTCAGCCTCTGGAGGAACCTTTATGTCCATCACTTTAGGTGCAGCAACAAAGCTACTTGATGATATGATGATCAACTATTCCGAATGGCACACCGAAAGAGCTCCTCAAGGTAAGAAGGTAAATTCTGTTGAAGAAACCTCCTCTTTGAGTGATAAGATTGATGCTATTATGTCTATGCTTGTGAATGGTAGATCTCATGTTGATCCTAATAATGTTCCTTTAGCTTCATTGGTTGCTCAAGAAGAGCATGTTGATGTAAACTTCATTAAAAACAACAACTTCAACAACAATGCTTATAGGAATAATTTTGGTAGCAACAACTCTAGGCTTTTCCTTCAAGTGGTAATGGTTATTTTAATGCTAGATCTTTTATGCCTAGTGAGGAAAGGATGATAGAAATTGAGAGATCAACTAAAAGCTTTATGCAATCACAATTTGAGCAAAATCAATTGTTTACAAAAGCTATGAATGAACAAACTGCCATGTTGAAGAATATAGGACAGCAACTCGAAAATATAAATAGTGAGATTTCAGGTTTGCAAACTAAGATTTCCATTGCTGAAAACCGTATTTCATCTATGTCTGAAGCTCAGTCCTCTTTGATTAATAACATGGCAGCGAAACCTGAAGGTCTTGATGAGTCATTTGCTACAGCAAATGCCATCCAAGTTCGAATTGATAATAATATTAGGATGTTGGCTGAATTGCATGCTAGGTGGGAAAAAGAGGAAGAACTTGAAAAAGAGAATAGTATAGTTAGAGTTTGTACTATCACCACCACTAGTAATGCTAATGTTTCACATGCTAGTAAACCTCCTACTATTGATGGTAATGTTATTGGTGTTGTAATGTCTCTACTACTTCTGCAAAGCGTTTGAAATTGCCTAAAACTGCTGAAACTTTTTCTGATAAAAGTGCTGAAATTTTTCAAACTATTGGAGACAATGGTTCCACCACCATTGACAATAATGATTTTGATTTTGATGATTGTAACATCTCTGAAGTTATTATGTTCTTGCAAAAATTAGCTAGAAGTCCCAATGCTAGCACTATTAATTTGGCTTTTACAAAGCATATTACAAATGCTCTTTTGCAAGCTAGGGAGGAGAAGTTGAAACTTAAAGCTTCTATTCCTAGGAAATTAGAAGATGGTTGGGAACCCATCATTAAGGTAAAGGTGAATGATTTTTATTGCAATGCCTTGTGTGATCTTGGTGCAAGTGTTTCAGTTTTGCCCAAGAAGCTTTATGATATTCTTGATTTGCCACCTTTGGAACATTGTTATTTGGATGTTTTTCTCGCTGATAATGCTATGAAGAAACCTTTGGGGCGAGTTAATGATGTTTTTATTAGTAAAAATAACCTTGTCCCCGTTGATTTTATTGTTATGGATATTGAATGCAATGCATCTTGTCCTATTGTTTTGGGAAGACCTTTTCTTCGAACTGTTGGTGCCATCATTGATATGAAAGAAGGTAATATAAGGTACCAATTTCCTCTCAAGAAAGGTATGGAACACTTCCCTAGGAAGAGAATGAAGTTACCTTTTGACTCTATTGTTAGAGCAAGTTATGATGTTGATGCTTCTTCTCTTGACAACACTTGATTTTCACTTTCTGCGCCTAGCTGAAAGGCGTTAAAGAAAAGCGCTTATGGGAGACAACCCATCGTTTTTATTTGCTGTTATTTTTGTTTTCTTTGAGTCAAGGAGTTTTGTTACTTCTGTAGCAACTCCTTTGTATCTTTATTTTATCGCAATGTTGTGCCAAGTAAAGTTCTATATTGAAAGTTGATGCAAGATTTGGATTTCTGCGCAGTGACAGATTTTTAGCTGTCACGGATTTGAGCTTATCTCCCTGTAGAAAATTCAAAAAATTCTGAGAAAAATCACGCATATTCCTGAGATATGTACGCAACTTTCATTATTTTAGGCCAGATCCATCTGAGCAACTTAAGTGCCTCGAAAAAATTCGTCATTCCAGACTGTTCTGTTTTTGACAGATTCTGCCTTTTGTTTTGCATTCGCTCTTTTACTGTGTTTGTGTGGATTTCTTTGCTCCACAAAGCATTGGTGGCTGTAGCTAATGTCCAGAAGCTTTGGGATTGATTGTATCATTACAGAATATGAGAATTTTTGATTATGCACTAACCCTCTAATGAGAACTGTCTTGAGTTTGGTGTGAAGGAAGTTTTCAAGGATCAAGCGAGAAGGGTGATATTATGTGATCAAGAAGAGTGAAAAGCCTAAGCTTGGGGATGCCCCCGTGGTTCATCCCAACCATATTCAGAGAGACTCAAGCGTCTAAGCTTGGGGATGCCCAAGGCATCCCCTTCTTCATCAACAAACTTATCAGGTCATCTCTAGTGAAACTATATTTTAATTCTTTCACATCTTATGCGCTTTACTTGGAGCGTCTGTGTGTTTTTATTTTTGTTTTTGTTTGAATAAATTCGGATCCTAGCAATCCTTGTGTGGGAGAGAGACACGCTCCGCTTTTTCATGTGAATACTCATGTTCTTCACTTATATTTGTTGAGTATTCTTAACTAGCTACTGCAGTGCTTTTAGCTCCTGTTTTTCATGCATCTCTTCGAGCTGTTAGCACTTGTTTATAAATACTCTCTTGCTGCATTATATTATCATTTGGAGAGTTTATGTTTAAATAAATTATTGGTGTTTGTTTGGAAGAAAGAAAATGCTACATGTAGTAGTTGGTATTGGAAAAGACATATGCATTCTTGTAGATCATTGTCTTGTTTTGATTTGATGCTTTGCAATTGTTTTGAGCTCTCAAGTAGATCATGTTTAAGCTCTTGCATCATGTAGTTAAAGCCTAGTAGTGGAGAACTACCGTAGAGCTTGTTGAGACTTGGGATGCATATTTGTTCTCTCTAAGGTCTAGATATTTTCTGGTAAAATGTTTGAGCAACAAGGAAGACAGTGTAGAGTCTTATAATACTTGCAATATGTTTTTATGTGATTCTTGCTGTACCGGTTTATACTTGTGTTTGCTTCAAACAACCTTGCTAGCCTAAACTCTGTACTGAGAGGGAATGCTTCTCGTGCATCCAAAACTTGAGCCAAAACCCATGCCATTTGTGTCCACCATACCTACCTACTATGTGGTATTTCCTGCCATTCCAAGTAAATATTTCATGTGCTACCTTTAAACTATTCAAAACTTTATTACTCCTTATTTGTGTCAATGTTTTATAGCTCATGAGGAAGTATGTGGTGTTTTATCTTTCAATCTTGTCATTTACTTCTGACAGACTTTCACCTGGACTAGTGGCATATACATCCGCTTATCCAATAATTTGCAAAAAGAGCTGGCAACGGGGTGCCCAGCCCCAATTAATTACAACTTTCATTAATAATTCTCTTCACATGTTTTGCCCTGATTTATCAGTAAGCAACTTAATTTTGCAATAGACACTCCTCCATGGTATGTGAATGTTGGAAGGCACCCGAGGATTCGGTTAGCCATGGCTTGTGTAAGCAAAAGGTTGGGAGGAGTGTCATCTATAAAGAAACTAAAATACATGTGTAAACAAAAGAGAAGAGGGATGATCTACCTTGCTGGTAGAGATAACGTCCTTCATGGGAGCCGCTCTTTGAAAGTCTGGTTGACAAGGGGGTTAGAGTGCCCACTACCATTCGTTGACAACAACAAACACCTCTCAAATACTTATTTTGTGCTCTCTATATGCTTTCGAAAACTTAAAAAGCTCTAGCACATGATTTAATCCCTGCTTCCCTCTGCGAAGGGCCTATCTTTTACTTTATGTTGAGTCAGTTTACCTACTCCTTTCTATCTTAGAAGCAAACACTTGTGTCAACTTTGTGTGCATTGATTCTTACATATTTACTTATTGCACTTGTTATATTGCTTTATGTTGACAACTATCCATGAGATATACATGTTACAAGTTGAAAGCAAATGCTGAAACTTAATCATCCTTTGTGTTGCTTCAATGCCTTTTACTTTGAATCTATTGCTTTATGAGTTACCTCTTATGCAAAACTTTTTGATGCTTGTCTTGAAAGTACTATTCATGAAAAGTTTTTGCTTATATGATTCATTGTTTACTCTTTATCTATTTGTTAGCAAACTATAGATCATTGCTTTGAGTCACTTCATTCATGACATGAGCCTTGCAATATATTGATCAAGATTGTGTGAAAGCATGTCTCCTCAGAAATTATTTGTTGTTATCGTTTTACCTACTCGAGGACGAGTAGAACTAAGCTTGGGGATGCTTGATACGTCTCCAACGTATCCATAATTTCTGCTGTTCCATGCTTATATTATACCATTTGCTACATGTTTTATATACACTTCGTATCACTTTTATGCATTTTCTGGGACTAACCTATTAACAAGATGCCACAGTGCCAGTTCCCTGTTTTCTGCTGTTTTTGGTTTCAGAAAGTTACTTCTGGAAATATTCTCGGAATTGCACGAAACAAAAGGCCAGTCCCTATTTTTCCAGCACGTACACGGAGTCCGAAGGAGAGACGAAGAGCCACGAGGTGGCCAAACCACCAGGTGGCGCGGCAGTGGGCCCAGCCGCGCCTGGTGGTTTGGGCCCCTCGGGGGTCCGCCGACATCGCCCCTTCGCCTATTTATTCCCCGAGACGAGAAAACCCTAAAACACCGAGCCTTTCATCCAGAACATATTCGCTGCCGCCGCCGTCGTCAACCCTAACTCGGGGGGTTCTGAAGCTCTTCCCGGCACCCTGCCGGAGAGGGGAATCATCACCGGAGGGCTCTACATCGCCATGCCCGCCTCCGGAGTGATGCGTGAGTAGTTCATCCTTGGACTATGGGTCCATAGCAGTAGCTAGATGGTTGTCTTCTCCACTTGTGCCATCATGTTTAGATCTTGTGAGCTGCCTATCATGATCAAGATCATCTTATTGTAATGCTACATGTTGTGTTTGCTGGGATCTGACTTATATTGATACCTATGTGGAGCTGAATATTATATTATCATGTCTATGTCATTTGTGATCTTGCATGCTCTCCGTTACTTGTTGAAGCCTTGGCCGTGAATACTTGTAACTCCAAGAGGGGGTATTTATGCATGATAGTTGGGTTCAACCTCTATTTAACCTGGGATAGTGACAGCAAGTTCTAAGGTTGTAGATGTGTTGTTGCCACTAGGGGTAAAACAGCAATGCTTTATTCAAGGATGAATGTATTGTTTACATTACGCACATTACTTAATGCAATTGTCTGTTGCTTGCAACTTAATACTGGAAGGGGTACGGATGTTAACCGGAAAGTGGACTATTTAGGCATAGATGCATGCTGGATAGCGGTCTATGTACTTTGTCGTAATGCCCAAATGAATCTCATAGTAGACACCACAGCTCACACATGCATGTTATATGCACTTATCAATTGTCAATTGCCCAGCTGTAATTTGTTTACCCAGCATGTTAGTTATCTTATTGGAGAGACACCACTAGTGAACTGTGGACCCCGGTCCATTCTTTTACATCTGAAATACAATCTACTGCAATCATTGTTCTCTACTGTTTTATGCAAACAAACATCATTTCCATTCGATACGTTTAACCCTTTGTTTTCAGCAAGCCGGTGAGATTGACAACCTCACTGTTAAGTTGGGGCAAAGTAATTTGATTGTGTTGTGCAGGTTCCACGTTGGCACCGGAATCCCTGGTGTTGCGCCGCACTACACTCCTTCACCAACACCTTCGAAGCAACCTCTCCTCCTCCGATTAAACCTTGGTTTCATACTGAGGGAAAACTTACTGCTGCACTCATCATACCTTCCTCTTGGGGTTCCCAACTGACGTGTGACGTACAAGCATTGTTTCTGGCACTATTAACTTAGAGCCACCAGACATCGGCGTCAATATGGAAACGCTATGCCCCCGGATGAACAACAAGCTTAACATCCTTTTTCCAGAATAGAGCGAGCCCTCCACTCCGTCCCACACTGTCAACTACCTCCATATGAGGCATATTCAACAACACCTTGAATTTCTGCATCCCTCCCTTGTCAAGCTTTGTTTCTGACAAGAAGAGAATATCATGCCCTTCTGCCTTCTGCAACTCCAGAAGACCATCCACTGCCGGCTGGTTCCCAAGCCCCCGGCAGTTCGCAGCAATTGCCTTCATTGATTGTTGCAGGGCTGAATAGGCAGCCCCACGTCAAGTTGTTCCTTTTCCTTGTTTTTTCGTAGGGACAAGTCCCTCTCGCTCATGTGTTTCTTCTCATTTCCCTGCCCGGTATCAAAACCGACCCTGTTGATATCGTTTTCAGTCTCTGCAAACTTCCCCACCGTAACCAGAGCCAGAGTCAAGTCATTGTCGATGAGGTTGATCTGTGCCCCTTCAATAACAAGCCCATCAGCAGCAGCTCCTCCTTGGCCTGGCTTCCTCTTCTTTGGTGCAAGCCCCTGAGAAGAAGAGTTGTCCGGAAAAGCTTCCGAGCAATTTCAGAGACCTTGGACTGTTGGCTCCCCCCGGGAGCCTTAGAAGGAGGGAATTTACCACATGTTCTCCGGGTTTCAGACCATCAGCATCCTCCGAAGTTCTGCTAGTTGCTGAACTCGGCCCAGATTTTCTGCTGCCACCTCCACGCTCCTTGGAGTCGCTGTTCCAAGATACAGAAGCAGCTGCCTGCCCAAAAGTTGCAGCCTCCGCCTACGGTCTTTAGGTGCCCTCAGGCCCCTGTCGAAAGGGAGTTTCCCTGCGTTGTCCCTCTCAGCGGGTGTCTTGCACTCGAGTTCACCATGACCAATCAGCCCACAGCTATAGCAGAAAAAAGGAAGCTTCTCATACTGGAGATTGAAACTGTCATCTTTGCAATTCCTCCTCACAGTCACCCACCTCCATAGAGGTTGGTCAATTGGGATCGCAACCCTAGCTCTCAGGTAGGTGCCCGACGCTTCCCCAAACTCGTCAACATCCACCGAGCAGTGCTTGTCTATCAATCTTGCAATTTTCAGCCCCTTCCTATCATTCATCCATTCAAAGGGAAGATCAACAATTCTGGCCCAAATTGTCATTGAGTCGAATCTGATGTCAGAAGGTCGCAGGCGAGGGTCGAAATCATGCAGGAGGACGGCATGCCTGCCCACCATCCACGGCGTCCCCTCCAGCGCCATGTCTCTGTCGGCCTTCGTCCCGAACACAGCAACGAAGACATTTTGCCCGCCGGCCTGATGCGGAGGCCCTTGGGGTTGCCCCACGCAGGATGCATCGCGGTCCGCATGGATTGAATATGAACGACATTTGGGGAGAGAACCTTCCCGACCAATGCCCATTTCACCGACGCAGAACTATCTTGCTCTTCATCATCACTCATGTCCACAACTTCAGTTTCATCGGCGAGGAGATTGAGACGCTCCATCATGGAGTTCACTCCTTCCTCCTTTTCCTCTGCCTCCTTCGCGGGTATATTTTTCCCACGCATCGCAGCCATCACACTTCTCCTAACCCAGATGCAGAATCGGTAAGAGGAGCCACACCCGGACCTCAAATCACTACCGGAAATAGTACAGGCCACCGCTGGTCGAGACCGGCAAGGAAAATGGTTGCAACTCACCGGATTTGGCGATGCAAAAAGTCGATCCAGAGCTCGGAGCCGGTAGCTGTGAGGCGGGAAACAGGCGGGGAGTAACTCAGAGGAGGTGGGCCATGGGCGGGGCGGGCACCTCCCGAAGGGGAAGCAGGCGGAGGCTGCAGATGTGGTGTATTTGGTGGCGCGGCGCCGGCGGCAGCGCTACTCTGGAGTCGCGGGAGCCGGTCAACGCCATTCTTCTTTTTTATATGAACATTTGATGAATCAGAGATTCAGGATGTTTGGTGATCGAGAAGTTTGAAAAGGACTAACCGTAGTCCACAAAGTACGTGTAAGGACTAAGGAGAGAGGCTGCAAAGAATGATGAAGGACGTGGCATATGTGGCATCGCTCGCATTTATGGGGTGGTGGCAGCTGTCTCATCGCTTGCATCAGAGTGCCCATACTCATTGAGTGTCCGTACTCATGGACGACTATGGCATGCAAATTAGTTTACGGACGATAAAGTCACATTTATCATGTCTATTATGGGTAAGAACTAAGATCTATGTAGGATTGTTTGTACTCTTAGTACTCCTACCGGCAAACAATATAAGCCATGTTTTTTTATATTGTTCTATAATTCTCGATTTCATCACTAATATAAATAATAAATTATATGGATTGAGAATGTATAAATGGTATCGTTAGATTTGTCTTGCAAAACTCTTTCATTTCATATATTTTTATACTATTTTTTGGACATATTATAAATACAAATCATACTAAAAATTGTACATTGTAGACTAGCAAAATGTAAGGACGACTTATATTTTTGGGGTGGAGGGAGTATGTTTTTTCACGTATATCCATTCTGCCTCTTGCATCAAGTTTGCAACGGGGACGGGGATGATTCCACCATCCCCGCAAATCCCCATACACGCGACCCCGTGAAGTTTCGCGGGGATAAAATGACCCCCATCCCCGTCAATAATGGGTACACGTTATTCGTCGGGTCTCCATGGGGATCTCAACACAGACTAGAAGAGGTGACATTAGAGAAGGCATGATTGCTAGGAGAGGTGGAGAAAATAATTATGTGGAATGTTTAGATTTTAACCTATATATTGTGCATTTTAGTACACATGACACAGTTTGTGGGTTTTCCATGGAATTCCCACGGGGACAAAACTGACCCTATCCCCGCCCCACGAGACTAACAGGTACCCCGCCAGACAATACCTACAGGGTGAATTTGTCCCCCATCCCGGCTCCATGAGGCTTTGTTTGGTACTAGTGTTTTGTTGGGATTAATGGGATAATCCCACAAGGATTTGGTGAAACCCCAACCTTCACCCAATCCTTTCAAATCCCCATTTATCCCCAACCCACTTTGTAGAGTATTGAGAAAAATACACTAAAGTTTGGTGAGTTGTGGCGATAAGTGGGGATAAACCCCATCAAATTTATTAGAACCAAACCAGGTTTTAGGGATATGCGGTGATTTAGGGTTGAACCAAAATAATCCCTACCAATCTTTATGTATACATTATTACCAAAGAAGGTCTAATGGGTAAATCCCTGCGGGTACCCATCCACACGGGTAATATTGCCACCTTGACTCCTACATTCTTCCGTAGGCCTTGTAGTTAAAGTCAAATTTTGTCAAGTTTGACCAAGAATATAGTAAAAAATACCAACATATGTAATACCAAATACATATAATATGTAAATATACTTTATGATGATGCTAATACTATAGATTATATATTATAGATGTTGATATTTTTTATAAATATTTAGTTAAACTTGCCAAAGTTTGACTTTGACTAAACACAGAACGGAAAGTAAATAAAAACGGATGGAGTACCTCGTATGCTTGTCGTGATTCCTCCAGTAGTGTTTGCAGTCTTGTGGTTATCCACCGCCACCATCGATTCCCTCCTAAGGGCATGTACAATGGTAGAGAAGGCGCGCCTTCTCTTAGCCATCTACGTCATTTAGAGAAGGCAAAATTATAATTTGTACAATGCATTATCTCTTATTGCCATCCTAGCAATTAATGAGAATTAATTATATTTTAGTAGGAAATTGTATTTTTAAGGGAAGACAAATGGTACAATGGTGAAATTAGCCTTCCCTTATTTCGTAAGAGATCATCTCTTAGCTAGGGGAAGGTAACCTCCCATTTCTTCATTCTCTCTCCGCCAACTAGACAAATATCCTACGTGTCAACGCTAAGAGAAGTCTGACGTCACCCCATTATACCCGCCTGGATTTGATTCCGCAATTTCCCCGTAGAAATCATGTAAGATCCCTTACAAAATTAATATGCAAAATAGTTTGGAAAAGAAAAGAGAGAACCCTTTGACAACATCAGTCTCATGACAATATGACATAGTTGGAGATCTAGGGTTTTAGCCCGAAAGGCCCACTAATATAAACCTCTCAACTCGATCCCTCTCCGTCCCTTATCGCGCCGCCAGCTCCTCTCGCCCACTACTCTCGCGCCCTCGACCCCAACTCTACCGCGGCGGCTGCGAGGATGGCCGCAGCTGCAGGCGGCGCCCCGCGGGCGCTCTCCCAGCGGGAGCAGGACATCCAGATGATGCTGGCGGCCGACGTGCACCTCGGCACCAAGAACTGCGACTTTCAGATGGAGCGCTACGTCTACAAGCGACGATCCGACGGTACCTCGACCCTCTCATCCCGAAAACTACACGATCACCACTATAGTAGCCGTAGATCACACTTCTCCTGTCTAGATAGATCTGGCTATGTTTGTACTCATGATTAGGTTTCTTAGCTATCATTAGATGCGTGGTATCGTATATTCCCCAAAGATGTAGGAGTGCAATTTCCCTTGCTGCACCTGATGCCTGTGTGTGAATTTTATCGGCCACGTGTTGGTGCAAGACGATAATTTTGCCGTGATTATTGGATGCTCCTTCGTAGAGTGGATTAATTGTTCGACCATATGAAGTCATTCATTCCGTTTCTACATCTGGTTCGTACTCCCTCCGTTCGGAAAAAGATGTCACAAAAATGAACTATAGATACACCATTTTTGTGACATCCTTTTCCGAACGGAGGGAGTATTATTTAGCTGCTGCATCGTGAAGGAATGGTTAGCTGCTACTGAGCCTTGAGTCGACATGATTGCAATATTCTTTGTTCAGCTGCTGTTGTCTTATGTATATATTCGAGAACTGGTTGATATCTATTCTATTGTGGTTCTCTATCTTCTACTGGCTTGTTCTGTTGTCACTAATATGCTGAAAGCTGCCAACAGTGGTGTTTACTGTTTAGAAATCTATTATATCACTGTGGTGCTGAGAACGCCGTTTGTGTTTCTTGCATTGATTTTATTTTTTAGTAAGAAGTCAATAATATGATGGGGGTTGTCCTCATGTGACTTTCTATATCTTCTTGCAGGTATCTACATTATCAACCTTGGCAAAACCTGGGAGAAGCTTCAGCTGGCTGCCAGAGTGATTGTTGCTATTGAGAACCCACAGGACATCATTGTGCAGTCTGCTAGGCCTTATGGTCAGAGGGCTGTTCTCAAGTTTGCACAGCACACTGGTGCCAATGCCATTGCTGGCAGGCACACCCCTGGTACCTTCACTAACCAGATGCAAACCTCTTTCAGTGAGCCACGCCTCCTCATCCTGACCGACCCCAGAACTGATCATCAGGTATTGCTCTTTCAATTATTTGAGCTTTTGTACAATGAAATTTAGCAAATTGGTCATCCTGTGAACTTGTTTGTTTAATTGCATGTAGCCCATCAAGGAGTCTGCTCTTGGTAACATACCGACTATTGCCTTCTGTGACACTGATTCACCTATGCGCTATGTTGATATTGGCATTCCTGCCAACAACAAGGGAAAGCAGAGCATTGGTTGCCTATACTGGCTACTTGCTAGGATGGTTATGCAGATGCGTGGTACAATTCTCCCAGGACACAAGTGGGATGTCATGGTAAACCTGGATGATTGGAAGCCTCACCTGGATAGTTTATCTTTTTGTTCTTGCTTGATTTGCTTTTGGAAGTAACATATGACTCTCTTTCATCTTCTAATTGCTCATGGATCTTGTTTGTCTTTTGTAGGTTGATCTTTTCTTCTACAGGGATCCAGAGGAAGCTAAGGAGCCAGATGAAGAGGAGGCTCTAGTTGCTCCTGAATACGGTGCCCCGCCAATCGACAATTGGGGTGATCTTCCTGCCCTCTCGGCAGGACCAACAGGTGCTGACTGGGGTGGTGCTGCTCCAGGTTTGCCTTCTTTTTTCTCAATACTTAGTCCAGTTATTAGTGAATATCCAGCCTCCAACTTGAACATTGTGCTAGGTCTTTACTATGAAATTGATCTCCTCGCTTTCCTTCATAGTTTCACTGACCATCTTGTTTTAGCTGTATCATATAGTCTAATGTCGGTTCTTTAATGTAAGAATCGGAATACAGAACAACTTGATTCTGGTGTCATGATACTTTCTTTTTGAAATAATGTATCATGATACTGAAGCACTCGTGTTTATTTGAGTGCAGCTCCTGTGGCTGGAGAAGGTTGGGATGCACCTGCTGTCCCTCTTCCTGCTGATGCTGCTGCCCCTACTCCTGCCGCTGGTTGGGAAGAAGGCAGTGCTCCTGCTCCCACTGGCTGGCAATAGGATGTTCGGCATCGGTGTCACTCATCAACAACTGGAGGAAATACGAGTTACTTACGTGATGTTTGTGTTGGCGGATCTGTTTAGGTAGCCCCCAGTTACGGCACTGTGTAATGTTAAGTGCAAATCAATTTTGAGCGTTTACTCAGGTGACACTGATTGCTGATTACTTGCTTGTTACCTTCCGCGATGGCATTTTTGGATTGAATGTATGCCTTGCAGCATTCTGCTACGTTTATGCTTCTGATGTCATTCATCTTTTAATTTTATTTTATCTAAAAACTTTGAGATCAATCGATGTCATTTTACCTTCTACCTGCTTTTAAATATATATATATACCTAATCTATACCTAATAATAAAGTCATTAAGGTTTCTTGTGGTACGTCATTGAAATTACCCCTAGAGTTGATACAAATTACCCACCACTGCCACCCATAATCAATAATAAAGTCACTAGGTGAACGCCCGTGCGTTGCTACGGTCCGTTATATATATTTTTTCACCGCCACATATGTCGAATAGAAAAGACATAAAATGCACATAGAGGCAGTGTAAAGTAATGTCGTGAAGCTACACAAGAGTTTATCGGTTTCAATGAGTGATATTTAGTACTGAACAAGCAATTACTATGAATTATCTTTGAAACTAAGACTACCAAGTTGTCCCCCCTCACTTACAAAATTATATTCCAACAAGAAAGAATTTACTTATTTATTTTACAAAGTTAAATATATTAACATTGCAAATGATATGCCATGAAGCACACTCATAAAAGGTTCTGCAAGAAAGCTTTTCATTTTCATATCGCATTGGGAAAGAATATATTTATATTTACCGAGCCTGCTCTACAAGAATAATATCTGATTAATATCAATGGCTCAATGTACACCCCATCCACGCCGCACAGCTGCCTTATTATTTATTTCTAAATTTATAATACCATGTCAAAACCAACAATTTCAAAACATCAACATAGTCGTTTTGTTAAGCTGCCAGGTTTCTGAAAAATTGTTTTCCTTTCATTCCATATCAATATCAACAAAAAGTGTGTGCAAGTCCAGCAAGCAAGCTTCTCCTTGCTTCCTCCTTATTTATTTCAACAAAGAACCTAATAAATCCATAAGTTAATGTCTCAACCTGCATTTTCTTGGATATATCTCTCCAAATCACAATAATATCGCCTGCAATCTCGTCGTATCGACCATCATTTCGATGTTTCGAAACAAGAATTCTAGCTCAAAAGTAAACAATGATGTTGTACGCTTAATTACCACTATCAGCTTCCCTGCATTTTTTGGTCTCTTGGCGACCTTTATGGTAGCGTCGGCTGCGGGACCTGACAGAGATCCCGACCTGCACAACATACATACATCTTTAGCATTCCTAACCGCATATCCATAGACGATAAGAAACAAAAATGCTGGATCCTACTACAACGTTGCCAATACAAATCATGAGAAACACAACAAGCACATATGACAGACTGACTCATGATTCTGCTATCCTACACCCTTGGTGTCTTCTACACATGGCTGAAGTATGCAACTGAAGATGTATATGATGCACCATATCAAAATTATAATGGGATAAATGGTATATATAGCAGCGTTGAGCTGAGAAAAATGAGTAACTAAACTGATACAAACATGGTGCCTATCTCAACTCGTTATATATAGAAGTGCTTGCACTTAAATAGCAATCAGGTCACAAAGGCAGTACAACTTCACTGCAAAAAAGGAAGTACAACTAATCTTTACTATCAAAAGAAGTGCAGGAATGTTTCATGCACTTGTGGGCACCAAAATGGCTGATAAAACTAAAAGTTGTACAAAGATTTACATCCAATTCACAGTTTTAACGAGAAGAAACCTGAGAAGTGAGTTAAATGAAATGTCTGAAACCCTCAAAAAACTGAGAAGGGACTGCTCGGCCACAGAAGAAAAGGGTCCGGCTTAGGCAGAATAAAATATGAAGCAGCTCACTCTCCTCGGTAGTGAAGATAAACCTATCCTCATTACCTCGCATTTTCTTTCACAGGATACTCGTTTGAAGGAATACCAGAATGGGCACATCGACATGCTCAGCTCAGACCACCCACCGTCTTCCATATTATCTCTGGAAGGTGGACGGAAACTTCTGGAAGGCATGGGGAGGCATATCATCTCTACAGGTTAGTTTGCTTAAGCATATTGTGCCCATATTATTCACTATCAGTATTCATTTGTAAGTATCATGAATCTATATCTCTCATTTGAGCAGATCATCCAAATGTCAGCCTTCATATTATCTTTTCTACATTTTAATAATATCCTATTACTACCATATGGATGGTTTAATTTGAGTTACATTTCCCTGAAGGGGAGCCTTGGCGCAGCGGTAAAGCTGCTGCCTTGTGACCACGAGGTCACGGGTTCAAGTCCTGGAAACAGCCTCTTGCAGAAATGCAGGGAAAGGCTGCGTACTATAGACCCAAAGTGGTCGGACCCTTCCCCGGACCCTGCGCAAGCGGGAGCTACTGCACCGGGGCTGCCCTTTTTTATGTCACAAATTGGCTAGTAAATAAAATCAGTAGCAACATACAAAGCAGCAGTAAGTCAAAAATTGAGCTCTCTACTGATACTACAAAAATGTGACTTAAATTGACACAAGCTGTTTCAGTCACCTCATCACAATCCCCCAGCTCTCTCGCTCTTGTTCTCATATGTGGCGCCACTCTGCTCCTAGACCTCTCCTGCACAACATATATAATTTGATTTAACAGAAATGGTACAGTTTCTTTATACAAAAGTATACTTGGAAGAAAATGTTGCATGAAGAAATGGTACACGCTTCTTGCTTTGCTTTGCATCAAGTAATAAACATATGACGATACTTACCGCAGGAAGTCAAACTCAAGTATAATTTTCAGGTGGGGACGCGAGGGAAGAAACCTTGACCGATGTCTCAGTCATCCAATCCAGCAAGGGCAACAAAATACAGGTACATATCAGGCCACAAATTTGATACTCCCTCCGATCCATATTAATGGACTCAACATTGTCTAGATACGGATGCATCTAGTCTCTAGATAAAGTTGAGACCATTAATATGGATCGGAGGTAGTAGATGTAATAACTCCCCCAGAAAATTCTTCAGACCCTGCTTGTCTTGATTCGGCTCCATCGCCAGCATGCGCTCTGTTTTGGAGGTCGATGCGGCCCCGACTGGGGGGCCTCCTGATGATGAGCCACGGGCGCCTGTGCTGCGAGATATCTGAAAATTAAATATGACGTAAACCCTCGAATAAGCTTTATATACAATAGCCATGGATGAATAATTTGTGACACAGGCTATGTTTTGAAAAGCAACCGCGTATGTCCTTAGTCATGACATACAGATTGACATATATAGCAATGATTAACTTGAGAACTTCAGCAATAGATTATCAACCATTAAGACGTGAAAACAAAAAACGAAAGATAGCAGTAGCAGAATGCACCTAAACTTAAGCCTCTATAGTTATACCAATACACAGATACATCCAGACATGGGCAAAATGTATTTTGTCTAATTCAGAAGCAATTGCCAGGTGAGGGGTGAAGAAATTACATGAGAACGGACCATCAGGCTCCTCTTCGTCAGGGCAGAAGCCCAGCAGGGCTTCAGATCCGGCGGTTGCGCTCCCTGGCCGGCCGCGCGACCTGGCGGTTGCACGCCCCGGCCGCCCTGGCCGCCGTGCCTGGCTGTCTGCGCGCGCCACGCCGCTGCGCCTGGCCGGCCGCGTCTCCCGCTCCCTGGCCGCCGCGCGCCATGGGCTGCGCGCCCCCGGCCGCCGCGTCCTGCGCTCCCTGGTCGCCGCGCCTGGCTGGCTGCACGCCCCCGCCGCTGCGCCGGGCCGGCCGCGCACCCCGGCGACGAGCAGCTGGGGACGCCGGCGCCAGGAGCTGTCGATCTGAGCGGAGGTCGAGCGGCCAGTAGTTGGGCGGCGGCCGAGCAGCAAGGAGATGGCGCCGGTCACGCGGCCAGGAGTCGGGCACCGACTGAGCGGCCCCGAGATGGCGGCGGCCGACGCCCTGCGATCCGGCGGGGAAGGCAGCGGCGGCGCATCGCTCTGGGCCGGGATGGGCACGATCGGGGCATTTTGATCTCGCGGAGGAACGGGTCAAGCATGAGGTGAGAACAGAAGAGGAAAACATGACGGACCGTTTTGTGGCAAAAAAGTGGTACTATGCAATCTGGTGGGAGGGTATATTCGTCTTTTCTACATGACGCACCAACACCTCCTCAGGCCGTATTATATAGTAGAGATTAAAATTTCTTGTGGTACGTCATTGAAATTACCCCTAGAGTTGATACAAATTACCCACCACTGTCACTCATAAGTCATGTACCGATTTGATTTTTTCTTTCTTCCGTTTCCGGTCCTAACGCTGCTCACATCCTTGATTTCTGTCCGGCACAAGGTGAAGAAGGCCATTGAGAAGGGCAACATCGACGGCAAGAAGGGCAACATCGACGGCACGCGCCGTCGTGGATACAGATAAGTTAAATATGAGTCCAACAAGGGCAGGGTACACGCCAACCCACCGCCAAGGCCTGGCCTGTTCGCTAGATAAAGTAAGGATCGGAGGAGAGTAGAGACACGCGCACAACTCCCGACATATCGCTCACGCACGCGAGAGTTTTCGGAGGAAACGATGTCGCCGGGAGGATCTCGCCGAGAGCCTGCGGCCGGAGGAGACGTGCAGACGACATCTCGCTCAAGGAGCTTGTAGGAGACGATCTTGCCGAGAGCCTGTGACCCGAGGAGACGCGCGCACAACTCCGTCACTTACGCATGGAGAGCTTGGAGGAGATGGTCTCGCCGAGAGCCATGTGGCTGGAGGAGAACGCATACAACTCCGTCGCTAACGCAGGAGAGAGCTCGGAGGAGACGATCTCAGAGATAGCCTGTGCGCGGTAACGCACACACCCGGGCTCACGCCGGCTAGGAAATCGTTCCATCTACCCGAAGGCATCGACGAAGCTAGGAAGGTAATGGCTGACCATGCTGCCCATGCAATAGCTCCATCAGCGGATTCAACGGGATGCATCTACGCGAAGGCATCGGCGAAGCTAGGAAGAAGATGTATGTGATCTTCTCCAATGATGGCGATTATTGCTAATTAAATACTCCTATTACTTGGTTCTTCTTTGCGTCTAGCATGGGCGTGGTTCTGCACGGAGAACGGCCGTGTCGGCCGGATTCCGGATGCGGGCAACGTACACCGCCAGTTGACACACCGGCACGGGTCCATCAATTGCGTGTATCACTGCTGCCCAATTCAGCTGAGGATCTCGGTGTCCGAGGGGTCTTCACCACAGCGATACCCTGTCGGCGGAGAAGCCGCTGATGCTGGCAACCGCAGAACTCGCGACCAAACTCAGCCAACCCGTTGGCGAAGGCGCGCGACGCACTTGCGGCATAGCTCAACAGTTTATGTCGTGGCCATCCGGCAGGGTCGCTTCCCTCATCTGCAATCGCAATAGCTCACAGCCGATCTGCAGCGAAGCTGCCGAGGACAGACGACTCCATGCTCCAGCTCCTGACGTCGTCATGCACGTGCATGGTTTCACCGGCAAGCTAGCTGACTGACAACGGGTCCATGTACATATGCGTGCAAGTGCAACGATCCCTGCACGATCATGCATATGTGTGTTGTAAAAAAATTAAGCAGAGAAGGGAAAGTTTAAGCTTTTTTTTTTTTGACAGGGAGTTCGTGTACAAGATCAACAAACACAAGCACACACACGCACGAACAGAGGCAAGATCAAACTCACACGCAGCGGCGACGGAACCACCGAGCAGGCCGTCGTCTTCAACCACCAGCAGCACGCCGCCGGAGACGAAGAACGCGGCCGCACCTCGCACCAGAGGAGCCAACTCGAACAACAACGTTGAGATGCCGCAGGATCCATCTGGCGCAAGCACCAGAATCTGGACGATGAAGGAGCATCGGCTTCGAGCTGCCACCACGCCGCCATCGCCGTCTCACGCCGGAGACAGAAACGACAGCACCACCCATCTTCCACCGCACCCACCGCAGCCACCGACGAGGAAGAACGAACCGCCTGCAAACTCCCAGAAGAGTTAAGCAAAAGCAAAGCCGTCCACCGGAGTGGAGGCAGCCGAACCCCAAAAGCAAGAACCAGCGCCGCCACCACGGCCGCCAGCTCGAGGAAGGGCACGCCGCGACTCCGGAGAGCAGCGGCCGCGCCCGCAACGGCAGATCTGCCCTGGGACTCCGCCGGAGCGCCAAGAACAGAGGAGGGAACCCCCGCCGCCAGAAGCCTCTCCGACCACGCCGCCGTCTCCACAGCGTCGCCGGCGGGCCACCCACGCACACCTAGACTATGTACACGGCGGGATCCGTCGATTCCCCGTCCTCCCGCCGCCGGAGCGGCCGCGGAGGGCGAGGAATCAAGCGGATCGCCGCCGGCGAGCTGGTCCGCGCGAGAGACGCCCAAAAATCGCCTCTGGACACTGTAGGTGGGGAACAGAGGGAGGAAAGTTTAAGCTTTTTGCTCCTTTTGCTAGGTTTGTTTATGTTAAATAATTTATTTTAATTTAATCCATGTTTTTGGCATTTATTCCGTATTATTTTTATTGGTTCCATGTTCTTTGAATTTTTTTCTGTATTCGTATGTGATGTTCCAGTAATCGAGAGATTTGGTATTTATCTTCATTTGATCGAGAAGAGCATCTTTTTACTTTGGATTGGCCGGGGCTATACGACAATGCTTCCATGATGTAGCCTTTTATTTCCCGTTGCAACGCACGGTCATGTTTGCTAGTATATATATATAATAATAAAGAGAGGATGGTTTCTTGTCGTACGTCGTTGGAATTACCCCTAAAATTGACAAAAATTACCCACCACTGCCACCTTTGGTCATAAGTTATGTACAGATTCGATTTTTTTCTTTTCCCCATCTCTTCCCTCACGTGTGAACGCTGGCCCGCTTCAGCGCCGACGCCCGGCCCCAACCTCGCGTCCCCCACAGAAGGCAGGCCCAGCTTGCGCCACCTGTTTCGCCACGCCGCCACGGCCCCTGGATCCAGCACGAGCAGAGCAGCACCGTCCTGAGCAGCTCGGCGAGTGTCTTTCTTTTTTTTGAATGGTCACCGGGGGAGGGAGAAGACTCTACACCTGAATTGTATTCATTTTCTGTTTAATGGGTTCAAGTGAACCAGAATTACAGAGATGCACAAAGGGGGGAAATAAAATAAAAACAAGCCTACAACATGGCACTAAGCACTAACCCCGCAGGGAGAGCCTTCAACCCCCATCATCTTCCGGATACCGTTGGACGCCAGTGCACAGGAAACTTCACCGCCGTAGACGAAAGGCTTCAATCTGCCGAGACCAGCCACGATGGTGCTGGAGCAGCCGAAGGGCAGCACATCGCCGAGTCCTCACCTTAGGACGAAGGGCCATGCGTCGCCGAGGCTTTACACAACAGCCAACAGCGTAATCGAAGGGCGTCACACAGCCGAGTCGACACCCAGGAAGCTTCACCGGCACTGGCCCAAGCCGTTAACCGTCGTCAGAGGAGGGAATCCAGCCCCCCCGTAGAAGCTCGAGCGTCGTGGCCACGGAGAGACGACGCCGAGAGGAGAGCAAGAAGAGGAGCCCAACCACCGCCAAAGCCACATGTCCCTCCAGCCGAATCCAGCTCCAAAGCGATGCCCTCAAGAAGGAGCACGACACAGAGTGTCGCCATCGCCAGATCCGGTGGAACCGGGTCGAGGGTTTCCCCTGGAGCATTCGGGACGGAGCGCGAGACCACCCTCGACGACGCCATCATCAAGGTGATGACGCCCACGAGCGTCACCGTCGTCGGTCGACCAAGGCCGGGGCCATGCCCGCCGGCGGCCGTGCCGTTCTGACCCCGAGGTCGGCTGGCCACACCAAACCACCACCATCCCGCACGCCGGCCGCCTGCCAACGCCGGGATGCCAAGGGAGAAAAGGAAGCCCGCGATTGGGCCCGCCGAGCCCATCTGGGGCCCAGATCGGGCCCGGGAACGCCCGCGCCGGCACAGCTGCCGCCCGCAGCCGCAACCGGCGGCGCTCGGGGACACACACGGAGCGGGGGAAGAGGGGCGCCGGCGAGGGACGCCGGCCGCCGGCACGCGGGAGGAGACCGGCGCCGCAGCTTCCTCCAAAGCTGCAGCCCGGGGCCGCAGGAACCAGATCCCCGCCGCCCCCTTCACCGGCGGCGGACGGCATTTGTCCGGCGGCCGCCTCCGGGGACGACGAGGGAGAGAGGAGGGAGGGAGGTGGGTAGCGGCGGGGGCTAGGTTGTTCGCCTCCCCGGTCGCCTCGGAGGGGCGACGCGAGGAGGTACCGAGCCTTCTTTTTCGCGAGTGTCTTTCTTTGGTCTGCGACGACGAGGGCCGTGGCGCAGGCCGGATAACGTGAGCAGCTGATTGCATGCCGGAGACGAGGTGAACGCCGCGTGCCGTACGAACTACGAGGCCGGCCAATTCTTGCATCCGACCAGAATACCACGCTGATATCGGACGACAATGGTTGGGAGCAGAGGATGCCGAATGGAGTTAGGCGTGGCGGCCGGAGGCAGGGGCTCGACAGTGTCGGGAGGCTCGCCGGGACGGGCGTAAGTTTGTAGCGCTGGAGTGTGAGGCGACGGGCATCGTGCACGCGAGGTCGGGAACGGGCAGGAGCTCTGTTTAAAATAGCCGGCTATTGTGTTTAGCGCCGGCGATTTCAGAAGCTATGAAAGGCTATAGCCGGGCTATAGCGTGGCTACGGTCTTATAGCCGTTCTGCTAAATAATGAAAAAAATTAGGCATCATATATTTGTATATATTATCAATAATTCTCAGATGCCATGGCTGCCAGCCTGCCACCCCTCTTGGTTCTATTTTCGGGGGAGAGAGAGGAGAAAACGAGAAGAATTTAGGGCTAGGGTTAACATTTGGACGCCAAAATTGAACCGAGAGAGACAAATTTGGCCCGAGCGATACAAATTTTGATCCAATTTTTTTTGAATCTTATACGGGAATATAGCGGCTAAGGGGCTAAATTGGGGCTAAATTCATTTAGCCGGGCTATTATCGGTTATTACCTTTTTAGCCTACGAAGACCTTATCTATAGCGCAGACCCTATCACGACTCACGAGGCTATAGCCGGGCTATAGCCGGGTGATAGCCGGCTATTTAAAACAGAGGGCAGGAGGCGGCGCTGTTCAGAGAGCTAGGGGAGAGCTCGGTAGGAGGAGAGCGAGCGGCGCGGTGGTGGTATCTCCGGCGACCACGGGAGGATGACGACGATCCATCGAGAGGAAGGAGAGAGCGATGGAAGGAGGCTGGGGCTTGGTAGCTTTGGTCGATGTACGTTCAGATGGGCTGGGTGGCCGCCTACTTACTGGGCTTAGGGATAGATGGAGCGGGGCTGGCTGTTGGGTGCGTTTCCTTTTCTATATTTTCTATTTTATGGTCAGCATATAGAAAAAAAAGGTTTTGGGGAATTAGCAGAAAATCAAATATTTTAAAGTTTTTGCAAATTTTTATGAAAGCTCGATTGGAATTCATGAAAATATGCATGGTGCCATGAATGCATGCATGGTGCCATGAATGCATGATCCCATGATGGTGTAGTTTCAGCGTTCTTTCACTCCATGCAAAAAATGGTTTTAGCATGTGAGAGGCTACACCATGTAATAATCGTGCAATGTAAACCGGCTACAACATGTAATCATCATGCATATTGACCTCCGTTGCGTGCTTTCTATTGTTGAAACTCCGAGATCTTTCATGTGATCCAGTTCTTTGGAATTTGACATTTCAATTTAATTAATTTATTTTACATGTAATTTAACAAGTGATTTTCTACCTGATGATTTCATACTTACAGATACACATGATGAATACAAAGAAAATTAGAAAGAAAAAAGTGGTGAGTTTTTCCTTTACTTTTGGGTGAAACCAAACGTACGTCTAAAATGATGATACTTCGAACTTAAGATGTTTGGTTTCTTAGACCCGTTGCAACGCACGGACACTTTTGCTAGTAATGTTAAAAAAAAATACATCGTGCCTTGGCCAAATTGACTCCGAAGGCTTCAGTGCTTCTCAGGTTACTACTGATTGTCACCTTGGTCAAGCTTCAACTAAACGAAATGGGATTGTCACCTTCTCTGCTGCAAGACGGCCCAGGAGTGCAAGCCTTAAGACAGATGTTGGGCGAGGAGCGTAACCTTAAGAACGATCTTGCGCTTCAGCCCATGGGCCATTTGACCCTTGTAAGCGTGTGCGTATGTGCAGTTGTCCATATTTAACCTGCTTGTTCCTCTGAATTCCCCTTCTTTCTCATATGATTGCAAAAAAGATATAAAAAGAACAAGCGATTGAGGGCTCTCGAGCTTCTTTTTTGCAAGATCTGTAGTAGAGCCTCTCTAATAGGTGATGTAAAATAGCTTTTAACTGTTTTTACATCACCTGGGGCCAAAAACAGGTCTCCACTCCCCGTGATGTATATTTTGGCCAATTTTTTTTTCATTGCGGTGTATATTTTGCCTCTCATGATGTAAATATACATCACCGCCCCGGTGATGTAAAACACATGCAGCCTCGCGCGCGTGTAACCGCCAACTGAAACTTCCAAATCCCTTCACCCGGCGATCCGCCGCCATGTCGCCGCCGCCCACCCTCTCGGCCACTGTCGCGCCCATCCCTGGCCCCATTCCCACAGTCGGCGCGACCCCTCCCGCCGCCGCTGCTGCCGCTGCCGCTGACCTGTAAGAGGAGGTGGATTTGCACCTACACGGCCATCCACCGCGGTCGGGCACGGCAAGAAGAAGGTCACCGTGCCAAAGGTACGAGGCAGCGACGCTGCCAAGGCTACGGGACGCCTCCTCCGCCAGCCGTGGAAGAGGAGCCATCAGTATCGAGATCAACGAAGAAGATGTTTGAGTGATTAAAATACATCACCTAGTGGGGACCTCGTGCCCTAAAATAAATCACATGTTGGAGCTGATGTAAAAAATCATATTTTTGGTGATGTATATTTTAGATCGAGCAATTTTTTGGGTGTTATTTTATATCACCTATTGGAGATGCTCTTAATTAGCTTTAACGAGAGTTGCGAGCTCACATGAGCTTTTGACAAACCGAACTAATCTCAACTTTTAAATCGGTAAGGACAACGAGCTTAATGAGCTGAGTCTTAACAATCCAAGTCTCTAACGAACCGACCTTCTCCGCAGTACACCCCTATCTTTAGCCCCCAATTCCCTTCTTTCCCACTCCAAAACGAGTCACTCTCCTAACACACTCGAAAATGACAAAGTAAGTTATACTCAATTGTTCATAAAAATACAAAAAGTACTACCTCTCCTCCTTAATATAATAGCAGAAGTAGTACCATCCTAGTCCAAAGATTAGTAGATCTTCCCTTGGGTTTACATTTCGCTAAACTATGTGCATGTATATTATCATGTTCAAGTGACGTACTTTTCCAAGATCTAGGTGTAGAGTAGAACATACGTGTCCTTTCTTAGCTGCATTTCTACGCTTATCAATATCTTGGACGCTGCTCCTTAACAGCATCTCTAGCAATCTGTTTAAGCTTGACGTCCCATCAATCCCTAACGTTTGGTGAAGTATTCATGCTCTTGTCTGTCCGAGAATTAACGCGGGCACAAGGAAGCATACATATATGCTGGGTACTGAATTAGTTATCAAAAAACAGAAACCGTGGCATTTAAGTACCACCGGATTCTGATGAAAACATGAATATTAATTTTCCAAGATGGATAAGAACAGTGAGCGGGAAGAAAACCAGTCTCTCGTCGTGCCGAACGTCACAACAATCGTGTGGCGAAAGGACGGGATGATCCGGCAGGAAGGATAGCGGATTAGCTAGCTGATCTGACAGCGCGCGGCTTGTTGGATTTTGCAAGTAAATGCCGCCTTGTTGCAGTTGTATGCTGGACCGACAGTTGCAACAACCGGCGCGGGAGTGTTTGATGGAGTATGGGTTTCCTTCCGAACAACTGGTCATCAAACACGCATGAACTAAGAAATGCTCGACCGTACGACAGGCAACGATGCACTCCTGGGTTGGCAGGACCGCAGGAAAATGACCCAAAACTTGTACATCGATCTTTGACATTGCTGGATCTTTGGGAAACATGCTCATGATGAGTACCAGGCCATTCGGTACTTGCTGGCTGCAATTATCGGTTGTGCCCAAGGATAGAACAGAAGAGGCCTGCTTTCGTCCTAACCTAGCCGCCGCTAGAGGAGTAGAGGCGACCAGGGAGGCGACGCCTTTCTTCCTCTCATCTCCACCGGTGAAGGATCTGGTCCCCTCTCCCTCCGCTTGCTGCTTCGGCGGCAGGAGGGAGGGGGATCCGTTTCCTCCATGGTAGTTAGGGCTTGGATAGTTTTGGCATGGTGCGTCGTTGGGATAGTGAGAGCAGTGGCCGGGCGTTGTCTTTCATGGCGGCGTCTCGGAGTTGGTGTCATCGTGTGCTTTTGCCGATCTTTCAGGTCGATGGCTTTAGGGTTCTTGGATGGTGTCGGCGAGGCGGCGGCAGCGACTTCGTCAAATGGGTCTTTCCTCATGCTCTGCCCTGTTGCTGCGGCGTTGTCTCCGGCGCCATGGTGGAGTAGAGAGGATTTTTCCAGGAGTACGTGCAGACGGTTGTCTGTGCTGGTGACAGATGGAAGATGGTGTACCTTGTGTTGGGTTCGTGGTTCGAGGTTGACGGTTCAGGTTCCCTACTCCGACGTCGTCGTGCGGGGTACCAGTTCTGAAGTTCAATGGTGTATCTGGGGTCGTGCTGACCCGGTCTGATTCTTTCAACGACAATGGTTTGTCCTATGGCAAACTACTTTGGAGGTCCGAAAAGCTGCTCATCAGCGATGGTGCCGCGTCGAGCTCGGGTGAAGAGGTGATCTGTCTCGCTTCTCTTTGGTGGCTGCGTGGTCCCCAAGGAGAGGGATAGACGTTGGTTTGTCATATATGTTTATCCTATATTTTCATATCTCGGTGTTTACGTGTCTTGTAACTTGATCTTTATTTATAAACGAGACACGTATTACCATGCAAAAAAGGGATAGAATAGAAGATAAATCTACACATCACTTCAATAGAGACATGGAGGGGGCCGATTAAATCATGTCCGAAGTATGTTGTCCGCCTAAATTCCGTGTGTAGTCGGCAAAGGTTGGTTCGTGTTTATTGGATATAAGGAGTATCTTTTTTTTAAACTAGATTTTATTGGATATTTTTTGTGTAGGCGCATAGAATCTACTACATGAGAGCACGAACCCGCACTTTACGTCCAATTTGTACTGCCCCTATCACATACACCGCGAACAAACGTAGTACTCCCTCTGATTGAAAATGGTAGACACAAATTTGACAAAATATGGATGTATCTACATATTAAAATACGTCTAGGGGCATCCGTATTTAGACAAATTTGTGTCAACCATTTCCAATCGGAGGGAGTACAGATTTTCGCTTCTACGCGCGATTTTAACATTGATATGAGTTGCAACGTGCAAAGCTAAAAACCTCTCGGCTGGAAGATTGGGCATGACAAGCAACACCCATTTTGTTCGCTCAAGTTTCTTAAACGGGTTTCAGATCCATTTGTGATCCGTCCGTAACCATAAGGGATGGTTTGCTAGGCTGCGAGACAGACCATGTACCTGCAAATTATGTCGTTTGGTTGGCGGTTTGATCTTTCGGGTCAGGCCAACGCGTCAAATCAGTCTCCAACTGGCCGGATTCGTTGGGAACGGCCGACTCGACCATTATCGTAGAGTCACGCTAGTAGCTATCTCCTGAACTTCAAAAGGCTGCAACTGTTGCATGAGCTCCTCGACCATGGAGATGGCGGGAACTCGCGCGTTGCAGCAAAAAAGGGGCAGGATAAATTCGCTCACCTCCACCCCCCATTTACACCCTCCTCTCTCCCCTCTCAACCCTAGACCACCATTTCCCCCAATCGATCTCTCTTCTACGTTCGGTAAGCAGGTAAGCAGCGCACACTCATCTCAGGTCGGCAGCGGCGGCGGTAAGTCTACTACCACTTCTACTTGAGTAGTGCTCTTCATCCTCAGCACATGCACGGATGACTGTAAGTAACAAACTCTCAAACATGGTAGGGTAGATATGTGAACATGTGATAATCTAGATCTAGATAGAACTTGTGATGCTATGTTGCTCGATGTGGGATTGCTTGTCTAGCCTGAGTGACGTTGGGTTACCACGGCAAATCCCTTGGATGACATCCTCGGTTTCGTGAGAGGGGGAGGAAGATGGTAGCGTTGGTAGAATCGTCGGCTGACAAGCGAGGTTTTACCCAGATTCAGGCCCTCGGAGGGTAATAACCTACTTCCTGCTTGTCTGGTATTGATCTAGAGGTGTACAAGGTGTTACAATGGAGGTCTAGAGAGATGCGATCTCGCCAGAGCTTTGGTGCGGATGAGTTACTTTTCCTAGACCGGTGGCCCTCCCAGCTTTTATATAGGAGGCTGGGTCCAGGGAGTTCGCTACCGATTAGGTTTTACAGGTAAGGAAGTTCTAAACCGCCTTAGGTTGCGCCTAACTTGGGGCGCACTCCTTGCTGTGGGCTGTCTTCATGGGCTTCTCTTGGGCCATCTGGTGGGCCATAGTCCAAGCGTGCACCAGGTATGCTTACGGTGGGACACTCAAAGGGTACACCACGTCACTGAGCTTGCTGCAGATCAATGTGTGAACATGAGCATGAGTTTTTAGCTTGAGCTTGCCGTAGATCAATGTGTGAATATGAGCATGAGTTTTAAGCTTGAGTTTGTTGTAGATTATCATTGAACATGACCTATTGTAGTTGTAGTATCTTGAGCTTGTGGCAAATCTAGCTTGATGACCTTGTGATATTTCTTACTTGTTAAGCTCGTGGTAGTTCTTGCTTCTTCATATGTCATGTGTGATCAATCTAGGAAACATTCCCCGAGGACTTTAGTCAGGCTATGGTCAACACTGGGGACTCTTAGATACCTTCCTATATATGTGGACGACTCGCAGCCGCTTGGAACTGAGAATCCCATGGATGATTCTATGTTGCTTGGAACTGTCATTGTGGAGGATCATGTACAAAACCTGGTGAAATCCGTAGCTGCAAAGGTGGCAGCAAAGATTCGCAAGACGCAGAAAGCCCGATGAAGGGAACCATGAAATGGCTTCCCTTCATGTCCACCTTTCATCCTTGACAAGATGTGTGAGCTAATCAAGAGCGGCTTGAGGACTGACAAGGACTTCAAAGAGTTCCATTTGACTGCCGTTGTGAAGTCTCTGTTTGTCCACCGTGGGGCTGAGGTGACATCAACTTAGATGTACAACCACCTAATTAAGGAAGTGGAGGCTCAGGTGTTCAAGCTGAGAAAGCTCAAAGACCTTAGTGGAGCACAATGGTATGAGGACACCATCGTCCTGGAGAATGAGCACTACCATGGCCACAACACAGTTAGCACGCTATCCTTCCACTTGTTTCACCTTGATCATCATTGTCAATCCCCTCTAACACATTGTATTCCAATCTTAGGATAATCCCAATGACGCTAAGTTTCTCAACACACCCATTCTCAACTACACCCAAATGTCGACCCTTCTTCTCTTCTGGCCTAGCCACCAGTAAGTTTACCATGGGATCAAGTGAGCCCCTCTGTACGCCCTCGTTGGACTACGCAGACACACATGAGTCTGAGACCATCATCCTCGATGGTCCAGACTAGCCTGCTGATGCTCCGACACATAGGTAAGAGAAAGAGGAGAGCCCTTGGTGATGATGAGATCGAGGCCTTCACCAGCATGACTGAGGCTGTCAAGGACGTCACATAGGCCATTAGGGAAAACAAGCCTAATCGTTGTCATGGACGTCGTTGGCTTTCACCGAGGAGGCTCTGATGATGGCTCTCTGCCACCTCATCGACAACAAGACATGGGTTGTCAACTTTGTTGGCATGACATGGCAACATAGGACCCTCTGGGTCAGGACCTTCCTGGCCAAGGACTACCTGTGAGGGTTCCTTGCGGAGCTGGAGTGGTGGTGGCAACATGATGATGATAATGTAAATTTTGTGTTAACTAGGGCCTAAAAACTTCTGATGGTCTGTATATTTTGTGAGGTGGTACATAATACCCCCTCTATGATGGTGAACTTGGGGGTGGTAGGATGGTACACACTTTTGATTTGGTGTTTGTTGACACCATAGTGGTAGGATGAACTTGTGATTTCTTTTTGGTAATGACCATGCATGCTGCTTTTAGTTAATAATCCGGTGTAACTTGTGATGCTTGTTCTGATGTTGATTGATGTTTGTTGTGATGTTTATTGACGCCTCCCTAGTAAGCACATACTAGTTCATCCAGTAACACACAAAGAAGATCATAAGATCATCATAACAAGTGTCCAGGAGTCTATAGTTTGTGGAAAAGTTGCATTGAGCAAATGAACGGGTTCTCTAACATCATCCACAAAGGGTTCGAATCTTTGGAGGATGAACATATAAGAAACAAGAGCAGTACAGGATGAATCACTCATTCGAGTCAGTTCTTAGGGTTTTTTCTTGACAAATGGTTTTTATTAGGTACTTTTGTATTGGTGTTGTTTCTTTGTAAATTCTTTCTCTATAGATCATCTAGTTCTTAGGATTGGTATCCATAGGAGATCCTCTCATTGCAGGCAAGAACTCTAACCAGAATGGACATTAACTTAGGTTGACATCTCACTCGATATCCCCTCCGTGTCCTATCTCTTGTCTCTTCACCCATCGCCATCTCTCACTTTCAGTATCTCCATATATATATTCTCTAAAAACAAACTACCCCATATATAAACAATTCCCAAAAGAAATGAGTTCCCATGTAAACAATCTACAATGTAATCCATATCTCAAGCCAAAATTGCAGGGGAGCATCAATAGCCCCCCACCTGGCCTCATCAAAATCACAAATCTTTTTCCTTCTCAAAAGGGGATACACCTGTTGGCTTCATTGGCTCAGCAAACTCGGCCGCCAGCGCACCTCGCGTCGAGCACCACCTGACCTGACAATGGCGGCTTCCGCCCCGTCCGCCACCTCCCAGATGCGCCCAACCCACCTCCGTCCTTATTAAAGACCGCCGCCGTCGCCTCCCTTCCATCCCACTCCCGCAGACCCCCCGACCTACCCACCTCGCTCGCTCGCTCGCGTCCCCACCCCACCGCACGCATCTCGGCCCTCCGTCCCGGCCCTGGCTAGGCCGTTCCCTGGCCGGTGGATGCGCCAGCCCTCCCCCCTTCCGCGCATCAGGTGATTCGCATCGCCCTTGCGCCGCCAGGATCCAGTCCGTGAGCAATGTCGGCGGCGGCGGCGGTGGCGACACCGCTCTGCACCTGGATCGTCGCCGCGTGCTTGTCTGCGACCTGCGGCGCGGACGAGAAGGAGAAGAAGCGCAGCTACGGCGGCGGCGGCGGCGGCGGTCTTTTTGGCACGCGCCGCCACCTGGCTGCGCGCCGCCGAGGCGGGGCACGCTCTGGTGAGGACATTTCCGTTTTCTCATGGCTTCTTGCTCCCCACCCGGATGTAAAACTGTAAAATTGCGGGTATGGTGTGTTTGGTGCGGGGTATATGTCTGGAATTTATACTGTCACACCGCTCCTGTGTGTGTGCATTTGGGGTTTCAGGGGAGAGATAGGATTATTCGCTGCTTTGTGCATGATTCTGTATGGGTCAATCTTGTTCTAATATTGTATGAACTTCCGGGCTGGCCATGTCCATAATTCCAATGTGTGATGCACGCTTAAGTGAATAAATGGCATCACCAAGACACCGTCATTGAAATAAAAGTATATTTTCTCATAAAGCTGGGATATTTGTCAGAGTTAAAGTATACACGAGGAAACTAAGAACCTATTGGTGGAATTTGGTGTTGGAGATTGCCCTAAAAGGCTGGGATATTGGGGAAAAACATATGCTTTGGAATTATCACCAATGCATCATTTCATCGCAAGCCTTCCCTGGTGGATCATGTGAATAAACTTTCCAATATTGTTCGTTATTTCTGGTCGCTTGATGAAACGTCCAACTGATAGGCTCTTTTTTGTGGCTGATGCTACTTTTCTGCTGTGTGCTGTCTATTCGTACCTCAAATTAGTTGCCCACTATCTAAATGGGAGGTTTTATCGTCTGCAGGAATGCCAATTGCTGCTTCTTTGCATCCAGAAAGAGGAGCTGTGGAAAGCAAGAAGTCTGGCACCAAACAACGGAGGGTGGTTGTTACTGGCATGGGTGTTGTGACTCCATTAGGCCATGAGCCTGACGAGTTTTACAACAACCTTCTACAGGGTGTCAGCGGAATAAGTGAGATAGAAGCATTTGACTGCTCCAGCTATCCCACGGTATTTTTTATTCTACTTAACTATAGTAGATGCGGGGTTTATTTAGCAATTTAGCTGAAATATACAATTATATTGCTTGACATGCTGTCTTTCATACAGAGAATTGCAGGAGAAATCAAATCTTTTTCAACAGATGGCTGGGTTGCGCCAAAGTTAGCTAAGCGAATGGACAAGTTCATGCAATATTTGATAGTTGCTGGTAAGAAAGCATTGGAAAATGGTGGAATCACTGAAGATATCATGAACGAGTTGGACAAATCGAGATGTGGAGTTCTAATTGGATCTGCTATGGGTGGTATGAAGGTTCGGATCTTACGGTGTATTATGTACTTCTAAAAGAGGCAGTGTTCTTACACTGTTTCCTTAGTAGTCAGTACAGCTTATGATGCTATTTTAAGCAGGTTTTCAGTGACGCAATCGAAGCATTGAGGGTCTCGTACAGGAAGATGAACCCATTTTGTGTACCTTTTGCAACTACAAACATGGGTTCTGCAATACTTGCGATGGATCTGGTGCCTTACATGATCTGGCATTTCATTAGCTTTTTAATTTTCTCACTGGTTAATGATAATTATAATTTTAGATATATGCCTATGCAGGGCTGGATGGGTCCAAACTACTCTATTTCTACTGCTTGCGCCACTAGTAACTTCTGCATTCTGAATGCAGCAAATCATATCATCAGAGGGGAAACTGTAAGTAACTTAATTTTTCTTACGTGATATCCTGGGCCAACACTCTGATTGTTGGCATATCCCAAACATGCAGGATTTGATGCTGTGTGGTGGTTCTGATGCACCAATTATCCCAATTGGTACGCCTCTGATTGTTTGAGAGCCATCATCCCAATTGTTATTGGCTAGTTGATTTCGTTAGCCTGAACCTCTTGTCTTCTCATGCATATACCGTTCATCATTTCAACTGTTGCATACAGGACTGGGAGGTTTTGTGGCCTGTAGAGCTCTTTCACAAAGAAATAGTGATCCAACAAAAGCTTCTCGGCCTTGGGACATGGTTAGTTCTCCAAGAGTTGTTTTACTTGTTTATCATAGCCACCACATAGTAGTCAAATAATATGTTTCATATGTGTCTACAGTCTACACTATATCTTTGATAAGTTTGTCGAATTTTTACCGGCTTGGTGCACTTTTTTACCTGATAGTGACGGTTCTGCATTATTCGCACGCGTGAAATCGTCAGAATTCTCACTGTTTTAACAGTCCATGATGTTTATATTTCTGTAACAGGATCGCGATGGGTTTGTCATGGGAGAAGGGGCTGGCGTGCTTCTTTTGGAAGAACTTGAGCATGCAAAGGTTAGTTAATGAGATTTCATAGATATTTTTGTTTGTGTTTTTTTAGTTAGTGCAGTTCTTCCGTGGTGATTTCTTTTCAAATGTCCTAATAGAATTTTCATTCTGCAGCAAAGAGGTGCAGAAATATATGCCGAATTTCTGGGTGGAAGCTTTACCTGTGATGCATATCATATGACAGAGCCACATCCTGAAGGTGAACAATCTGCTTTAACCTTGTTATGCATATATCTTGTCATGCTTCCCTAATAAATCTTGGACCATTATTGTACTAAAATTATGTTTACGTAATATCAGGAAAGGGGGTTATTCTTTGTGTCGAAAATGCACTAGCTGATGCAGGAGTAACAAAAGAAGACATTAACTATGTAAATGCCCATGCTACATCTACACAAATGGGTGATTTGAAGGAATTTGAAGCTCTCGTCCGTTGTTTTGGCCAGAATCCTCAGGCATACCTCCTGATTCAGAAATTTTCTTTCTCTTCTTTTTTGGGTGTGTAAAGCTCACGAATGATGTGTATTTTGTGCATTCAGCTAAGAGTAAACTCAACAAAGTCAATGACTGGCCACTTGCTAGGAGCTGCAGGTGGAATAGAAGCTGTAGCTGCTATACAAGTAGGTTTTATTGTTGTTTTATTTCTTACATATAGTATTTTCTGTTTACTTATCTTGTCCTATTGTTTATAAATTTTCATTTGTGTTCCGGGCCTTTCCGCGGTTTCTTAAACATTTCTACATTAGTATGTTTTCTCCCAAATGTTCATCCAGTATAACTATGTCATGGGCAGTTGATCATATAATAAAAGATACTAAAGGAAGTTGTGAGGATCAATAATTTTAAAAAGAAGCGTTTGTACTGGCAAATTATTTCTAAAATTTAAATAGACTCTTGTATGGTCTGAATTTTTAGTCACAATTCACTGATTTTACCGTTTCACGACCTTTATAACTGTCGGTTATGCGTACCTGTATCCAAAACTGCAGGCACACAGCCGCAGCGTCATGTCACCCCAAGTCATAAATGTGTCAGTCTTCCCTTAAGAATTCCTCTGTTGAGGGTAAAAACTATATAAATTTAAAAAGAATAATTTACTACTACTCTGTTTATTATCAAGGAATTTATACATTTGTCCCAAACAAGTTGGGGTAGGCTAGACATGAAACCCTTTCACGAGGACTTCCCAGGAGGTTACCCATCCTAGTACTACTCTCGCCCAAATGGGTTTCATACCCATAGGACTGGCTAGTTTTTACGTTGGCTCGCCAAGCCTATCACAACCCTTAGATATGAAACCCTTTCACGAGGACTTCCTGGTCACCCATCCTATTACTACTCTTGCCCAAATGGGTTTTATACCCATGGGACTGGCTAGTTTTTACGTTGGCTCGCCAAGCCTATCACAACCCTCCTCCTTTACCGGGCTTGGGACCGGCTATGCCTAGAAGACATAGGCGGAGTTAAGGAATTGATACATATGCTACTGGTAAATGGACCATTTTGAGAAATGCCATTTTCAGTCACAGAATTTCGAAGAACCTCACTAAGTCGAGAACTGGACAGCAATACCACTATATTCATCATTTCTCCTCCCTCTCCACCAATCCCAAACCTCATGCGCTCCCTCTTGGCATCTCGCCTTGTGCTGGTGACTAAACTTGGGCATACCTAGGGCTGGGCTTGTAAAAGCCCGAGCTTTGACTACCAAGCCCCAGTCCGGGCCTGCAAATTATGCAATTGTCAAGCCTGAGCCCAGCCTGACAGAAGAGCCCGAAGTCCGAAACCTGTGCTCGAAACCAAGGTCCATTCGGTAGCTACATCAACAGCAAGTAATGGATTTACAAACTACAACGACTCTTTCGCATTTATGCATGTGGACACACAAATCTAGTCAATTCAATTCATGGTATAATAAATCAAATCACAAACACACGCACACACGCAAAAACGTGCACGCACACGCGTGCGGCAAGGTTGCTATGGTTCCGATGCATAGCCAACCAGGGGGAGGTCGATGGTGACCACGAACACAAGGCGTGTCGACGGTGGCAGGCTCGATGCTGCCACACGGGAGATACAATACTCGTTTGGCAGCCAAAGGAAGGGCTTTGTGCTCTCTACCATCGGCGAGGAGGGTGGCCAGAACATAGCTTTGTGGGTTTGGGATGCAGTGGACGTGGTGGGTTATGAACTTATGATAAGGGATGGAGGATGTGAAAGGAAGAAGCCATGCATTATTGTCCAAGTTTAACATAATGACACACTTCAAATTTCTGTGATGTAATAACCGCATATTTAAAATAATACAAAACCATGTACTGGTATATATCTAAATTTCACCCCTTTTTAATAAGGCAAACCATGTATTCAACATTTATACTTTGTAATGTTTGACCAACAATCAGTTCAATTTGTCATATAGGTTTAGTCCACGAAAGTAGCAGCTTCAAGTTTGTATTTCGCTTATTCATATATGACTACATTTTGCAATTATTAACAAGTATACTGTAAATGAATTCAACAGCTGAAAGTTCAGTTTAGCAGGCTGTTAAGGTTGTCACATTGTTCTAGTGAGTTGCGGCAGCCCCAAGATGCAGTGATGCCTAGGTGCTTGTGCTAGAGTTAGATGGTGGAAACACAAATAATTTATCATTGCCTCATTTGACATGAAATTGATAAATAATTATATGGCTGGAAAATAGGAGATATCAGGGCAATATGATTCCAAATTAACTAATTTCTTGAGAGGGAGCAAATAGCAAGAAGAGGGGTGAGAGAAAAAAGCACAGAAGCAAAGCAAAGAGATGGTGCAACAGAGCAAGAAGAGATTGGATAGAAGACAAGGCAGGGAGAGCATGAGGCAGCAGCGGAGAGAATGAGCAGACCAGAGGGAGGTGAGAGAAGGAAACTAACATGAATTGAGCTGAGGGAGGTGAGAGAAGGAAACTAACATGAATCGAGCTGATCTCGAACTTTTGTGGAGGCAGGGTGAGGAAGGCAGCTAAGATTGGGAGGGGACAAGCCTGCTAGAAGGCAACCCCCTTCTACCGACAGTGGCGGTGGTGGCCTTCTCCCCTCACCTGCAGCCTCATTCGAAAACTCATCAAATCCCAGTCTGTTTCTTCTCTCCTTGCTGACGTGATACCTACTTCCGGTCACAGTCATGGTGTCACCAGACTCTCATGGCGTTGAATAGAACTCCCAGTTAGGTGCCTAAGTCTGTTTGACCAAGGGAAAAACCCCTGGTGTCTCGGGCTGGCTGTCCAGATGACTTGTTGTCTCCCTCCAGCTGCCGGGATGACTTGGCGTCGATTAGTTGGCACAGTGACAACCCTAGGAGACTGTGCTAAGCCAAACTTTGCCTTATAAAAATCAACAGAATACTGTTTTTGCCTGAAGTAAGTTATGACCATTTGTCAATCTCACCGTGGACAGTTCCTAGACATGTTTTACCAAGAAGAATCAAGTAACAAGCCACCTTTGATTCATTCAAAGGCTTGCAGTTACTCAAATTGATAACATGTCTTCATTACTTGTGCTACTACAAACTTCAGCTAGCAACTGCTAGACCCTAATATAAAGGATCTGCCATTTGTTCTGATGCAAAAGATAATATCATACATCACGATTGTGTTCCTCATGATATATTTCCTTTGTTTCTATGCAGGCTATAAGAACCGGTTGGATACATCCAAATATCAATCTAGACAATCCGGAGAAAAATGTGGTAATTATTTTATAGACAAGTCTTTTTCCCCTTGAATGCGTTCACTAACACTTCTCACCAAATGAGGCAATGCTGGTATAAAGAATATTAAAGTTATGCCAGTGGTGTTTTTTTCTTCTGTCGGGCTACTCTTTACTGGAAAAAGTAAGTTTGAGGTAAAACAACAAACCTGTGGATGGGATAATTTTCCTCCCTGTGTGTTCAACCTTCAGAACTCTTTGCCTAAGTTCAGATTTCAACCTCCAACTTCCAGTTAGTTTAATTTTTGTTCTCAAACGCTTCATACCAATCCAAATCCTTTGTTTGGTGGGTTTGACTTTGACTCCATTTTTTGGCTGGGTCAGCTGGCACATCTGTTAAGCGAGCCATCGCAGCACTGCCACATCATTGCCGCCATGCCATTACTGCCATATCGTTGTCGTCACTGCCATATATGTAACTGCAAGATGAAGCAGTAGAGTTTGTCATCTCCCTCAAGCTAGCGACAAACTGCTATGGAACTTGCTTCTCCCTCTTGTCTTCAGCCTTACCAGAGCCCATCCTTTCTTGCCAGTGCTTGCCACTTGTGCGCTCGAACCTCGGAGCCCTCTTTTCTCCATTCTCCGGAACCCTCCTTTTCTTCCTCCCACTGCTGTGCCGGAAACCTTTCCTCTTCCCACCTCCACCACAATGGCACCCTCTACTAGGGTTTTGATATAGAAAATGGAAAGATTGGCTTGATTTGGGAGGAGAGAGAGCCTGGGGAGAGTGAGCATACTGTAATCTGCAGTGCCGACGTGGTGGTGATGCCTGACAGTGCTGGTTTAGCAGTGATGCCGTGGCAGTGCTGTGGTGGCTAACCTTACTGACGTGGCAGCTTACTTAGCCAGAAACTCGACTGAGACAGTCAAACTCATCTAAACTAGTTAGAAGCTGGAGGTTAAAATCTGAACTCGGACAAGAGTTCAAGGTCTTCAAATGAACACCACTCACATAAAAAAAATGTAGCAGTTCTTTGAACACGGAGTTCCATCTTTTTTAAGTGGTGTATGATCTTTTGTCATGTTTCATTTCATCTAATATGCTTAAGTTTTTAATGTTGTAGGATGTTAGCTTGCTGGTGGGATCACAAAAGGAGAGATGTGATGTGAAAGTGGCATTGTCGAATTCATTTGGATTTGGTGGGCACAATTCGTCAATTTTATTTGCGCCCTTCAAGTAACCTCGGCTGGTGTGCTAGCTTATGGTACAACTGCGCCGTTGAAATTGTCAACCAATATCAGCAACATTTCTCGAGCCACAAATATGAAAGGGAAATCCAACCTTAGTAGAATATATTGCTACATAGTTGAGCAAAGATAGCAGCTGAGTTTCTTTTGTATTGCAAAAGCAAATATACCCCATGCAAGGGTGTCCAATCAGAAGTTAATCCAGATGTTGCAGATGCACTTTGGTCCATACTATTTTTGTAACAGATGTTATTAGATTTCTTATAGCAACGTTACTGGGGCCAGTATTTTTCGCCTCCCTGTTCACCAGACAGATAAGTGCTCCCTACACAAAACTGGTTTGTTGCGCTATTTTCCCCAAGGCTCTTGGAATTGGTTCTATATCATTGATGTGTTAATTACTGCAATAAGCAGCTGCAGTTCTCTGTTTAGATTTCTAATTCTGTGCCGGCTTTTACGATGAGAAAATGCACGGAAATTGCACATAGACATGTTAATTTGGCAGAAATTAAAAAAGATTTTAGCAAGCGTTCAGCCTTCAAAGTGAAGAGTATTCATGATATTCATTGGCGAGGAAGCTGCAGCATCTCGTGATTACTGTAGGTATCTTAATTTACTTATGGACCAACGTCAACCAGATTCTCAGATAAAAACAACAACCTCAACCAGACCATCGATCGAGCCTGGAAATTGTGTACTCAGATTCAGCTGTTGGAGATACTGTTCTCCAAAGAAGATCAACTAGGCGCCAGGTCCTGTTGTTGGTGTGATAAAATTCAGGCCACCTTTATTAGATTACAAGCAGTCGTCCAGGACTACAAGCATAGAAAAGTCGCGGGTACAAGTGTGTACATGCAGCCGTGTGCACGCTACTATTTTGCTTGGGTTGTACTATAATATTTTCTGCGAAACATGGAGCTTTATTATTGTTAAATAATGTAATTCTTACAGTCACGTGTGATATACTCCACATATTCCAACGATGCCCACCGGCCTATATGTGCAGGAGTGCAAGACAATGCACGACCTGATTGCTCGGGAATTCATAATTACTTCATATGGACATATTATGACACATACAATTCATGACAGGCATCTTGTCTCAGATTCAGGTATTCCGTAAGCTAGTGCTTTAGACGTCGGGAATGTCCACGGGATACCTGTGGATGGAGGAGGCCCATGGTCCATCGGCGTCGAGGGCAGCAGGCGCGATGCACTCCCACACCGCGCTGTTGCACTTGAATCCTGACCCGAAGCCGATCATCCAAACGCGATCGCCCTTGCGCATCCGTCCTTTAGCCTCAATGTAGGCCAGCTCGTACCACAGCGAGCTACTAGACGTGTTTCCGAACCGGTGCAGTGTCATCCGCGACGCCTCCACCTGCTCGTCGGAAAGGCTAAGGTTTTTCTGCAGCTCGTCTATGACCGCACGGCCGCCGGCGTGAATGCAAAAGTGCTCGAACGCCATAGAGAAGTCTGGGACGTAGGGCTTGATTCGCGCGCGGAACACCTGCCGCGCGATGAAGGAGAGGGCGAAGAGAAGCTGCTCAGAGACCGGCAAGACGAGTGGCCCGATTCCGGTGATGTTGGCCTCAAGCGATTTGCCGGCGATGACCATCAGGTCCTTGCTGAGGTTGATCCCGATGTTCCCCTCGTCGTCCTCTTCCTGAAACACGCAACGGTAGGCAGTATCCTTTGCGCCGGCGTGCGTGCGCATGACATATTTGAGGCGGAACCGGGCGTTTAACGGGGACGTCGACAGCAGCGCGGCCGCTCCGCCGACACGGAACAGGCAGTTGGGCAGGAGCATCGCGCGCTCGTTGCCGACGTAGTAGTTCGGGGTGATGGTCTCCGTGGAGACGACCAGCGCGTGGGAGCCCCGTGGAGCAACTTGCAGGAGGTTCCTTGCCAGCCCCATGGAGATAATCCCCGCGCTACACCCCATGCCGGAGAGCTGCATGCTGCGGACGTCGCTGCGCAGGTTGTACCTGTTTATGATCATGTCGACCAAGGATGGCGTGGGACAGAACAGGCTGCAGTTAAGGACGAGGATGCTGATCGCGTCCGGGGTGATGCCGGTCTTGGTGAAGAGGTCATCGATCGCCGAGAAGACGACGAGTTCGAACTCGGCGCGGGCCTCGTCAATGGTGCAGTACTTGTGCGTCGGGATGTAGTTGTGCGCTGCTGGCAGGCAGGTCTCCTCCCCGAGCCCGGACCTCTCCAGCAGCCGCGAAATGAAGCGGACGCTGCGCTTGTTGATGGTCGGTGATTCATTGTTGTGCTCTACAAATGAAGCCATGGGGATGCGGACGAGGCGGCGGTTGAAGGAGGTGTGGAAGCAGGCGTAGTCGGTTAGGTACACCGCGCGTGGACCAAACATTATGTAGAAGATGACCACCGCGGCCGGGAGGAAGCCGGCGAAGAATAGGTGCACAGGCTGAAGCCCACGGAGCAAGCTGGTCAGCTCCTCTGGCCCAAGCCGCACCATGGCGACGAGAGAGGCAGCGGCGAGAACAGCATGGAAGTTGTCCACGATTCGCTGGTACACGGCCTTGAGGAGCATGGGCTGAGCCGACGACAACGAGCTCATGCTGTTTGGTTACGTCTTTGGTGCGTTTAGTTCTAGGATTTATAGTCAGCGCTAGGCATTTTTCATTTAATGATTCTGGCGGGTGAAGTCAAGAAATGTATTCCAAACAGACAAGACCCCATCATTATCTGCATTGTTGACGATGCCGTTGGGCGTTGATGCTCGGAATGGCACGGTTTTACTCCAATTATGTCAGTAACAAAACTTTTATGTGGAAAAACAATTATGAACAACATGGAATCCACTCTTTTTTGTACTCAAGTTGTATAATTTTTTAAAATATAGTTTCATTTTACAAATTTCACAAATAGTATCTATCACAGCCTTGACAAGTTTTAAGAAAGGTCTTCCAAGTATAATTTCTCCCCCGGCTTCGCATTCTATAACAATGAAATCACTAGGGACAAAAGCCCCATAAATTTTAGGATGCACATCTTTTTCCACTCCCAATGGAGTTTTAACAGAATTATCAACAACATGCAAACGAATCAAGCATTTAGACAAGTCCCATAAATTAAGTGTATCATATATAGTTTTAGCCAAGAAAGAGTCTCCTGAATCAATATCACAATGAGCCCGAAACGACTGGTTATTAATTTCAATTTTAATAGTAGGCTCCCATTTATGTGAAGGTTTAATATTATGAGGTTGTTTCTCAATGCAAAAATCAAAATTTGTTTTTATATCAAAACTTTCCTTATTTGGTTTTATGATTCATTGTTGGATTATGATGTTTCTCCGCATGATCTTGTAGATCTCATTGTTGTGATTCCAACGAGCCCAAGTTCATAAAAAATAGAGTTCGGATGCTCAAGATATCGTCGTTTTTGTTTGGATGTTTCTGCAGTATTTTTGTACAGTGGTAGTACCGGGTCAGTTCCGCCCAAAACAGAAGCGTGCACGCATTTGAGCGCACAAAATCTCATTGTTGTGATTCCAATGAGCCCAAGTTCATAAAAAACGGAGTTCGGATGCTCAAGATATCGTCGTTTTTGTTTGGATGTTTCTGCAGTATTTTTGTACAGTGGTAGTACCGGGTCGGTTCCGCCCAAAACAGAAGCGTGCGCGCATTTGAGCGCACAAAATCACCCAGGGAGGCAGTACCACTGTCCAGGGCTGTAGTACCTCTGCTGTACGAGTTTTGGGCATAACGGTTGGATTTCGGGGGACCTATTTAAGGAGGCCTTCTTCTCCAAAGGTCCCTAACTCTTAAACTCGTGTTTTGCCCCCATTGTTGACCCTCTTTGAGCTTGCTATCTCTCAATCCGTCCAATGATTCTTGCTTCTTCTTTAGGGAAAATAGAGAGGAGATCTAGATGTACATTTTCATCAATCAATCTCTCCTCTTAGTGAGGGGAACGTATTGGATCTAGATCTTGGGGATTCATTTGTTGTTTTCCTTGATCTTCCTCCTATGTCCCTCCATAGCATTAGTTACTTTGGTGGGATTTGAGAGAGGAGGACTTTGACCACTTTGTGTGTTCTTGCCATTGCATTAGGTGCATCGGTTTGAGTTCTTGAAAGTGCATGTGTTGCCCATGCGTGGTTTTGGTAATTAATGACAATCCTTATGGACTAATGTTTGCATTAAGATATTCTTGTAGATCTTGTCCATAAGAAAAGATTGGAGTTCATGTGTTGGACTCTAGAAGATTACTTGATGACCAAGGTTCCATCCAAGGGTTTATATAAAGAATGGTCATGTGAAGAGTTGAGCTTATTGCAAGCATGGCTTGGAAAAGAAGATTGAGTGAACTTCATGTTTATCTCCAAGCCATCATCTATATCAAGATAAGAAGATGAAGTGCAAGTGGATTCATGAAGACGGAGTTTAGCAAGTCTCTCCCATAATGGTGTATGGGGGAGTATTTGGAGAAGTCTTCATCAAGCATGTGCTAGCAAGCACAATCAAGAAAGGTGTTCTAACTTGAGAGAGTCAAGATCGTCATCATCGAGCTCAAGTGGAATGCGCAAGGCAAAGGTATGATCTTGATAGGTTTTCTATTTTACCGGTCTCGTGGTGTTAGTAGGAGACCGGGTTATAGGATAGACGGCGTACTATCAAGAGGGGCTCTCAAGTGAGTAACTTGATCGCACCTTTGTGGAGAGCTCAAACATTTGCATATTTGGCATATCATCTTTCTTGGTTCTTATTTGGCTTTTATTCATGTGAGAATTTAGAGCTTGTGTTCATCTCCATACCAAGCTCTAGTTCATCAAAAACGGATTTCATTTGGATATCTTGTGGTGTTTTTGATGTTGGAGGTTTTACCGGTTCGTCTCTTGTAGAGAGGTCAATCTCTCCTCTTGTGTTATCCTCCTCACATGATGGACTATGATGTGTATATGCATGATCTTGTAGTGCTTGTGATTATCTTCGGAGCAAGCCCAAGATCATTGAAAACGGAGTCCGGATGGAAAACTTGTTGCGTTCTCGGTGTTGGAAATATTACCGGTCCTCCTCGGGATAAGGTCCACACCTCCCATGTGTGATATCTCCTCCATATTTTTGTAGGAAAGCTCTCGTCGTTATCTTTCCAACAAAGTTGGTTCCATCTCATTTGGAGTATTAATGAAAAAGATATGGATTTTAGAATGTTTTTTCTGCGCAGGCCGGCTCGGGTAGCAGGCCGGGCCACAGGCCGGGCCACAGGCCGGCTCCCAGGCCAGCCCAGGCCGGGCCACAAGCCGGCGCGCCCAGGCCACTGCCAGGCCGGCTCCTGGCCAGCTCGACCGGCCACCTTTTCAGCCCAACGACCATATTTTGGAGTGAGCTTTTTAAAGGGTTTCTTCCCCATTGTTTTATACATCTCTTGAGCAAGTTTTTCTCCCCTCTCTCCTCCATTGTTGATCTTTGGAAAAAGCTTGCCTTCCTCTCATTCCCTCCCATGATTCTTGCATATCTTTGAGGAAAATTGAGAGGAGATCTAGATCTACATATTCATCCAATCCATTCCTCCTCTAAGTGAGGGAAACCTAGTAGATCTTGATCTTGAAGTTCCATTTGTTGTGTTCTTCGTTGTTTTTCCTCTCTTCTCCCCCCATAAGTATTAGTTGCTTGTGGTGGGATTCGAGAGCGAAGGATTTGAGCCTTGTGCTCTTGCCATTGCTTCGTTGCATCGGTTTGTGCTCTCCACGAGGATTCGTGGAAGTTGAAAGCTTGTGAACTTGTTACTCTTGGGTCTTTGGACCCTAGACGCCCGTGTGGTGGTTGAGACCCTTGTGTGGTCACTTGTAGCTGTTCGGGAGCCCCCAATCCCGTTGTGGGTTGTGCCCCGGATCGTTGTTGAAAGGCTCCGGATTTCCGCCTCGAAGGATTCCGATAGTGGAAGGTGAACCAAACCTTTGTGGTGCGGTTCATCGGAGAAGAAGGTGAAACCTTTGTGGTTGTTGAACCATTGTGTTGGTTCACACCTCTCCAACGAGACGTACTCCCCTAAAAAAGGAGGAACTCGGGAATATATCCTCGTCTCCGCGTGCCTCGGTCATTTCTATACCCGAGCTCTTTACTTATGCACTTTACCTTGTGATAGCCTTCGTGCTTGAAGTATTCTATATTGCTATCACCTTGTTGCTTGTCTTGCTTAGCATAAGTTGTTGGTGCACATAGGTGAGCCTAGTTTATTTAGGTTGTTGGCTTGTTAATTTAAACACATAGTTTTATTCCGCAATTATCAAGCCTAAACCGGAAAAGTTTTAATCGCCTATTCACCCCCCTCTAGGCGACATCCTTGTCCTTTCAGTTCTCCACAGTAATACGTGGAAGTGAAATTTGGGAAGCTTATTACTCTTGGGTGCATTGTGTGCTCAGGAGTTTGGTCCTCTTCGGTGCATTGCGTACCATAGACGGTTGGTGGTACCGCGGAGCTCAACTTGGTGCGAAGATTCAGGCAAGCTTCGAGAGCCTTAAGTAGTGGAGATCGTCCCAAGCATATTGTACGGGTTTTGAGGTCGCCCTCAAGATCTCATCATAGTGGATTCGTGTCACCTTGCATTGTGCGAGGGCACAAGGAGAATAAGGTGAGCCATTGTGGCTATTGGAAGAATTGTTCTTCCACACCTCTCCGACGGAGACTAGCTTCCATTTGGAAGTGAACTTCTAGATAAATCATCATCTCCAAGTGACTCGGTTATTTCTATACCCGAACCCTTTACTTATGCATTTACCTTTGTGATAGATATCGAGCTTCAAGTTATCTATCTTGCTATCACATAGTTGATTATCTAGTTTAGTATAAGTTGTTGGTGCACATAGATGAACCTAGCTTGTTTAGGTTTTGTGCTTGATAAATTAAACGCTAGTTTTATTCCGCATTTATTAAAGTCTTAACCGTAATTATTTTAAATCACCTAATAACCCCTCTCTAGGTGGCATCCTTGATTTTTTACCCAGGATAAATGAGGCATGAACCCACTATCGAACATATAATGCCTCTTGGAGATTTAAAACAACTACTTGGCCAAAATAGTCATATAAATCGGAGAGTATGTAGGAATTATAAATAAAGAAATATGATATTTAATATATTATGCACAATCTGACCATAACATCATCATTCATCATATCCCAGTAAAAACGACAATTAGCAATTACATCTGAAGAATCTCGATCATTTAAGGCAGTTCACGAGACCATTGTATTGAAGCACAAGGATAAAGGATCACCATCTAGCTACTTCTATGGACTCGTAGTCCAAGGAAAAACTACTCACGTATCGTCATGGAGGCAGCAATGGTTGTTTAGATGCCTCTAGCAGGGTGTCAGAACAGTACTCTAGAGCCCTGAACTAGGGTTTATGTGACGGCGGTGGCTCGGTATCTCCTTTCGCAAAATATTTTCCGTCCTCGAGCGTTTTAGGGTTGAAACCAATTTATATGGGAAGACGCACCTCGGGGCGGTGCTCGAGGTGGGCTCGTGGGTCTTCCCTGGCACGCGAGGCTCCTTCGTGGTGCCCTTTCGCCTCCTGTCTTATTTTGCCCAATAAAAATTCTCCGTAAAAATCTTCCTTTTCCGAGAATATTTCTGTAATAGATTTTTTGAAACATAAAAACAGAAGAAAACATAAACTTGCACTTGGCATCTTGTCAATAGATTAGTCCAAGATAATGCCATAAAATGATATTAAATCATAGTAGAAATATGTAACAATGATATAAAAGTAGCATGAAAGAATAAAAAATTATAGATACGTTTGGATGTATCAGTTATCTCTTTGTTCTTTGTCGGAACTAGGTTTAGGACATGACATGCAGTCAATATCGCCTCCCCCACCATGCCCTTGAGAGACCCGATGTGTCTAACATGACGTTAACCAAATCATTTGACTGGGGTGAGTAGGGAGGCATTCTCGGTTCCGCACAGAAAGAATCAAAGTCATTGGAAAAATTCTCTCCACCGCGATCGGACCTAAGCCTATTGATCTTTTGATCATGTTGGTTTTCTGCCTCAGCTTTATAGAACTTGAATAAATTCAAAGCCTCGTCTTTTGATTTCAAGAGATACACAAAACAATACCTAGTGGAGTCATCAATCAAGGTCATGAAGTATTTCTTTCCACCTTTTGTCAACATACCATTCATCTCACAAAGATCAGAATGTATGAGGCAAGAGGTGCCAAATCGCTTACCTCCGCAGTCATATGAGACTTGTGAGGTTGCTTTGCTAGCACACAAACTTGACACTTAGAATAGTCCACAATGGTGAAATTAGGGATTAAACTCATTTTGGGTAGCCGCGTCATGCACTCAAAATTACTGTGACAAAGATGTATATGCTAGACATTTGATTCACTGTTGGTGCAAACATGATTAACAACTTTATTACAAATGTCTGACAAGGATAGGCGTAACAAGCCTCTGCACTCATAGCCTTTACCAACAAAAGTTCCAACACTACAATTTATGGGACTCGAAAACTATCTTGTAACTATCTCGACACATAAGAGATCCGCTAAAAAGATTTTTATTGATGGAGGGCACATGATGAACGATATTCAGGTGCATGATCTTCTCCAGAGTAAACTTCAGATCGACCGTACCAACAACACGAACAAAAGCATGTGACCTGTTCCCCATCAGCACGGAAGAAGTCTGTGCGACCTGATACATAGAAAACATGGAGATATAAGCACAAATGTGTACATTGGCACCCATCTCAACCCACCATTTGGGAGAATCACTCACTCAAAGGACACTAGGAAATATACCGTACACATCATCCTTCATCTCAGTATCTCTAATGACAACATTAGCGGTATTGCCGCTTTTCTCAAGTTCATGTTGCTCATATCGGTTAGGGCATATCGGAGCCCAGTGATTAGGATCACCGCAAACATGGTAGGACCCGTTCCTCTTACTGGTCTTATTTTTTAAGTTGGTATACTTTGATGGCTTGTTCTTTCCATCAAACTTGCCTTTGCCCTCAGACTTGTTCTTGTTGTTCGTGACCTTGTGGGGTTGGGAGTTCTTCTTCTGCACGAAGTTGGCACTGAAACCTCCCTCAAGACCTCGATCCCGTGTGTGTTTTTCTCTTGCCTTTTCTTTCACATCAAGAGCCCCAATGAGAATCATAACGGAAAAATCTTGTCTCTTGTGCTTCAGAGAGGTAACAAAATTCCTCCACGAGGGAGGTAGTTTGGCAATGTTGCCCCCGACAACAAACTTGTCCGGTAACACACACAAAAAATGCTCAAGTTCCTTAACAATGGAGCGCTCACTAGTCATCTTGTAGTCATAGAATTTCTCCATGACATACAATTCACTGCCTGCATCCGACACCCAAATTTTGCCTCAAGCGCATCCCACATGCCCTTGACCGTAGTGATGGACAAATACGGTTCAGTAATGTTCTCGCCAAGAATGCTGATAATAGCACCCCTCAGAAGGGAATCGTCTTCATGAAAAGATTTCCACTTCGAAGTAAGCTTTCCTACAGGCTTGCCTTTTGCGGCATCGAAACACTTCATGATTTCAAACCATAAAGTAGCTCTTGTACACCATCTATTGTAATACACACCCTCAAAAGGAAGAGGCTAAAATAAGGTTTTTGGAAGTTGGATATATGAGCCATTTTCCACACGATTTAATCTATAAAATAGTAGATAAAACGTGACTAATAAATAGAAATTAAACTAGTCATGTGATTTAAGAGAGGGTACGTAAATAGCAATTCTACACAGATTCTTAGAAGAATTGTTTGAAGCATGATCTCGAACATAAGGAAGAAGTTCACATACGGGGCATTACATGAAAACCCATTCGCGTTGTCGAATGAACACATGTTGCCGAAGAGGTCATCGACGCCCGTGTTCGATAAGGAGAAGTAGTCGCGCGGTAGCGCTCCCCAAAAGCCTTATCGCCCTCTCCCGTATAGGATCACGAGAGGCGGGATCCTGGAGGCCTACTGTCCCCTTACACGGTGCACACCGCGGAATGGAATGGGGAATACTTGATCGGCAACGCAATGATCGAGAATCAGGAGTTAAACACATGAAATGCGACTGTTGTGGTGTATCTATGGGAGAGGAGCGACCTCTCTTTTATGGACACTCAGGTGGATCGAACGGTTAGGCCAGAGGATCAAAGAACACGCTGGGAGGCGAACCGAGCAACCATCAGTTCGTATTCGACTTCCACTAGTGCAAAACGTTTCAGTTTCTTCGTGCAGCCATTCAGTTTTTTGTCCAGTCATGCGTGGCAAAAGTAAAGGTCCCCCGCCGGCTATTCAAAAAAGAAAGTACACGTGGCATAGGTGCGAGGCGAGCAGCGGAAGAGTAGCGCCGGTGTAGGTCTCCTCTTCTCATGCTAATACTTGTGGCATAAGAGCTCAAGTTCTAAAGTGGTGCATCTCTCTCCCAACTATTCGGTGTGGACTGAACTTTTGTCCCACTTCTTTCCATGCATGAAGAATTAGCCACATGGACTCTGGGATTTTCAAGAATTACGGAAATACAAATTGAGCTGGGCCATTTAGGCCCAATTCCAACTATTTGTTCTAATGTTAATAACTATTTGGAGGATCCATCGGTTCAAATTAGCTGGTTAATTTGTCAAACGGATAGCTGGATTTTTTTTTTTAATTTTCTAGCAAGTCTACTTTTCTTGTAAAGCAGTCATATGCCTTTAGCGTAGAGTAATAATTAGATAGACTATGTGACATAGAGATAAAAATCTTACGTGGCGTGCTAAGAGATGGCATGCCATTTTTTTTTGCGGGGAAAATGTAGTTCTCATTAATTAGCCAACACGATTACAATCAGTAGCTAGAAGGTCGTATTTTTTGATAAATCTGCCCTTTTTAGCAACTAAACACATATATGGCCTCTTCTCAAAACTATTTTCAAATTTGGCCTCTTGAGGTCGGCGCCAATGAGGATGGAGCCGAACTTGTTCAGTTCGGCGCCATCTAGAAAGTCACATAATTTTACTAAGGATTTAGAATTTTTAAAACAGGGGGTCGGCGCCAATGAGGATGGAGCCGACATGTACAAGGTCGGCGCCATCCTAGTTGGAGCCGAACTTAGGGGCCAGATTTGGAAATAGTTTCAGAGAGAGGCCAGATTTAAAATTAGTTTCGCGAAAAAACCATATTTGGCAAAAAAATACTAGAAGGTCAGTCGAGAATTAGGAGCATCCTGCAACCACACGTCGGTCAGGTGCTCTACTCTCGAAGGTGCTCTACTCTCGAAAGATTAGCTAGTCGATCTGCAACCCTATTACAATCACGATTAATATGCATCACAGCGAACTCCCTCTCTCCAGATATTAAGTCTCTCGCTTCATTTACCAAATGCCCCACGTATGATCTGTTAAGCTCCATCTCCTTTAGATATTTTACCACATTAGCACAGTCTGTCTGAATCTGAACGGGCAAGGCCGTATATGCTAAAGCAGCAAATATTCCTTCTCTGATTGCAAGTAGTTCGGCTTCAAAAGCATCTGTACATGTTGGTATAAACTTGCAGCATAACGCAATGTAATCACCAGCCGAGTCGCGGAAGACCGCACTCGTACCTGCTCCAGTATCGCGCAAGCCAACCGATCCATCTACCGACATTGCCACCCAGCCCGCCGGTGGTGCTGCCGTGCTGGCCATTCCTTCCTCGTGTAGCCCGTCACCTTCACTGATTTAGTTTTCCTGGGCAGTTCTAACTGAGCTACACTCTTGCCCTTCACTACATCGCGGCTGTCTTTATGCTCTAGCTGAATGAGCGACGAGGCAAAGCTAACAAGGAAATTCCTTATAGCTTCAACAGGAGCCGGTTGCTTACCATGAATCACATCATTCCTTAGTGCCCAGTTTCTCCAAAAGATCATGAGGACCTTCATCCGTTCCTCCTCCTGTATTTTGACCAAGGTATCAAAGAGCCATTCGGGTCCAGTGTTCAGAATTTCTGCTTCAGACGGTAGAGTCCAAATGTTTCTGCTTCAGACGGCATGCCATTGAATACTGGGAATTGCCTTAGTGTCGAGCTCAAGTCTGGATGTAGAAACTGCAATGTTACCATATTTTGTTTTCACTAAAAGAGAATAATGGTCTATTGAAGATATGTGGCTGTTCAACTAGGCACTTTTTTGGCACCCTTGGCGTGACGCAACCCTGCTAGTTTGGTTGTTAATCAATGTGATCCCGTTCGCGTGCCTTTCGCCATCCGAGAAAGCATATTGGTTGATGAGGACAGTACTGAAGATGTTGGTTACAAATGGCGGTATACCATATCTGGACCACATGGACAGCCCTAGTCAATGTTTTTCGTGTGGGAGAAATCTTAAATCCAGCCCCAGATCGGATGATGGCGGCACTCGTGGTCATGTATCCTTCTTGGGGGTATCGTTTTTGAGCTTCATAGACTGGAAGGTCGGTCATGGCTGCGGAGCTGGATTCCCGGCGTTCACGCGGTACCCAAGGTGGAGCGGCGTTGTCTTGCTATGTCGGCCGGCAGGACTCGGCGTCATGGCACCGCGGTATCCCAGTCGCGATCGAGCATGCGTAGAAGAACATGTGCAAGGCGATGGTGTTGTCTCGTCTGACACCGTGGTGGTGCCGACGGCTGGCCTTGCGAGGGTCTTCTCGTCGATCTACACTCTGAAGATGGGTTAGCGGAAGATGTTGGAGGCGACTTCCAGAGCGTGTGCACAAGGCTCTATTTATAGAGTTAGCCAGGGAACCGACGATGGCTGTGGTCGGGGAATAAGGCCCCATATCTCTATTGTTTGTGCTAGTTGTGGTGTTTTTCACTTTGACGGTTTTGGATTGTATGTTCGTTCGTTGTAAGGTTTGAATAAATGAAATAAAGTTCGTATGCATCTATTCAATGCAGAGGCTGGGACAACTCCCCATTTCGAAAAAAAACATGTCCATAGAAAGCAGCGTTGAAATACAGGACATATGCGGCAACCACCGCCACGTCATATACCGACAGTCGACTCAAAAAACCGGTTTGCTTAATTCAATTCATCAATTGTTTTTAATTGAATGGGATCACCAGTTCCCCATGTGGGCGTATGCGTCGCTGGCGTTAATTCACGCCAGGGAACCAGAGCGCGGAACCTATATGCCGCCCGTGGGCGCCCCTAAATTTCAGGGGCGCCTGAAGAGGGCTCGGCGCGCAACGTTATGGGGCCGGCCCATTAGCACTGCTCAAACGATAAAAGGTTGGGATAATAGCGCTCGGGCCAGGAATCGAACACAGCACGTACCAGTGCGTGTATGAGGAACAGAACCAGTGCGCCACGCTCTTGTTGACGTTTGTGTGTCATTAGTCTTTCTTTTATTTGTTTCCAGTTTGGATTTTCGGATTTCTTTTTCCCTTTCTTTTTTGTTTTCCGTTTTATTATTTATTTTCTGTTTTCATTTTTGTGTTTCCATGTTATTTTTCTTTTTCTGTTTCTTTTATCGTTTTGTTTTTATGTTTTCTTTTTTGGTTTTATTTTTTTGTTTTCTGTTTTTCTGTTTCACTTTTTCATTTTTCCTTTTTATGTTTTAATTTTCTCTTATTTTGAAAATGGTTCATATTTTGGAAAATAATTATTTTTTAAAACGGTTCTGATTTTTCGAAAATGGTTCCGAACCGAAAAATGGTTCCTTTTTTAGAATATGTTTCCGAACCGAAAAATGGTTCTGAATGAAAAAATGGTTCTGATTTTTTAAAATAGTTCCGATTTTTTCCAAAATGGTTTCGATTATTGAAAATGGTTCCGAACCGAAAAAATGGTTCCGATTATTGAAAATGGTTCTGAAAAAAAAAATGGTTCTTAACGAAAAAAATGGTTTCGATTATTGAAAATGGTTCCGATTGTTCCGAACCAAAAAAATGGTTCTTAACAAAAAAATGGTTCCGATTATTGAAAATGGTTCCGAACGGAAAAAATGGTTCCGATTATTGAAAATGGTTCCAAACCGAAAAATGGTTCTGATTTTTCGAAAATGGTTCCGATTTTGAAAATGGTTCCGAACCGAAAAAATGGTTCCGAACCAAAAAAAAGGCTCCGGTTTTTTAAAATGGTTCCGATTTTTCGAAAATAGTTCCTTTTTGAAAATGGTTCCGAATGAAAAAAAATGGTTTCCGATTTTTTGAAAATGGTTCCTTTTTGAAAATGGTTCCGAACCAAAAAAATGGTTCCTTTTTGAAAATGGTTCCGAACCGAAAAAATGGTTCCGATTTTTCGAAAATGGTTCCTTTTTGAAAATGGTTCCGAACCGAAAAAATGGTTCCAATTTTTCGAAATTAGTTCTTTTTGAAAATGGTTCCGAACCGTAAAAATGGTTCCGATTTTTTGAAAATGGTTCCAAACCAAAAAAAATGGTTCGGATTTTTCAAAAATGGTTCCAAACTAAAAATTGTTCATTTTAAAAATTGTACTGATCTGATAAAAGATTCTATATATTTAATACAGTTTTGTACTAGTATGACACGAACATGGTTTAGCACAGTTGGCCAGACCAATTTTCCTTCCGTTCGCGCAACGCTGAGGTTCAGGTTCGATTCCTCCCTCCGGCTGCTATTTTTTCTCGCACGCGATTGACAATGGGCCGGCCCATGAATGAGCCTACGTAGGCGGCGCGACTCGTTTGCGGCGCTAACGAGCGCCGTCTAGGCGCTCCCGAACCAGAGCTCAGTGTTAATGGGCGCCACCCACCTCGGTCAGCTTTAAAATCGCATCATGGACCCTCTCACCACCGGCCCTCTCCTCTCCCGAACTTTACTGGGCCCCTCTCCACCAAGAAGATCCACGGTATGCCTAATCGCCGAGAGCAGAGCCGTGCATCCCGCGTGGTTTGCTGCGACAAGAAACCACCGCGAGGCGAGTTAGCCCGTCCCCGCCTCCAACTACGTCTCCACGGACATGCCTGACGACGGTGTCACGACCGTACGAGGTGCGGGACCACGTGCGCAACAACACTCTAGCGTCGACCAATTTTCGCCTCCCGAACAATTGGACGACCAACTATTTCCACGTCCCGGTGGCGCCGCCGCTCACCCGCGAGGCGCGGCTCGCCCTAATCAAAAGGACGTGGCAGGCCATGTCATTGGAGAATTGGTGTGATTTGAAGTACGCTATGTCGTCACCCATTTGCAACGACCACGTGAAAGCGGAGTACGAGGGCCGCCTCTAGAGTTTCTTCCCCACCTCCTAGGATTGCGAGCCGCCTGAGGTGTACTTCACGCCGGGCAAAGACATCTCCCCCACCGACTCCGAGGACTCCGACGCTAGGCAGAACTCCGATGATACGTACCATCGGCAGACGATCGATGTGCACGACCCGCCCTGGAGGCGGAGGAGGAGTTCCCATAGACCGAGCAGTGGCCCAACATGTAGGTGCCCATCAGAAATTCCTTGCACCATTACCGCCACATGCACCTCTGGGTCCCACTATGCCGATTTCGTCGGTGATCGACACCGACTCCGATGATGACTATTGCTCTGTCGCCGCCGCCAGCGCGACCAAGCTTTTTTTAATGAGCATTCTTTCAGCAATAATTCTATAACTGCGATTGGTTGCTTTTTTCTTTTCGTTCTTTTGTTTCTTTTATTTCCTTTTTTGTTTCTTTTTCTATTTTATCTTGTGTTTTCCATTCTTGAATGAGTATCCTTTCAGGAATATTTCTATAGCCGCAGTAGACGATCGAACATTTTTTTTGAACCATTAAACATTTTTTTCAAACCTTCTTTTTTCCTTTTTATTTTATACTTCCATTCTTTCAACATTTTAATGCACTACCATTGTTTTTCAAACACCATCGACATTTTGAATATTGATACAAAAAAATTAATTTGCCATTATTTTTGGTTCACTATTAGATTCGGTCACCTGTATTTTTTGGTTCACAATTATTTCGATTCATCCGATTTTTAACTCCTCTTCACCTTGTTAATTTAATTTTTGGTCTACTATTATTACAGTTCACCCAATTTGTTAGCCGTAATTTTTTGTTCTATTGTGAGGTTTGGGTTATATGTTTCTTTGGGTCACCTTAATTAATATGGTTCCTTCTTATTACGGTTCACCCTAATTTTTCATGTCCAACTCTGTGTATTCCGGTTTAAATACATTTTTAAAAATCTGAAACATTTTCAAAAATTAACATTTTCAAAATCTGAGGCATTTTAAAAAATGAACACGTTTCAAATATGAACATTTTTTAATATAAAAATTATTCAGATATGGAAATTTTCGAGGATAAAAAAATAAAAAAATCATGAACTTTTTTGCATTGGCGAACACATTTTTTTAAACCGGGAAAGTGTTTTTTAAACTGTGCTCGCGAAAAAAAGGCTTGCATGAGAGTAGACCGGATGAGTGCACGAAGGAAAATACGGCACGCGGTGGCAACATCTAAAGAGGTAAACCGGGAGACCCCAAGGGCTTTCTCAGAGCTCAGGCACTTTCGGCCGTTGGATCGATCCCGCACAGCGCATCCTGGCCGTTCGACTTTTTTCACCGCTCCGTATAAAACCGCACCCGCCTCCTCCCGCACGCAGTCCCCTCCCATTCCCGCTCTTTCTCCTCCCCGTCCTTGGCTTGGCACCGCCGCTCCCTGTGGCTTCTCCTCCCCCGTGACCACCTTCTCTCCGCCGAGATACTCTCCCTTGTCCTCCGCGCCCGGCCGTCCCTCGCGCCACCACTACAGCATCCTTCTCTCTCCTTGATGTCTCAATAGGACGAGCGGAGCGGCCGCCGCTCCTGCGCTCCTCTGAGCCGCCTCTGCCTTCTCAGAGAGAGATCTGGTTTGGGGTGGCGCACCGAGCTGTGCAGGCTGCCGTGGCTGAAGAAGATGGGCCGGGGATAGGGCGGAGCCATGGAGCAGACTGCCGCCGTCTTAGCCCTCATGAATCCTCTTGTGCGGTGTAGCCACGGACGCCCATGCTCCTTCTGCTGGCGAGGAGGAGCAGCGTCGGTTGGATCAGGTCGAATATGGACGGAGATGGAGGTTGCTGAGCTCGATCTGACAGCCGCCGACGAGTGAAGGTCTTCATCGCAGGAGAAACCGAGGACGCCCGGCAGCTGACCTCGCACCTCTGCTCCATTCGACCTCGCCGCATTTTTCCTCTCGCAGGTGCCCAGACTCCCCCCTTTCTCTCTCCCTTTCACACTCCTTTTTAATCCCTAGACTATGTCGTCTTTGTGTGTGTAGATTCTTTTTTCCTTTTGCCTACAAGTTGTTCCATGGAAATTCCACCATGTTGCAGGGGAAGATTACTCTATAATGTTTATGCTCCGTTGTGTACTCATTTCGCCTAATTTAGCTAAAGTTAATGATGATAGGTTGAGTTATATGGTCCAGTGTAATAAGCTCAACTAAACACAATGACAATTCAGTGCTTACTGTTGAAAATCAAAGTTTCTTATTCCCCTTTTTATCATTACAGGGTTCCTACAAACAGGCTGTGCAATGTAGGGATCTTTTATCATTAATGGGTGCCTATGAGATGGCGAGGAATCTTCTATCCTCTTGCTTTAGTTCTGCAAGGAAAGGTGAGAAGAATATGTCAGATAGTAGTATTTCACTTCATATAATGTGCTTACTACATTTAAACCCTTATCATGTATTGACACGCAGGCTCATATTTAGAACTCCAAAGTACTTCCTCAACAAAATTGGCTTGCAGCTCCCCTTCATCCCATACTTCGAGTGATTCCAATCTGTAGTTAATTTACCTTTTTGTTTTGTAGGATTTTTTACATGGTGATAGGTTTGCTGCCATGTTCAGATCTTTCGTGCACAGATATTTCTATTTTCATGCAGCAAACATCACTTTACAAAGAAGAGTCAATAATTTATTTGGTGATAGTACCATGTTAGTTTTGTATGATCTGAAAGCTAGCACATAAGGTCTCACGAGTTAGCATGAAGGAGATCATAACCATGTCTTTGTGCAGTGGCGTGGGGGAGGAGTAAGACCGTGGCTTGACTGGAGCGACGATGCTGCTGTGACTGCTCCTCAATGAAAAACACTTTCATGGCGGTGCCAGACAGTTCCAAGGCCTACCTGAGATCCTTCATTTGGTGATGTCAGCCAGTGAGCATTGTCCACATATGCTCTATGACACGTTTTAGGTACGTGTGATGCATCTGTGTGTAAGGACACATATTAGTTGTGTGATGATCCAACTATGGTTTTACTTAATGATTTTTTTGTTTGTCTTTGTGTTGTTATTTGGTTCTGCCAACTGCCATTAGGTAAATGTTTTTATTTCCATAAGCTCAACGAGGGCTATAAGCTTAGTTTGATGGAATCATGCTTGATTTAATTCAATTCAGCTATTTCCTATTAAAAAATTTGCCTAAAAGATGACATTTGAATTTCCAAGAAAAGCATTGGTGCCTGGAATATATATATATATCTGTTAATTTACCTATATATATATATATATATATATCAACTATTTCATTTGGCTGTTAAAAATTTCAAATGGACCGTAGTTCTCTTAATTTTGTTTCTATGAATATTGAATATGTAGATTGACATTGAAGTTCCCAAGGATCTCTTGCTAAGTAAGCACTACCCTTGCAATAACAGTACTAATGTATGTGTTTTCCTGTAACTGGCATATGATTTTATGTTGTTTATTTTGTTTGGCAATAGTACCCTTTTTGTGTTAAGAGATGCCAAAATTATTTCTGTTAAATTCGTGCAAGATAACCTCACTCATCATTTCACAAATATTTGTTGCAAAAATAGTGAACTTGGTACTGAACTTGCAATAATTATATGTACTTTTAATTTCTCTTCATGGTATTGTTATGCTTTGGATGATTGCAGCTTATATCACCATTTCTATAATTACTTATCGTATCTGCAATTTAGGGGCATCCAATTAAAGTTTTTCATTAGGCTGTCGTTGTTCTTTCCACTTTCTTCTTTCAACTTTATCTACTTGGTTATAGAACAACACATATATCCTAGAGGTACAATGATGATCAGAAGTTAGAACTTTCTCTTGGCAAGAGTTCATTTTCTACATTGATTGTTATTTTTTATAGATGGCATCAATAACATTCTCCAATAATTGTGTTAAAAGAGGAGTGAAATCAGTCCTGAACTTTCACAGATTATATTGATTGTTATTTTCTATTCATGATATCATTATATTTTGGATCGCTACAGATTTCAACTAATTACATATTTGTATCACTGTTTCTATATCTTATTTTTATCTACAGTCTGAAGGCATTGAATTAAGATTGGAGACACGGATCTATCAATATTCTCCATGGAAACAGTGGACAAATCTTGCTGACCTAGATCCATGCCGGAGAAGAGCATCTCTTCTCTCTGACTCAAAGACTACGAGTGAAAGAGGCGGTGCATGCCTGTGTGAGTTAGCTCCGGTGGCCTAACGTTCCCCATCCACCGCTCACGTCAATCCAAAGACCCAGGTAATCTTTGCTTTCTTTCATTTGTTCATCTCCAGCTTAGGAATCAGAATATAGGGAACAATTATTGTGCTCATACGTACATGTTTGCCTTTGCTGGTTTGTTTCATTATGTACAGTGATCTATACTTCTTATAAAACAAAACCCCACTAACTTCATTAATTATTTTTCTATCTCAACATGCAAGCTATCCACATCATCCATTCTTTAAACCAATCAATTGTCCATGTCATCTCCACTAATTAATCACATATCATCTATTACTTAAGCCACATCATTTGAGCCATTATTTATCCATGTCATCCCACATTTATTAATGATTTTCTATCCATCCATGAAAACTATTCGCATTATAAATTCTTTTTCCTTACAATCACCTCCTCATTTTTAGTCGCTAAATATACAAATATTACACATTGATTAAATTTAGATTCTCAATTATTGTGCCCAATTGAATCCTGAATATTCCCAAAAAAAATCCCGTTGCATGTGTCATATGTCCTTTCGCTTATATTACAATTTTATAAAAAGTTCCCGCTACAACGCGCGGGGTATTTTTCTTGTTATTATAGCCATTTGTCCCATTTTCAGCATTGGATGGGGAACAGTTTTACCACGTGGGGCTACATTCATGTGCTAAGTAAGTTTTGGTCTTTGTTATCTTTTTCATTCTCATTGCTATATTTATTTTCCATGTACAGCATTCCGATATCCTTTTCTGTATATATTGAATTTGCTCCTAATGGAGAGCAACTTCTCTCACTCTCTCAGCACGCAAGAATGCTGTAAATAAAGGATACACATTAGATTTTTCTCTGGAATTCTGAACTCAGATTTAGTAAAATTGTACATTGGCGTTACTTTCTTTTATATGATATTAAAATAGTGTATGGATGATTCATTTACAATTCAAAGTGCGAAGTTCTAAATTATTTTAATATTGTGTTCGGAAGTGGATATTTGTTAGTTTGGCAAATCCAGATTTTGATGTGGATATGCACTGTTGTTAGCGATTAGAAATGTTTAGTAAGATGTTAGGGTTTTCTTTGTGTCTTCAGGTTGCAGACAGAGTGTATATTTTATCATCTTCGATTCTGATTTTACTTATAGGATTTACAAAAATTACACGTTGTTTTCTAAGAAAAGTGGTACTGTGTCTTGATTGGGGTGTACTCATAGTAATGCTACCACTATTCTGGTAGCAACATAATTTGTTTGAAGCATACATTGTTCTAAAATATATAACCAATTGGGAAAGTTCATATATATAGGTCCCTTTTAGACTGAGATTTATTGACACGCTTCCTCTGCATGTTCCTGTTGTCTTACATACATAGCCCATGCCACTCTGCGGCAGTGTTACCATAGTTTCGCTGCCACTTTGTGTTTCCCTTTGGGATGTCCTAGGGACTGATCTCTGCCCCTTGCTGAGGCTGCAATCAAGGCTGCAGTATCCACAGAGTGATAGCCGGTGAAATGGATATATATTCTCAATGCTTAATATTGACGTATAGCTCTCAGTTTCTAGGACATAACTAATTGTTTACTGGCTCTATGTGGTAACATCTGTTTAACCACTGATATATTCCCTACCTAGAAAAGGAAGTCGTTTCATGTTTAAATTTGCAACGTGGCCGATTGGAAAATGGTGGTTATTCTGTTTTCTATATATCATTGGTAGTCTTTGTACTTATCACTTAACGATGCCACTTTCTTGACGTAAATTCATCAGGAATATTTCTTTTTCGTTACAGTTTTTTGGAAAATGTTTTGCTATGGCTGAGTGTTCCTTATCTGAATATGGTTTTAGGACATGGGTTGCATTCAGGTAAACCTTCTGGTTCCATTCTGTCCTTGTGTGAGTGCACACAACAATTTCAGCAGGATATTTGTTTTTTGTCAATTTGTAATCCATATTTTCAAATCATATACTTTGAGCAATACAATTACATTCAAGTCTCTTGAGTACGTCGTTTTGTCATACTTTTCAGGTTTTAAACCATATCTATGAGCACGAAAATTTAAATTGCGCTGCTTGATCTGTGTGTACAAAATTAGTGACCAGGTTAAGGCAGTTGATGAGTTACTTCGGCCATAAATTTTTAAATAGGAGATGAGGATGCATCAAACAATAATTATTTCGGCTTTGTGACATGCAATTACATGTTTTATTTCTTATTCTCTTAGTTTCCTCACTTCTATTCCTAGGTTGCAGCATGTTCAGATTAACGTCACTTTGTCTGAGCTTAGCTCATCACAATGGTGGTGGTTCCTCAATGTGTTAATAGTAATAAAGCTTCCTGACGATATACCTTCTGTCACCCAAAAGAAAAATATTAGTTTGTGCCATTACCGCCACTGATTATTTGTTATGCATTCATTTCACCCCTGTTTAAGAAAATTATCTTTGGCAGCCAAGCATTCAGTTTAATCTATGAATAAATGTTGTTTAATCTATGAATAAATGTTGTTGTATTTGTTTATTATTGTAGTCACTGACAACAATAGTTGCATTATCTATGTATGATAGGCCCTCCAAAGCGCCCTCCGAGAGCCAAGAAAACATGGTAGCTGCAGATGGTCCAAGCTATATCTGATAATGGAACTATTGGAAAACTGAAGGTAGGTAAACTATATTGACTTGCATTGCCAATATCCATTGTGGCCGCAGATGGTGCAAGCTATATCTGATAATGCAACTATTGGAAAACTGAAGATAGGTAAAATGTATTGGCTTGCTTGCCATTATCCTTCGTAGTTACTATGTGCTGCCACCTCATTGTTAATGACTGAATTCCATCAATATGTCCCAGCCTTTCACATGGAGGTTATCGAGATTCCAACGACCCTCCTGGTTGAGGAGACACTGAAGAAGCTATGTCTGCCCAGCCTGAAGTTTAATACTCGGTGTCTGGAGAAGCAAAACTGGTGGCCTCGGTCACATTCGTTGATGCAATTCAGTCAATTATCCATCAAATGGATCTGTTGCAGAAAGTAGGCAAATATCCGGATACTCCGATTGAAGTGAAACCGATCAGTTGTCAGGTTTACTATCCAAGTCTTTCTCCTCACCACTGCAACATGAAGAGCTGTCTAGGTGACGAGGTCATCTATGTCAGCGATTCCCGGTGCTGTATGGACTATGTTTACCCGTAGATGGTCATCCCAATGACTCTCCATCAGCCTATCCTAGATAGCTCACATGAAGAGCTGTCTAGGTGACGAGGTCATCTATGTCTGTTGGTACCAATAGTATATGTGTGTTAATGTATACCTTATCGTGCTATGTGTTATATTTCCGTTTTTTCCGCTATCTATGTGATATTTCGTAGATGTTGTATTGAAAGACCTATTTATTCTTAAGACCTATCAATTTTGAACACTTATGTGATAATTTTGTGTATGTATGAGCATTATGCTTTCCTCTAAACAATAATGCCATATATGTGGATAGTAATTGTTCACTATTGTGTCATATTAACGACGCTTATCATACTATTTTACCAATCGATTAACACTGTCAAAGTCGGGTGGCGCGCGGCAAGCCGCGCCAGGGGATCTAGTCGTTGAGGAGTTGTAGACATGCTAGGCGACAGAATACATAATACGGTGATGAGGCAGCGTCGGTGAGCCCACGGTAGAATACGACGATGACAACGAGTATATATGGAGTATGGACATGGTAAAATACAACGGCAACTATGCTAGGTAATTTGTTCCAACTAGTAATTGAGCACGTGCACATGCACGTAACATATATGTTTGTATCTGAATCTACCATCATACAAACATATAACAATGACGATTCTCTTCTTCCTCCGAGATGGAACACCAACAATTTCTTAAAACAAAGATTCATCCACTGCATTAATGGGGACTTCAAATCGAAGTCAGGTCCAGAACAACCTAAGTTCATGGGAAATTTTGTTGCATACAATAGCACGGATAAACAAACCAAAACAACATCTACCAAGTTTTTCTAGAAAGACAGCAAAAGCAAATTGATCAAAACAAGATAAGCTGATGGGCAATTTTCTTGTTATGCCGGAAAAAGATTTATGTTCCCTGCAGGCAGGAGCAGCACTCTCACATAGATATCTATGGGAATAATTGAGAAACCTATACTACTCTACAATCCACATACACACAGTGGCGGACCCACCATAGGGGCGAGCAGGGGCGGTCGCCCCGGGTCTCCCGGTGTGGAGCAAGGTACCTCTCTTCTGCTCTTCAAGTTTCCTGCCGCCCCTCTGTGACTGTTCGCCATGTTCTGTTTCCGTGTGCTGTGTTGAGAGGGAAACGAGTCTGGGGAGGAAGAAAGGGGTATTGGGCTGCAGTCTAATGGGCTTAAGTGAGAGCAAATAGGCCCATTTCTGCCTGGATCAGTTGGTCGATACTACCACAACCCCTTGTTTCGATCCAGAAAAAATCCCCTCCCCGCACACGCTTGTGGCAACAGCTCCCAATCCCTAGCCTCGTCTCCCGTTTGCGCCGGCCACCGGCCGGCCTCCACATGCCGACGATTCACGATGAATCCAGATAGTTCTGGGAGGAGGCTACCCTAATTGCGCTCACAACAATGCTAGAAAACATTGTGAAGATTTTAGAAATCAAAAGCAAAGTGTACCATATGCCATCACTACTTTAAAAAATTGCTGGAGACACTTGCATTTATGCTTAAAAAAATTGTCCCAAATTGTTCGCCCCGGGTAGCTTAAATTCCTAGGTGCGCCACTACATACACAGCTCGTTTTAACATAAGGAGGAGTTGTTTGGTTTGGTTCATACATACCTTAGCTAATATTTAAGCTTCAATGTTAGTGATAGAAAGTCATGCAAATTTTCTGCATGAACCACATGCATGTGCAGGTTTATCATATTTGTTCGACAAAGAAAGAGCTATATTCAGAATATATGATCCTAGCAAATTAGAATAAACAAGAAAAGAGCTACATTCAGCGAAATAACCATAGCTTATGGTAACATATATCACGAAAATATGTAATAAGCGCAATTGGAATTACATCATAAGAGGAGCTCGATGGTAGCGTCCCCAGTTTTCAGTGTCCTGGTTCCCCTGCATCACAGGAAGACAACCAGCTAGGCATTACAGATTACACAGAGCACATGGCCAGTATTACCAAGTAAACACAACACCTACGATAATTAATCTTTTCGTACTTGAACGTAGTAAAAGCTTCAGGTTTGGTTGTCCAAGTAGCTATCAGAAAACGCTCCAACATCATAGTATGATAGTACATAATAGAATTTCTAGCTACGCGATCAGTAAAGAGAAGGTTGGGTTATAGAAAAACAAATTATATGAACAGACCTCTATTGCATACTTTGTAGCTATAAAACAATTCATGTGAATAGAGACTACGTATGAGCCACACCAAACGTTTGACACAGAGGATGGAAGAGGCTGCTGCAACTGCAAGCGATCTGATCTGGGTCAAAACAGTTGAACTGTACTGTACCAATGGTGGGCTGGGGCAAGCAAATCTTAAGAGAGAGACGAACATGGCGATGACAACCTGATACCTAGACGATTGGTTTATCTTTACGCCTCTACCTATCCATCTCCACGAAGTCGTCGACCAAACATGTATGCATCCTGGAGTAGGCCAAGAACCACAGCGATGCCTGCAAGAACCCCATCGATGCATTGCGTGGATCCCCACCTCGCCACTGCCTCCGCTTCTCTGCTCTTGTCGGCCTAGCGATGCGTCCATATGCTACCCGTCGCCGTGCTCTGGGTGCTGGAGTTGGAGTGCAGGCGCACGCGGACGTGATGGGTGGCGGCGGTTGTTTCTTCGGGCGGCTGAGATGCCCTGTTTCCGGCTGTTGGGCGCTCGACGGCCCGTTTTGTGGAACGAAGCGTTAGGGCATCTCCAGCCGTTCAGCCCCAGGTTTTGGTTCGGCGCCTTTTTGCGTTTGCGTCGGCGCTATTTGGGACCTGGGGGGCGAAGTTTCCACTCGTTTCGGCCCCCAGAAAACACAAATCAACATAATTTCATTCCCGCCCAAAAAACGGTCCGAGTTCGGCGATCGAAATAGCCACAGTTGGGCGATCATACAAAAAGGCCATATAGTTCGGCGAATCAATCCACAGTTCGGCGATCTGGTGAAATTGCCACATTCGGCATGCTGATATGGTCGCCGGCGACACCTCGGCAACCTCGGCATCCTCGTCGAGATCGATGGGCGTGGTCGTCGGAGCAGGGGCAGAGGTCGGAGTGGCCGTAGGCTCGGCGGCATCGGCGGTAGGCTCGGCGGCAGGCGGCGGCGTGATCGTGGCCGAGCTCGTGTCGTCCGCTGTCGCAGTCGGGGTCGGGTCCGGGCGAACTGGCTGAGAATCACACGCCGCTGCGCCATGAACCACGCCCTGATCTCGGGGTCCATCGCCTCCGGGTTGCCTCCCATGAGGAAGTCGATGTCGTTGTTCCTCTTCTTCGCCGCGGTGTTGGTCTTGAGGAGGTCGAGCTTGATGCCCTGGTTGGCCATGAGCGCCTTCCACCTCGCCTCGGACTTCTCCTCTCTCGCCGCGGCGTGGGTTTGAGCGTCGGCGATGCAGGTGTCGATGGACGCTTGGAGCTTCGCCGCTGCTGGCGCCCCGTCTCTCGCCGCCTTGGCTTTCTTGTGGCCATCAGGGCGCCCATCTGCCGCACCGGCCGCCGGCAAAAGGGGCGAAAGGGCGCGCGCGGCGATGCGACGACGAGGTCGAGTAGCCCGGCGAAGCGTACATCGCCGGAGGAGGGTGGGGAAAGGCGACGTTGGGGTTGAAACCACCATGGGGGTCAGCGTCGGCGTACCGGTGCGGGGACACGCTCCAGCGCGGCGACGGGGATGGCAAGTAGCCGGTCGGCGACGCGACGCTGGCTTGGCTGGCCCATCCGGCGAACTGGGGATGAGGAGGGAGGCCGACCCTCAGCTTGGCCGGCGGCACCGGAGCAGCAGCAGCAGCCGGTTCCTCCACCGCCATCGCCGCCTCCTCTTCCTCTTCTTCTTCGGCGGCGGCGGTAGCCTCGGCCAGGAGCTTTTCACGCTGTCTCTTCTCCCTCGCCCGGCGCTGGGCGTTGTCGTTCTTCCGGCGCGCTTCGTCGGCGGCCCACATGGCGTTGGTCCAGCCCGGCGGCCTCTCCCTCGGCGCCCTTGGTTTCCTCGGCTGCTTCTTCACCTCCAAGGCGGCGGAGGGCGCGGTGATGCGGGGGCCGGTGAATTTGCTGGGCGCCATGGCGGGCAGATCTGAAGGGAAATGGCGGGATCGGCCGGCGGGGGAGGGTGTATGTGGGGGCGAGAATGGAGGGAAAGAGCAAAATTGGCGGGGAAGAACCAAAAATATGGAGGGAAATCGCCGTGGCTCACCGACAGTTCTGGCCCACGGACGCCTTTTGCCCCCCCAAGCGAGCTCCGGCGCGCTAGGTTTGGCTTGGGTGCGCCGGCGCAAAACGGCGCTAAAAACGACGCAAAGCGGCGCTAAATGAGGTTCTGGGGGGCGACTGGTAGAAAACGGTGCAAAGCGGCGCAAAAAAGGCCTCCTGGTGGGACGGCTAGAGATGCCCTTACGCCCTGGATTACTCGACGGGATTAGCGGGATTAGCGTCTCAGCGCTCAACGCGTTTGAGCTCAACATTGGGTGGCTCTTGGTCGTTGGATCTCGTCTATGTACGGTTGTGATGGTTTGGATCTGTCCCTCTCTCTCTTTTTATATTAGTGGTGATGGTGATGTTCATGCTTGATTATATATGAATCGTTGGATTGCTCACCACGTTTGCCACGTGGTAATGTTGATATACCATTTCGATGATCCATCGGTTCAAATTAGCAGGTTAATTTGTCAAACGAATAGCTGGACCTTTTTTTTTTTTGGAATTTTCTAGCAAGGTACTTTTCCTGTTAAGCAGTCGTACGCCTTTAGCGTAGAGTAATAATTAGATAGACTATGTGACATAGAGATAAAAAACTTACGTGGCGTGCTAAGAGACGGCATGACATGGAGTACTGGGAATTGCCCTAGTGTCGAGCTCAAGTCAGGATGTAGAAACTGCAATGTTACCTTATTTTGTTTCGGAAACTGTCTTTTGCTCCCGGGCACCAGTGCTCTTGCCACTAAAAAAAATTCGAAAATCAAATTTATGAGTTTCTAAAAATTCTGAAAAAAAGTACGGATGTAGCCAATGCTATATCTCACAAACGTGTAAATTTTCAATTTGAAATACCAGAAAAATAACAAATCTGATAGAATTTAGAGATTTGAAAATATGCATACTTAGATCCACACTTTCGTGATTTTTGTGTAGCTCAAAATACAACATATTTGAAGTTGATATCTTACACGTTCATGGGATATATCATTGACTCTCTCCACATTTATTTTCAGAATTTTTTTAAACTTATAAATATGATTTTCGAATTTTTTATATAGGAGGGAGCACTGGACCCAGGAGCCAAAAATCTTCACTCGTTTTGTTTTCACTAAAAGAGAATAATGGTCCATTGGAAATATGTGGCTGTTCAACTAGGCACTTTTTTGGCACCCTTGGCGTGACGCAACCCTGCTAGTTTGGTTGTTAATCAATGTGATCCCGTTCGCCTTTCGCCACCCCAGAAAGCATATTGGTTGATGAGGACAGTACTGAAGATGTTACCAATGGCGGTTTACTATGTCTGGACCACATGGACAACCCTTGTCAAGGTTTTTCGAATGTGTAGAGTATCATAGCAGTACAATTTTACTATTAGATCCTTGTACTTGAATATAATGTATTTATGTAAATAAAAAATCACAAAATATGTTTAAATTGATTACATTTTAAAATTTGGGATCTTTAAGTCATGCGCAAAGGCTTGATATGCAACAGTGACTTTTATAGGGGGTCCCAATAGCCCTCCCAATATGGCTATTGGGGCGCCGGATACGAATTTGGCACCATGCCGCGGCCTAAATAACGGAAAATTTGTCGGACGGGTCTACTAGATTGTGCGGCACTTCCACCACGGCACTGGTCAATAGGGAGCGACAAACGCGTTAACCGTTAGCTTAACTAAATTTGTTGGTCGTGCTTAATTAAATGGGATGAGGGGTTCCCCCAGACGAGCGTACACAACGAGACGCGTCCCCGGCGTTAATGCATATCAGGGAACCGGTGCTTGGATTTAATGGGCGCTAACCCAACCCTCTCCCAAGTCGGATTTAAAATTGCGGCGCGCTGCCTTGTCCCATATAGTTCTAACACCGGACCTCTCCTCTCCCACACTTTACCGGCTCCTCGCCACCATGAAGATCCACCGATAGCTAGCCCCCGAGAGCAGAGCGCCGCATCCCGCGTGGTTCACCACGACACGCACCACCTTGAGGCGAGCTAGCTCGTCCTGAGCGCGACCACAGTAGCAATTTTCTCGACATACGCTAGTAGGAAAACCCTTAAGTAGTCCTAGTATCAGTGTCGTTTCTTTCTATGCGCGCCAGTGATATGATTAGTGGCACGTCGAATTTGTGTGCACCGCTGCTCGTGTACCAGCGGCGTGTGGCGTGTGGATAGGGATGCCATGCCACTAGTACGTGGGACTCAAGTGATCACCCGTGTGAAAAGTGTCGGTGGCGTGTGGTGTATATGATACACCACTAAGAATCTTGCATCGGTGGCGCGTTGAGCCAACACGCCAGAGGTAGCTGGCATGTGGTGGAGTGTCATCCCTATCCACACGCCACTACAATCCAAACATCGCAGTGTGGACGCAACCTCTGAACACGCGCCGCAACGGTGCAGATTCACACACCACCCTTTATTGCCAACAACCCTCGCTCCCAGGCGTAAATTCAGACACCCAAGGCCGGCATTAAAAGCCCCACCTTCACCTTTTATTCTGGCCACAAACCCCTCTCCTCCCCACTCTTCAGATCTTGACACTCTCTCCAGATGCATCATTTTTGTCGGATTTGATGTCACGTGTGCGGCGAGTGGTCCTGCTCGACGACAACGCGCCTGACCCTCACAGTGTAATGTTGATCCCGGAGGTACACACCCTCGTCCACTAAGAAATTACGTTGATTCCCGGCTGCCGGACTACTAGATGACGAACGCCGTACAAGTCTTGGTGGCACCGCCACTCGAAGGGCATGAGTGGCTTGACTACATCAAGAGGGTGTGGCATCTCCAGCCCATGGTAGTGCTCGCCGACGGCCGATTGGCCCGCGTTCGAAGACGAGTTGCATTCCGAAAAAACGTCCGTCGAGTCGGAAGAGGAGGAAGTGGCCGGTTGAGCAGCTTCGATAACGAGCCCGCCGGGCAGTGGGGTGGCATGCAGGCAGCAATCAGAGCATCCCTGGCGCCAGCGCAACCACCACCGCCAGCACATTGCAGTCCACGGGTTGCTGTGCCGGTCATTGACATCGCCTCCGACACCGACTAGGCGGCAACCAAGAGGCATGCAAGTTCCTCAAGACCGCAGCCCTCACCACCGCCTCATCCAGCGCCGGTCGTCGACGTCACCTCTGATGACGGGCCAGCAGCGTCCGAGTTCCTCAACGCCGGAGATTAGATTAGGGTTAGATATTTAGATGAAGTTTAGATTTAGATGATGTATAGATTTGTAAAACAAATCTAACAAATGAATGAAATTCTATTCGCGTTGTCTACATTACTGTTTTGTCCTTTGAGTCACCAGTTGACGGTGCCAATTCCACGGTGGAACCACTAGTTTCGCGGCGGCGTGTTCATCAGTGGTTTCCGCTCCTGCGCGCCACTACTAACACTTACCAGTGGTGTGTTGCGCTGGCGCGCCTCTGAGGCGTACTTAACACTAGTAGCTATTACCACTGGTAGGCTTTTTCATACTAGGGATGCAGTCTTATTTGTTTTCCGCTTTTCACCTTTCTTGTAAAATACGTTCTAAAGCGGAAAACAATTGTGTCTCCAGAGCTCTAGTGCCCCTGTATTTTAAAATAATAATTCAAAAATCATATTTATAAGTTTTAAAAACATCTGAAAAAAATCCTGCATATTGCCAATGATGTATCCCACAAAAGTATAAAGTCCCAATTCGAAATACTTTATATTCTAGGCTACACAAAAATGACAAATGCGTGGATATAACAGATCTCTGCACAAAAATGACAAATGTGTGATCTAAACGTACACACTTTCAAATCTCCAAAACACACAATATTTGTCATTTTTGTGTAGATCTGAATAGAAAGTATTTCAAATCGAGATTTTGTTTGTGGATATATCATTGAAAAATGCAGGATTGTTTTCTGATTTTTCTGAAACATTTAAATATGATTTTTTATTTTTTATTCAGAGGGAGCACTGAGCCCGAGAGCGAGAAATCTCTTCTCGTTGTAAAGAAATAAATATGGTTGTGGCCATTGGTAAATACAGATGTACCCGTCAATCTGGGAAATTTCCATGTTTTTGGCTCAAGGCAACGCAATAAAATCTGGGGTCAGACCAACTTTCGCTTTACATTACTAAAATCTGCTGTATTTCAAGAATGTGCTTCCGCCTGGTACCCCTTCGGTTCAGATTCTAGCTTTTTGGCGGTGAATCTGGTCCAGAATCCTAACCAAACACACCCATAGTACTCCTAATTCGAAAAACAACCTAAATCATAAGTTAAGGATGGACCTCCCTTCTTCCAGGCCAAGACGGTGCGGATCCGACCAAGGGTGGTGCCCGTTGGAAGTTGCTGACTATGTGGTTACCGGTGGCACTTCTGTTTTACATTGACATTCATTGTCAACTATCGATTCACGGTCGACGTTCATAATCACTAGACAAATTCTGTGCCTTTTTATGCTTGTTAGAATATGTCTTTTACATTCTACATTTTTGTTATAAAGAGCAATTTAGTGATATCAAGCCTATACCAATTGTTTTTTTCAAGAACACGCGCGAGCATCGCGTGTCTTTATATTTTATTAAGATAGAGAATGAAATTTACAAGGAATTTTTGTTCCGGGACCCGGCCACAAGCGGCTTGTCACCTCCACGACTCACCCTACTATTCTGCTCAAGCCAGATGGACCTCGCCGTGAGTATGATCAGTCCATTGATCCGCTTCCTTTCCTTTCGTGGTACAGCTGCTGACACTGCTTGCCACCAATCTGCGGCGACCGTGTTTGCCGTCGCCATGAACCGGTGCAGCCCAAACTACAGTAAGATGGTGAACCATACCTTCCTTGAGAAAACGCACCGAACCAACAGATGCTCGCCGGTCTCTGGTTCCTGGCTGCAGAGAGGGCAATGCGTAAGCACACAACCAACTTTTTGAAAACAAACAAATACATACATGACCTTAAAAGGTCATGCTGAAGCGATCGACATCACTAAACAACAGTTTGGACATCCACCACAACTGCTTCGGAGGGCTGGTATCTCCAATCTCAGCATGCCAAGCTCCAGACTCAAAACTCAGATGGCTTCAGGAGTACCAGACTGAACTAGCCAAGGTCTGGCACGATCTCCCCCTGCCAATTGATGATCACATTGACAAGCTGTTCATTGCATCCACCTCAATTCATATTGGCAATGGCCTTTCCTTCAAATTCTGGCACGACCATTGGTTGGTTGGGATTGTCCTGAAGCACCAGCTCCCCATCTGTTCAGACACAGACGTTTCAAACACTGTTCTGTTCATAAGGCCCTGACCAACAACACCTGGATGTATAACATAAAGGCCGGCCCTTCGATCCAGATTCTGGACAATTCCTGTGGTTACATTCTATACCGCTCCACGCCATTCTTTATCCAACGGTACCAGCTTCGATCACATGGAAATGGACCGTGTCTGGCACTTACACTGCAAGATCAACCTACCAATTCCAATTTGAGGGCCTAATCCACTCGCCCATGCTCCAGCTTACCTGGCAAACCTCAGATCCTTGCCAAGTGTAAGTTCTTCTGTTGGCTCGCCGCCCAGAGCAAGTGTCTAACTGCCGACAACCTGGCGAAACGGGGTTGGCTTCATAAGAGAAAGTTCAATAGTAGAGTTCAGTACTGGCTATAAGATAGTGTCATGTCACTTATAGCCAGCTCTATAACCAATGTGTATATTAGCAAGATACAAAGATGAGCTATTTTATTGATACATGGCCCACCATCCACTCTCACAAAGTGTTTGTGAGCACGTGGTAGACACTAGTAGGAAAACGGCTATAGGTGGAACCACTTTCTGTGGCGCACCAATATTGCCATGCGCCACAGAATATATTCAGTGGTGCACCGGAGGTGGTGTGCCACAGAATTCTGCCACTTTTTGTTGCGCATCCTTTGCCAATGCGCCACTGAATGATAGCTTTCTGTGGCGCATGCAGCCACATGCGCCACAGAAATATGGTGGGCCCCGCCACCAATGATTGGCTTTCAACTTTCTGTGACTTTCTGTGGCGCATCTGACCACATGCGCTACAGAAATATGAGTCTTCTGTAGCGCATGTGGTCAGATGCGCCACAGAAAGCACCATTTCTGTGGCGCACCTAACCCCATGCGCCACAGAAATGTGATGCGATGTTTCTGTGCCGCATGGGGTTAGGTGCGCCACAGAAGTGTTTGAAATCAGATCCCACCACACCCTTGGATCGCCTTTTTTAGTTTTGTAGAAATAAAAGAAAATGATAAAACCTTCAAAAAATAAAATCCTTTGAGATGTAGTTAGGTTTTAGTGTCTAGTTGGTATAGAAATTTTGAAATATGAATTTTGACTTTTTTTTGCAAAAACAGAAAAAATAAAATAAAACGGCCATAACTTTGGCATACGACGTCGAAAAATTGCGTTTAATATATCAAAAAAACTAGAGAAAAATTGGAGCTCGATTTCACCGGGTTTACCCGGTGAACTTTTCTCAGATCCTCAAAATTCCAAAAGGAAAAAGAGTTATTTCAAAAAGAAGATTTTTTCTACAAAATAAAAAAAAATAAAAAAAGACAATTCTGTGGCGCATATGCGCCACAGAATTGTTGGGCGGGATTCGAACTTTGAATCCCGCTGGCGCCCCCCTTCTCCCTCTCTTTTCTCCTTCTCTCCTCTCATTTACTTCTCTCCTCCACTTCTCCTCTCCACTTCTCTCCTCCACTTCTCCTCCCTCCTCCACCTCCACCTCCGGCGACTTCCTCCACCACCCCGACGACCTCCTCCTCCTCCTCCACCACCTCCGGTGACATCCTCCTCCTCCTTCACCACCTCCGACGACCTCCTCCTCATCCACCACCTCCGGCGACATCCTCCACCACCTCCGGTGACCCCCCTCCTCCACCACCTCCGGCGACAACCTCCTCCTCCTCCACCACCTCCGGCGACATCCTCCTCCTCCACCATCTCCGGCGACCCCTATCCTCCACCCACCCACCTCCGGCGACCCTCCGCCTCCACCCACCTCCGGCCAAGCCACCTACGGCCATGGCCACGGGCACCACGGCCTCCGACGAGCTCCGACGAAATTCCGACGAAATTCCAGCGGCGCTAGATCCAGATCTAGATCTGGCCGCCCTTTTTTTAATTCAAAAAAACAATTATGTGGCGCACGGGGATAGGTGCGCCACAGAATCTTGGTCTTTCTGTGGCGCATGTGACCGTGCGCCACAGAATTACAATTTAGTGGCGAGCATTCTATGGCGCACCCACCATGCGCCACAGAATGCTGATAGCTTATTTCCTAGTAGTGAGAGCTAGCTCTTGCATGAGAGCACACTCCTCTTTTCTCTCCTCTTCTCTTTCCTCCAACTAATCAAAAATATATATGCTATTTTAATCCTTATAGCCAGTCCACGTCACTCTATTGTACTTTCTCTAAGCCTGTATGGCTATATGCCCCCTATGCAAGATTTACCCTGAAAACTTGTCGCACCTCCTGACTTCGACATCAGTGCTCCTCACTGTCAAAGTCGGGAAAGTTATAACTTCCAAATTTGCACCCAGCCACACAACCACCCCTTGCCGACGACTGATCATCAATGGCTGGACTACGGATGTCAGTGCTAAACTGCTAACCTCGTGGTCCATTTGGAAGGAACGAAACAACAGGATTTCAACGCCACAACCACTTACCTAAGCGTCGGCCACACAGACTTTGCGCAGCGGCGATGCAAGAGCAGATGGAGAGAACGGTGCACAAAAATCGGATCGGTGTAGGCGTGTAGCCTCTATGTCAGCCCCTGCACACAGCGAGGGGGTAGATCGCTAACTAAAGGTCCGAGTATTTTTATTCATTCATATTGTTCGTATCATAAAACTAATTCTTCGTCATTTGAGAAACAATTCCGAAGTAGAAATTTATTTAAATTCATGTACATTATAGTACCATTTAGTTAGACCGAATGATCTATCTCTCAGTACTCTTGTGTCAACCAGATATATATGAATTCACGGGATAACTACTCCACTATCCAGCGTTTTCATTGAGACGTACAGGGAGATATCTCCCCGAGTCAGTCCTCTGATCCGTTCGCATTTCATCATTTTGTTCGACATCACTAGTTGACGGTTTGGCGGCATATCGGGCACTGGTAATTCCACATGAGCCAGCTATCGATGCAAGCCAGATGGAACACGTGGTAGCAAGCAGGCAAACTCCTGGCTCTGTCTCCGGGTTGGAACTCCTGACAAAAACAATAAGACATCACCTTTCGCAACAGTTAATCAATTAGATTGCATATGAGAGAGAGAGGGGCTGACGTCGAGGCAGATGGGGCAGATGGTCTGCTGCCCAGCGGTTTCTCTGGTGATCTCCGTCACCTGGAGGCTATCGACGGTGGCCCTCCGCGCGGCCATCACTGGGTAGCTCGGCGCGGAGATGTCGCCCCCGTGATCTCCCCGGCCAGAGATGCGCTGCAGCGCGTCTATCTGGCTGTCTAAGGCGATGCTTATGGTTGGGAACACCCGGCCGCGTAGGAGGCTGCTGGCCGCGAGGCTCTGGAACACGAGAATCTGCAACAATAATTCAATAACTCGATTGGTCATGGAGAATCGGCAAGAGTTGTCTTTCCAAACAAAAAAAATGCAACTTGCAAAGCGTACTGTGCGCCTGATCCGCGTGTCCATGTAGTACTCATCGCAGCACTTGCACCATATCCTTAGGAGGGAGTCGACGAGCTCCACCGAGACGAGAGCCCCGGTTATTGCTCCGATCAGAGTCCCCCGCATCAAGCCGTCCTCGTTATGAAAACCTGAAAGGAGGCCCACCACGGCGCCGATCACTGTACCAGCTGCACAAAGGCATATATAGGATCAATCGTGCTAATATTACAGCGCGAGAAATTAAGCTTGGGTCGGGATAATATGTGTGGTTTTCTAGGTGTACCTGTTCCGAAGATCACGGCGACCAGAGAGTGCACCAGCCCGCCGGCTGCTCGGGTGAACGCCGAGAGCATCTTTGCTCTATTGCACTTTCCTGTGTTAACGACGGCTGGATTTTCAGTGAAGGTCCAGCGATCGATGTCGAGTTTTATGCTCTAATAATTGGTCCCAAACACAGAGGGACATCGAAGAGGAGACGGATCAAGTCCAATGGATAAGCAGTGCCAATTAAGCTAGAGTATGTACATACAATCACTAAAATATACTGTACTTATATATAACTTGTTCAGAAACAAGCGAGCACGTACCTAGCTACTCCCTCCGTTTATAAATATAAGATGTTTTAGCTTTTGTCCACATTCATATGTGTCAACATGTATGTAGACATATTTTAATGTGTATGTACATTTATTTAGGTGTGCACCTATCCAACATGTGAGATAGCTAAAACATCTTATATTAAAAAACGGAGGGAGTAATACATAAAATATACTGTACTTATATAACCCAACCTGTACTTTTGATGATTTTAGAACCCAAATCGCTACGAGCGCAACGATCGTCGAAACACAACACAGCGCGCGCGAGGCAGAGTATTTTGTGCTGCAAAATGATCGAATGGTTTTCTTTCATTCTTATAGGTGTTACACACGCGACTCCACAACTAACGCGGCAGGACATATCGTGACAAAGACAACGCGTAGTCGTGAACTGATACACAACATACGTGGCTTAAACTGACACCTTTTAAAACCAGAGAATAGAAGGCCTAAGCAAGAAAGATGGATATCTCAATCCATTACAAGAAAAAATATAATCTTGAAAACAACAGCTCAAAAAGGTGTGACAACCCACCAACATAAAGCCAAACAAAACACAAATTCTGCATAAATTGTCCTAAATAACTCTGCTTGCTGTAGCACATAATGTTTTTCCAAACGGGGCAGGATTTCTGCGTTTTCATATATAAGGAGGAGAAAACAGGCAGCCGATGCCAAAATAAGAGGGTTTCATCTCAGAACAAACACCCAACAACAAATCAGCAAAATCACCCTAGGGGATAAACTACGCAGAATGTTTCACACCTGCCACAATACCCACCCTCCTCCTTGAACACCGAAGGCATGGTCGACTTGCTCCTATAAACTCTAGTGTTCCAGTCTTTCTAGATCTCCCAACACACAAGAATAGTTGCCGACCGGTGCGCCTTTGACGCTAGATCAAAACGGTTGACGTACCACCTAATGATACTTCCATAAATACAGTTGAGATTTCCAGAAGAAAAAGGGATGATATATTAGTAGTAAGAATTTGTCTCGTTTGGGAACCAAGTTTTATCGAAATACTAGGAGTATCAGGACGCCACCTAAGTTAATGGTATATGCACACACACACAACACAAAAGCAATGTCTAGAAAGTTTATCGGACTTCCCGTTCAACTAGTTATAAGAATTAAACATACAGTATGGATGGTAGTGATGAAGTGCAATAAATAAAGTAATGGACCATGAGGAAATATAATAAAAGCAAGTAAAAAGGAAGTGTAAATTTACTAGAAGAATCTCTCCAAATAAACATAGCATTGTTGGGTGAAAACATTACAGTTTGGCAGTGATTAAATTGTAATTATCTTTACTAATAACAATTACAATTATTCGTCGCAAGATTTCATATTGGCATTACATTTAAAATATATAGACCGTTATTGTACCGTATTTATGACAAATACTACACTTTGACACCGCTTCTATGCTTATATCTCTAATACAAAGTTCAAACAAACAGATTATTGCCTTAAGTAAAGTAACATAATGTAAACAATATAAACATCATCCAAATGTGACATAAAACCATTATTTTATGCTTAGTAGCAACAACACAGTACAAACTATTGACCTTTCTGTCACTGGGCTAGCATTGTAAGGTTGAACCAACTATCAAACACTAACTCCCTCTTGGAGGTCTAAACATAAACTTCGCCAAAGTATACAAATAGATCGGAGAGCATGCAAGGCTATAAAATAATGCATCAAGATATCAATAGGAATCAATATATACATGAACAAATCTGATCATAAAGTGACAATTTATCTTAACCGAACAAACCAACAACTGTTAGATCGGATGGATTTCAATCATGTAGGGCAGCTCATCGGACATTTGTATTGATGAACAAGGGAGAGAGGATGCCATCTAGCTACTGCTATGAAACCAAAATCTAACAGTGGACTAGTCACACATCATCATGGACGCAACAAGGTTGATGAAAAAGTGTCCACTGATTGATTCCCCTTCTGACAGAGTACCGGAACATGGGCCTCCAGATTGGATTGTCGTCGGACGGCGGCTCTGTGTCTAGTCTCCGCAAATAACTTCGCCCTCAATAGTTTTTGGTCATATGGAATATATAGGTGTCGGTGTGCTGCGAGGACTGCCCGAGGTGCTGGCGGTGTAAGGCAGCACGGTCCACACCTGATCCGCGCCATGGCCTTGGGCCCGCCCCCTCCGGTGTCTGCTGCCTCCATTTTGAAGAATCTAAATTTTGGCATTTTTTCTTATTTATTGGCCTCCGTAAATAGGCATTTTATGCAACGCAAAATTAGACATAAACAGGAACTTACACTAGGCACTGGGTTAATAGGTTAGTCCAATAAAAATGATGTAAATTTGTACAAGAACGTAAGAAAAACATGTAGCATTGATATAATAATAGCATGCATCAATAAAAAATTATAAATATGTTTGAGAAGAGGTATTTTGGTGGCGGGGGTGCGTGAGCAACCCCAATCAAATGATCGATTCACTCCGTATAAACCTATTTCAGCTTCCTTTCATAGTAGAACATGAATTTCTGGTGTACAAAAGTGGTGTTAGAATCAAAACAAAAATGGTCGTATTTTGGGGGTTTGACTTTTGGGAGTTGACTTTGGGTCAGAAAACTTTTTTTTGTTCTGAATCAGTTTAATTGCTCATTATGTGCTATAATAATGACATTCAATCGTTTTCATGGAGTGGCCAACTTTTCTCAAGTGTGTGGGCATCGTTAATTGGGAGGGTGCTCACGTACCCCCGTGTCAACATATAATTTTTGTATATTTGAGACATATCAACATCCGCAAGTTTAATCCCTGCTCGACCTTGATAAAACTTGAACTAAGAATAAAGTGATTCAAAACAATGATTTATAGTCGACATCAAACAGACAACAGATAAACAATATGAATAGACAAGTCGTTACCTTTCATGAATAAATATCTTGGAGATATGATTCCATAATATGTTTTAGAAGAAGATAGTCAAATTGTTTTAATAAATGTAGAAGTATCAAACCTTATACCTGGTATCAAACAAATCGTATTATGACAAAATCAGTAGCAAAAGCAGTTGGTCTAATTATATTCTTCACGCGTCAACTATTTCGACACAAACGTAACTCTTGAGTGTGAGGCCTTGTCTTAGCACGATGAGGCAATGACAAATAGTTAATGGAGGTCTGGAAATATCATTGGAAGAAAGGCTCGCACAGCCCAAAACTGGTGCGAGGAGTAAATATGGCCATGCAACGGATACACTACATGTACGAGTGTATGAAAGCTCTGCGATGAAACTAGTGGGGAGTGCATCCAACTTGCTTGCTCGTGAAGACTAGAGCATTAGAGGAAGCTTATTGTTGGAATATACAAGCCAAGTTATATAATGTAAAGATCTCCACTAGTGTAAATATGAAACACATCAAAACTCTATATACGGAAACAATTGCGAATTAGCATAAGAAACAGAAGTGTGTACAAGAAATATAGTAGTGTGCACCTCTCTTTATTACCTTTTTTGGCCTCCTTTGTTTTTTTTGCCTACTTGGTTCTTTTTTTTAATTTTTTGTGGCACCCATGGTTTTTTTTATCCTCACGGGTAGGGGCAACACTCAAGAAAACATCACACTTTTAAACTCATAACTCAACTGAAATCATTAACATGATGAATACAACTGAATCCCTCTCGCAATGTAACAAAAAACACATAGTGATCGAGCATAACATGGAAAAATATGATAAAAAGGGCCAAGCTATATTAACATCATGTCAACTCTATGATCATGCAAGGCAAAATAAATAATGAGATGACATCAAGTCATGTAATGTAAAGATGGAAGTTGTATGGCAATATATTTTGGAATGACTATGGAAATGTCATGATAGGTGTGCATTTAGCACGAACCTTCACTGCCGGTATAGGAATGCTTTCTATTTGGGTAATGAAGACAATGCATGCAGGGATCTTTTTAGCGAAACGATAGACCTCTATAAGGATCAAGTGGCTTAAGGTGCTCTAGTGAATTCCCGACAAGTTATCCCAGATAAAAGAATCATTAACATTGGCTGGGTCATCTTTCCAAGTTGTAAAACTTCAGCTAGGTGCTTACTGATCTTCGACCTGTTCCTCTAGAGCTATTGCCGATGGTATAGTCTGAGATTGCTGTGGAGATCAATGGATCTATATAACCTTGGTTCAAAGTCTGCCTTATGTGGAACGAAATAGAGTCTAATCCAAAGATCATTTTCCGCTCCTTTTCTACCTAATTATTTTTGCAAGCCAATTGCTCTTTTGAATTTGGAATAGAGCCTCTTTATATAAGGTGGCTGTTTTGACGAAAATAATTGGCTTATGACCTAACACCTACGCACATCATCTAAATCTAGAGGCCTCACCAAGCCACCTTACGGCACGACCCATTCCAGTAGGCCCTCAGCGTTCTCCAAATGCGCACGCTTAGTAGCCGCGGCCGTTGCCTTCCGCCAATCCATTTTTAGGAGGGATCAATTCATTAACCTTCCCAGGACTACAATCGACGCTTACACCACGCCAGACGCCATCACCGCCTCCATCATCCCTCGTGAGAAATGCCGTAGTCGGCGCGGTAGATGCTATGCCGTTCCATTTTCTCGAACACCACCATCTGCCCCTGGTGCCACAAGTTAGATCCAACTCTAAGTGTTGCCCTTAAGTGGGGAATGACGCCGCCAACGTCCGATCCAGTTTGAGGTTTCCCGTGGAGCAATTTGGACAGGATCACGAATTGTGTCGCCGACGTCTTTAACAAGGTTACGGTGTCTGCGGGCACCACCGTCGATGCCACCAACCAACGCTAGAGCCTTCCGGCAATCCCACTCGCCCACCACTCCACCCTCAAACCACTCCGCCACAAGGAGCCATCCTTAGGCCCCAGGTGCCCGCGACCGAAGAATCTGGAGATCCAGATCCATGGTATCAAGGTGTCTGGGGCTGAGCCACAAGGACGCGCTGGCCGCGACCTAGCCTGCCTCACTGGCACTAATAGGAGAAAGCCTATAGCCGCCGAGCTACCGCTGGCGAACAACCAAAACGTGCGCGAGCGCTACTACCGCCGGCGCACCAAAAACACAGTTCACCATCGTAAGTGGCGTACCGCTGGCGCACAGATGATGGCGTTCGCCAGCGGTAACAGCGACCCAACGACGCTAACTACCGCTGGCAAACAGGTTTTGCGGTGCGCCAGCGGTACGCCACTTACCGTTGGTGAAAAAGTTATGTGGTGCACCAGCGGTAGTTAGCTGCCTTACCGCACAGGCATGTTCGCCAGCGGTACATATTACCAGTGGCGGGTAGTGTGGACATCGCGTCTCACTGCCCTATCACAGGGAGGAGTAGCACGCCACAGAACACCGAGGAGAAGTCGTCGACTGGGATCGACGTTCTTGCTGAAAGGGCCGAGGCACTCGCTGCGATACTCCAATGTGGCCGCACCCTAGAGACACGGCGAAGGAAGGCATCGCCGCAACCATCATCCCCCGCCCAGGCTTTGCCAAGGTACGCTCCGGCGTCGTCGAGGAGATAAAAGGGGGTGGTGCCTAGGTGTTGACACACGAACACGTCACGTGTACCCGCGGCGCCGAGGGAGATACTCCGCAACTCACTCCGCGGGAGGCTCGCCGGAAGCGCGATACGCAAGACAATCCGGCGGGCGATTTTGTAGACCCGAAACCCCGCTCGCCCGGGAGGGACCCCGTCAGGGGATCGCGGTGTCTATGGGCTACCCTAGGTCGGTCTGACCGCCCCTAGAGACTCGTGGATTCGTAGCCTCCAATCTTGAAGAACGACGAAGAACGAGGAGAAAGATACAAGGGAGAGATAAAAAGTAGATGAACACGAAAAAGTAATAGATGTGTTTGTTCCATTGGTGTTGGTTCAATCGGCCGTCACCCCTCATTTATATAAGAGGTGGCTGGACTTCCCGTGCAAGAAAACGACTTGGATCCACGTCCAAAACCCTAATTTGGGTCCAATTCGGATGGCTGACCCGAACTTTTCAAAACTGTTCGGTCTAAAATCGGGCTGCACCTTGCGGGTCGTTTTTTAGGCAGTTACCGACCTCAGATCGAAATCTTGTAAAACGAGAAGTTGTTCGTCTCGAAAAACAAAGAACTTTCCTTTTATGCGTTTTTCCATTTGACTTCATCTAGATCCTTTAAATTCCGTCGGAAGCAATTCGATTCGTTTTTAGGCTTTCCGGCTTGTTCGCACCCGAGGGCAGACAGTGTCTATGGTAGGGCGACCTGCCTACAGCCTTGCATGCGCGCCCGAGGGCAGACCATGTCTAGGGTAAAGCGACCACAGTATTTTGGCTCAACAAGTTGCATACGACCTCGGATGAAGACGACTCCAAAACCAATTTTGTACGTCATGAGAATACGCAAAACTTTCGTGTTAGGCACTTTTTCATACGAGGTCATCTTCACGGTGATATCGTGCAATTCTCTGTATGTTATCATCCGGCTCATCTTTGACTCGTTTTGGCGCACCGCACCGCTGCCCTGCTGCACCGCATTGCCGTCGCGCCTTCTTGTTCGTCGCTCTCCTTATTACCGAGCTGCCACGACAGCGTTCTTGCCCATTCTCATGCCGCGAATCCGATCCGGGTCCTAGCCGTGTACCTGCTGCCGTTAGCCGCTGCTGCGGCAGCGTTTTCCTTGATTTCTCTGTCGCGAACCTGAAGGAACGAGGTTCTCTACCATGCGCTCGCCGCTGCCACGACAACCACTCCCACCGTTTTCTCTATCGTGGCTTGCCCATGCACCCGATGCTGCCGAGTTGTCGTGGCACCGTTTAAGTCCATTCTTGCGCTTCGATACATTTGCATCACAGGACCGAAACTCCGACAATGAGCCAAATTTGACCGTCAACACTAGGGTTAGGAGCCGGGAGGTTACAACGGCTCTGCCCTGATGACCTTGCCAGACAGTATTTTTTTTTTTTGCGAGACCGTATATTACTTGGTGGCAAGAAAGGAGCAACTGCTCTTTTGCGTACAACATGAGAAGCATGAACTTCGCGTCATCAAGGGAGGATCGAGAACTCTTTTTTTTTTCATACATCATGTAAGCATGCTGTACTGTCTCAATTCATTGTCAGTTGAGACCATATGTTCCTTTCACCGTGCAAGCTCCGAGACTTCCCCTAATTTAACAAATATCACGAAAATCGACTTCTACAAATCCAAGTTCTTGTGGAACAGCTTACCAAGAGCGTAGGTTTTGTTTGAGCTGAACATCTTACTAATTCTCCAGCACGAGGTTAATTTGGTGTGCCTCTGTTCAAAGAAATACCATCTCAATATTCTACTTGTACGTTATCTGCTGGCATTGTATTATTTATTGATGGTGACAAATAACAAACAAAAGTGCCATCTTGCTAATGACTTCGAACTACATGGTTAGCTGACTCGTTAACTAATTCGCTAGTTATGATATGACAGATGCAAAAGTGTCATCCGATGGATAGCTGGTCGTGATCACAAGTAGGTGTCGTATGAACTAACTGCTCATGCATATAATGCCATCAATAGTAAATATCCTTTCTCCCATTTTTGTTGATTTTAGTTAAACCGGGTACTGGCGTATTTTCATGTGGATATGTCTCCGAAAACATACCGACGTGCTTCCAAATTGTTTACAAAATTTCATCGGATGTGGGATTTTTTCTCACAAGTTCCTCTGGAGTGAATTAAAGGCGTTCTTGTGGCTGATGCTGAGAAATAATGTCCTAACCAAAAATAATTTGATTAAACAAGCTGGGCAGACTATTCTAAGGGTGCGTTTGGTTGGGTGGTTATCCCTCTGGTGGTTAGTGGTAGCTGTTTTTTTCGTGGTTGTCATGTGTTTGGTTCATGGTGTGGGGTGGTTGCGCCTAGCCACATTTTAAACATATTCCCTCAAAAAGGTGGTTGAGCTCAACCACCACAAAAGTGGTGGTTGAAGCCAACCACCGTCGGGGAGTTGAAATGGTCACTTGCGAAACGTTTTACCACGTGCTCACATTACCCATTAAATATAAATTGTATCCTTTTAAATATTTGAAAAAACTTTTATTTTTTAAAATATATTAAGAAATTTTACCCCTTTTATACTTTTGAACAAACATTTCCCTTTTCATATATTAAGAATATTTAAACAATCTTTTCCCTTTAAAATATTTGAACACATTTTTCCCTTTTAAATATTTGAACAAACGTTTCCCTTTTTTATATTAAGAATATTTGAAAAAACTTTTCCCTTTTAAAATATATTAAAAAAATTACCCTTTAAAATATTTAAATATTTTTTCTTTTTTATATATTAAGTATATTTGAAAACTTTTAATTATTTGAAAAAAATATCCCCTTTTAAACATTTGAACAAGCTTTTCCTTTTTAAATATTTGAACAAACGTTACATCGCGTGTTGATAATTTACCCCAATACATTAAGAAATTTTTGTCACCAAATGGTAATATAAATATTTGAACAAACTTTCCCTTTTAAAATTTTAAATATATATTATGGGTTATTATCACCATCTTAAAAATAGTGACCCTATCACCCTAACCATATCTGAACCTCAAAACATAAAATGGCTACCCCTAACCACTTTTTATCCTTTCAACCAAACAAAAACTTGGTTCAACCAACTCATACAACCAATCATGAAAAATGGCTACCACCAACCACGTGGTTGGGGGCAAGGTTGCCCCCAACCAGTTTTTCGCACCCTATTGATCACCTTTTATTCGGATGTATGCACTGTCCAGGTTGGTCTGGCAGGTGGTTCTCAGTGTTTTTTTTCTGGTCAGACCACCTTAGATCCCGAAAAATTTTATGGCAACCGCAAAATGTGTCCGCAATAGGGGGTGTCGGACACATGTCTGGCCCGATGCGGCCATGGGTTGTCGGAGCCTGGCACCAACGCTAGGTCGCCGAATATCCACTTGACCAAGTTCTTTGCGACGATGCCCATCCAAATTCACGTCATCTTGTTGGTATCCTTGGCGCACAGCCGTGCACACACCCAGGCCTCCCGGAGAGACTCGAAGGAATTCCGCATCACGCGATGCACCACTGTTTGCTCACGTGGTCCCGACATGATGAACAGCTCAACCAACATATCTTTTTGGAGTTCCTCCCATGAGCTGTCACTAGTACAGAACGACATTATGGAGACCCCTCTATGGAAACGGCAGCGATAAGGCGACGGTAAATCACAATTCTCCCGTGCCCGGCACGGTCTGACAGAACTAGGCCGCGGTTAGCCCACCAACATTGGTTACGGAGATACTCCAATCTCCGTCACCTCATTATCTTGACAACAGGCATATGAAAGGGCCCGTTGTCGATGTGAAACCCTATGACAACGGTCTTTTGTGTGAAACCGTTTGCAATATGCTTGGGGAATTGCGTTTGCAAACTCAATGCGCGCTGTTAAATGCGGTTGAATGAACGAGGAATTGGAACCGCCCGCTCTCAGCTAATAAAATCGGATTCGAACCGCGTGAACCCAACCAGTTCTCGTATTCTGTACCCAATTCTTCTCTTTTCTCGTACGTTCCCTAGCACAATCATGGCCGACGACTGCTAGAGGAACGAGGAAGTCCCAAGCGACGACACGAGCGGTGAAGATAGCAAGGGCCACGTCCCTTGGTTTGAGCAAGGGGCGCCACCGGATGAGGACCCGCCGTCGCCGAGCGAAGAAGAAGACTTCCCCGATGAGGAGCACTCCAATGAGGAGGACGAGAAGGAGGAAGAAGCGCCAGAGGACGAGGAGTAGTCCCATGAGGAGGACGGCGACAACCATGACGATCCGCCGCTGATGACCGGAAAAAAATGATGCCACGCCACGGATAAGCAGGACGAGGGCAGGAGGGGGAGGAGGCTGACCACGACCACAACGTTGACGACAAGGCGGAGGAGACCGACGACGATGAGGGAGCAGAGCCGCCGTCGAATAAGCAGAATAGCCATTAGGTAGTAGAAAATGTAAATTAATTATATGAATTTCGTATGTAGGGTCCATATGTCAATGTTGGCAGTGGAAACAGTGATATACAATATCCGTTTCCAAGTTGGTGCAGGTGTAGCTATAAATGTTCTCCCAACATAGCAACCCAAACTCACTCTCACTCTCCCACTCTCTCACTCTCCCCGATCTGAACACAGTGTGGTGGTGGCTCCAAGCAGCGCCACCGCACATCTTCTCCGAGCGGCCGCCTTCGGTCATTTTGTGCGTCCTCTACGTCCAAATCTAGTCGCTCCGGTTAGGATCTGGCCCGGGAGTCGAGAACGGCAAAGTAGCCCACCGGCGCTTGGCATACCCTACCTCCTTTGGTCATTTGCTGCAAGTTGAGCAGATCTCGTCACTCCGGGTAGAAGGTTTCCGGGAGGCGAGAACGAAGGAGCCCGCCGACGGTTGGCGTATCCGTCTGCCTTCGGTCATTTTCTTCCTCCTCTACGGCCAGATCTGTTGCTGGAAGGCGCAAGGCTTACCGGAGGAGGACGAAAACGACTGCATACTCCTGCCAAGTGGAAGGTATATATCTTTATGTGACCGGTCGTCGTGCCTATGAACTAGGGTTGTTATTTTTCTGATTAGGTTATTGTGCCGACGAACTTTGGTTTGTTATTTAGTTTTTGTTATAATTAGCAATCTGATTAAGTAACTCATGGCTGACTTAACTCATTTGAAAAACAAAATTACATTTCGGTGACATTGCATAAAAAACCTGCCTTTTCCAAGGTGCTATTGATCTCCAACATAATTGTGTACACAACGATTATGCAATGGATTTGTACGTTTGTTTTTCGTATTATGGGTCCTTTATGTTATGTGTCCTTATGCTATTATAGGCTATATAGTGAGCTAGCATGGAGTCATATTTTCTCTCTTTCCACTAAAGTGAGCACTTTATATAAGAGCCACCTTTCGGCAAAGACAAAGACGAAGAAATGTACAAACATTTTAGATAGTGCACATTAGGGTAGAAATGTAATATGTTACATATTTCGGTACATCAACACTCGTTTATTGCACTATCTGCAACTATAGGTGTTGTAAAATGACAAGGATAAGTGATGGCGTGGATCACACACTCATTAGGAACCCCAAGAAGAAGGTATGAAACAGGGTAGTATCAAGTTTCCCTTGAGAACAAAACCAAGGTTTATCGAACCAGTAGGACTTGAAGAGCTTCAACACGGTGTCAATCTAGTCTGGTGCTTGTAAACTGATACGTCTCAAACGTATCTATAATTTTTTATGTTCCATTCTTGTTTTATACCAATTGCTACATGTTTTGCATCTACTTTATATCACTTTTATACATTTTTTGGGACTAACCTATTAACAAGATGCCGAAGTGCCAGTTCCTGTTTTCTGCTGTTTTTGTATTCCAGAAAAGCTAGTTTGGAAATATTCTCGGAATTGGACGAAACTTCACGGGGATCCCTATTTTACCAGAACTCACCTGACGGACCAAAGGAGAAGCAGAGGAGGGCCACCAGGGCCCCACACGCCACTAGGGCGCGGGACCCCCCTCTGCCGCGCCCTACGGTGGTGTGGGCCCTCGGGGGTCGTCAGCCGCCGCCCTTTCGTCTGCTTATTCCCCCCGACGCGAAAACCCTAAGTGCCTAAGCAAATATCCACGAAAAGTTCCAGAGACGCCGCCGCCGTCAACCCTAGCTCGGAAGGGTCCAGAACCTCTTCCGGCACCCTGCCGGAGAGGGGAATCATCACCGGAGGCTTCTACATCGCCATGCCTGCCTCCGGAGTGATGCGTGAGTAGTTCATTCTTGGACTACGGGTCCATAGCAATAGCTAGATGGTTGTCTCTCCAATTTGTGCCATCATGTTTAGATCTTGTGAGCTGCCCTACATGATCAAGATCATATTATTGTAATGCTAAATGTTGTGTTTGCTGGGATCCGATGAATATTGAATACTATGTCAAGTTGATTATCAATCTATGCCCTATGTTATTTAAGATCTTGCATGCTTTCCGTTACTCGTAGATGCTTTGGCCAAGTAGATGCTTGTAACTCCAAGAGAGAGTATTTATGCTAGATAGTGGGTTCATGCCTCCGGTAATCTGGGAGAGTGACAGCAACTTCTAAGGTTGTGGATGTGTTGTTGCCACTAGGGATAACCTAACAATGCTATGTCCACAGTCATATGTATTTATTTACATTACGCACTTTACTTAATGCAATTATCCGTTGCTTGCAACTTAATACCAACGGAGAACTCGGATGACAACCCGGCGGTGGATTATTAGTCATAGACGCTGTTGGATGACGGTCTATGTATTATGTCGTAATGCCCAATTAAATATCATAGTAATCATCATGTCATGTATATGCATTGTCATGCGCTCACTATTTGTCAATTACCCAGCTGTAATTTGTTCACCCAACATGTTAGTTATCTTTTATGGAGAGACACCACTAGTGAACTGTGGACCCCGGTCCATTCTTTTACACTGATTAAACAACCACAAACTGCAAACTATTCCTTTTTCATTCTCTGCAATTTAATACTCATTTTCCACACCATACGTTTAATCCTTTGTTTGCAGCAAGCCGGTGAGATTGACAACCTCACTGTTTCGTTGGGGGCAAAGTAGTTTGATTGTGTTGTGTGCAGATTCCACATTGGTGATCGTATTGCGCCGTGCGAGCCACCAACAACCTTCTGAAGAGTTGCTGCTCCTACTGGTTCGATAACCTTGATTTCTTTCTGAGGGAAAACTTGCTGCTGAACTGCATCATACCTTCCTCTTGGGTCTCCCAACGAGCGTGTGATTCACGCCATCAAGCTGTTTTTCTGGCGCCGTTGCCAGGGAAGTACTCATCATCCTCAAATACTCTCCCGTCAACCAGGCGCCAGCATCTTTTTCTGGCGCCGTTGCCGGGGAAGTACTCATCATCATCATCCTCAAATACTCTCCCGTCAACCAGGCGCCAGCATCTTTTTCTGGCGCCGTTGTCGGGGAGACACAGTCTTCTGCAAGGGAGTTTCACGCTTCCAATCTCTTTACTTTGTTTTTGTCTTGCTTAGTTTATTTTATTTTATCTTGTTTGCTTTCAATTATCAAAAACACAAAAAAATTAGTTACTTGCATCTAGTTTATTTTCTGTTTGGTTTTTATTATTTCATCATGCTTCTCCCTAAGTATACTTTAAAAGAAATATCTGTGGGTAGTGGGTCTATCATTGGAAGAGATAACATTGAGGAATTCTTTAATCATGTTAGTATGGTTGAAGATTTTGAAGATAGATCCTTGGTAGAACTTGCTCCAAATTATGAAATTGCTACAGCTTCTCTAGTTCACATGTTGGAAGCTCGGTTTGTCAATCTTAGTCCCATAATGCAGCACATGTTTCTAAAACTTCATGATACGGAAGATGGTGAAAAGAAAGATTTTGTTTTAGAAACCCTACTTAAGGAATTTGGTGATGTTGCTAGGGAAGCTAGAAAAGTTTTTATTAAATACAAGATGCTTGGGTATTGTATTGATTGTTAATACACTTGAAAAACTTGAAAAAGAGAGGCTTAAGTACACTAAAGAAACTAATTGTGAGGGGGAAGTTAAAATACCAATACCTTTTAAGCTTATAGGAATGCAGGAGGCACTAGAAAAGAATTTTGATTGGATTGTTCCTGAAAACCCATTTGATGAATATGATGAGCCTAGAGGTATTGAGAAAGGGAATTCCGAAACCTACATAGATAAGATAAAATGCATTGTTGAGAAAACTTCCGACCTCTCTTTGGATGCTTCTTCACTTGGTAATACTTGATGCATGCTTTGTGCCTAGCTAAAAGGCGTTAAAGAAAAGCGCTTATGGGAGGCAACCCATTTTTTTTCTGCAATTTTTCTTTTATTGAGTCAAGGGGATGTTTACTTCTGTAGCAACTCCTTTGTATCTTTATTTTCTCGCATTGTTGTGCCAAGAGTAGCCTCTAATGTTAAGATGATGCTTAATTTTGATTGCTGCGCAGAAACAGATTTTTGCTGTTCACTGTACGAAATTCCTAAAATCACCAGATTGTTAATTAAATCTGAAATTTTTGTGCGTAATCTTTATGAATGTCTGAAACTTTCATTAGTTCAGAGTTTTTCGATCTGAGCGTCGTAAGTGCCTCGAAAAAATTCGTCTTTGCGGACTGTTCTGTTTTAGACAGATTATGCCTTTTTATTTTGCATTCTCTCTTTTACTAGTGTTGAGTGAAATTCTTTTTTGGGTGGAAGAGCTTCACATAACATCAGTGGCTGTAGCTAATGTTTAAAGTAACAAATCATATTGCGTCTTTATAGAACATGTGATTTTTGATTATGCACTAACCCTCTAATGAGATCTACTTTGAGTTTGGTGTGACGGAAGTTTTCAAGGGTCAAGAGAGAAGGATGATATAATAGGATCAAGAAGAGTGAAGAGCTTAAGCTTGGGGAGGCTCCCATGGATCTCCCCAGCATATTTCAAGAAGACTCAAGCGTCTAAGCTTGGGGATGCCCAAGGCATCCCCTTCTTCATCGTCAAAATTATCAGGTCATCTCTAGTGAAACTATATTTTAATTCTTTCACATCATATGTGCTTTTCTTGGAGCGTCTGTGTGTTTATTTTCAGTATTGCACTTTTATTTTCAATAAAGCTTGACTGGACCCTAGCATTCTTGATTGGGAGAGAGACACGCTCCGCTTTTTCATGAGAATACTCCTATTCTTCACTTATATTTGTTGAGTATTCATATCTAGCGCTGTTCAGCTTTTAGCTCTTGTTTTCATGTATCTCTTGTCAGAGCTATTAGCTTTCTTTTGTAGAAAGTACTCTCTTGCTTCACTTATATTTGTTTGGAGAGTTGATGAAATAAATTGATTGGTGTTTGGTTGGTTCAGAAAATGTTGCATGTGGTAATTGGTATAAGGAAAAACTTGCTTAATCTTGTAGATCACAAATGGATAACTTGATGCTTGTCAATTGTTTTGAGTTAACAAGTAGATCATGATTAAATTGTGCATCACATGAGTTAAGCCTATTAGTGAAGAACTACCGTAAAGCTTGTTGAAAATTTGGTTTGCATCGGTGGTATCTCTAAGGTCTAGATATTTTCTAATAACAGGGTTTGGTTAACAAGGAAGACGGTATGAAGTCTTATAACGTTTGCAATATGTTTGTCATATAAAACTTGGTGTACGGGTTGATATTCTTGTTTGCTTACATAACCTTGCTAGCCTAAACTCTGTACTGAGAGGGAATGCTTCTCGTGCATCCAAATCCTTGAGCCAAAATCCATGCCATTTGTGTCCACCATAACTACCTATATGTGGTATTTCCTTGCCACTCCAAGTAAATTTTTCATGTGCTACCTTTAAATTATTCAAAATGTTATTATTCCCTTTTTGTGTCAATGTTTACTAGCTCATGAGGAATTAGTGTGGTTATTCTTTATTCTATTTTTGTCGATGGACTTTTACACCTGGACTAGTGGCATATACATCCGCTTATCCAATAACTTGCAAAAAGAGCTGGCAACGGGGTGCCCAGTCCCAATTAATTACAACTTTAACCAATTAATTCTCTTCACACTTTTGCCCTGATTCATCAGTAAGCAATGACAAACAGTGAAATACCTGAATGTGTGTAAACCAAAGAGAAAGAGGGATGATCTGCCTTGCTGGTAGAAATAACGTCCTTCATGGGAGCCGCTCTTAAAAGTCCGTTGACAGGTAGAATACTGTTCTCACCCGCTACCATTCGTTGACAATTAACAAACACCTCTCAAAAATAGATACTCCTCCATGGTATGTGATTGATGGAAGGCACCCGAGGATTCGGTTAGCCATGGCTTGTGTTAGCAAGGTTGGGAGGAGTATCAAATATTTTATGCAATCTCTATATGCTTTCAAAAACCTAAAAGCTCTAGCACATGATTTAATCCCTGCTTCCCTCTGCGAAGGGCCTTTCTTTTACTTTTATGTTGAGTCAGTTTTCCTATTCTTTCTGTCTTCCACAAGCAAACACTAGTGTCAACTTTGTTACAACATGCGTTATATGCGTATTGGACTTGTTATACTACTTTGTGTTGACAATATCCATGAGATAAATATGTTGAAAGTTGAAGCAAATGCTGAAACTAATTCTTCCTTTGTGTTGATTAAATACCTTTTATTAGAAACTATTGCTTTATGAGTTAACACTTATGCAAAACTGTTTGATGCTTGTCTCGAAAGTACTATTCATGAAAACGTTTAGCTTGTGTGATTCATTGTTTACTCATTATCTATTTGGTAGCAAATTATAGACCATTGACTTGGATCACTTCATTCATTTACATGTGCCTTGCAATATTATATGATCAAGATTATGATAGTAGCATGTCACCTCAAAAATTATTTTGTTTTTATCGTTTACCTACTCGAGGACGAGTAGGAACTAAGCTTGGGGATGCTGATACGTCTCAAACGTATCTATAATTTTTGATGTTCCATGCTTGTTTTATACCAATTGCTACATGTTTTGCATCTACTTTATATCACTTTTATACATTTTTTGGGACTAACCTATTAACAAGATGCCGAAGTGCCAGTTCCTGTTTTCTGCTGTTTTTGTATTCCAGAAAAGCTAGTCTGGAAATATTCTCGGAATTGGACGAAACTACACGGGGTCCCTATTTTTCCAGAACACCTGACGGAAAGGAGCAGCAGAGGAGGGCCACCAGGGCCCCACACGCACCTAGGGCGCGGGCCCCCTCTGCGCGCCCTAGGGTGGTGTGGCCCCTCGGGGGTCGCACAGCCGCCCTTTCGCCTACTTATTCCCCCGACGCGAAAACCCTAAGTACCTGAGCAAATATCCACGAAAAGTTCCAGAGACGCCCCGCCGTCAACCCTAGCTCGGGAGGGTTCAGAACCTCTTCCCGGCACCCTGCCGGAGAGGGGAATCGTCACCGGAGGCTTCTACATCGCCATGCCTGCCTCCGGAGTGATGCGTGAGTAGTTCATCCTTGGACTACGGGTCCATAGCAGTAGCTAGATGGTTGTCTCTCCATTTGTGCCATCATGTTTAGATCTTGTGAGCTGCCCTACATGATCAAGATCATATTATTGTAATGCTACATGTTGTGTTTGCTGGGATCCGATGAATATTGAATATTATGTCAAGTTGATTATCAATTATATGTTATTTAAGATCTTGCATGCTTTCCGTTACTCGTAGATGCTTTGGCCAAGTAGATGCTTGTAACTCCAAGAGAGAGTATTTATGCTAGATAGTGGGTTCATGTCTCCGTTTAACCTGGGACAGTGACAGAAAGTTCTAAGGTTGTGGATGTGCTGTTGCCACTAGGGATAACCTAACGATGCTATGTCCACGGATATGTGTTTGTTTACATTACGCACTTTACTTAATGCAATTATCCGTTGCTTGCAACTTAATACCAACGGGGGACTCGGATGACAACCCGGCGGTGGATTATTAGTCATAGATGCTGTTGGATAACGGTCTATGTATTATGTCGTAATGCCCAATTAAATATCATAGTAGTCACATGTCATGTATATGCATTGTCATGCGCTCACTATTCGTCAATTGCCCAGCTGTAATTTGTTCACCCAACATGTTAGTTATCTTTTATGGAGAGACACCACTAGTGAACTGTGGACCCGGTCCATTCTTTTACACTGATTAAACAACCACAAACTGCAAACTGTTCCTTTTTCATTCTCTGCAATTTAATACTCATTTTCCACACCATACGTTTAATCCTTTGTTTTCAGCAAGCCGTGAGATTGACAACCTCACTGTTTCGTTGGGGCAAAGTAGTTTGATTGTGTTGTGTGCAGATTCCACGTGGTGATAGTTTTGCCGTGGCGCCACCAACAACCTTCTGAAGAGTTGCTGCTCCTACTGGTTCGATAACCTTGGTTTCTTTCTGAGGGAAAACTTGCTGCTGAACTGAATCATACCTTCCTCTTGGGTCTCCCAACGAGCGTGTGATTCACGCCATCATAAACCAACGTGGACCTGCACACAACACAACCAAAACTACTTTGGCCCAACGAACAGAAAGGTGTCAATCTCTCTGGCTTGCTGTAAACAAAGGATTAAACGTATGGTGTGGAAAATAAATGTAATACAAAACAAATAATGAGCAAATGATGATGGGAAGCATGGAAACGGTGTTTTAATCAATGTAAAAGAATGGACGGGGTCCACAATAGTGGTGTCTCTCCGTAAAAAACATAAACATACATGTTGGGTAAACAAATTACAGCTAGAGAATTGACAAATTGTAAGGGCATGACAATGCTATCATGACAAGCTAAAGTTCACGGTAGTATTTAATTGGGCTTATAACAAATACATAGACCGCTTGCTAGCTACATCACAATGACTAATAAGCAAAGTGTGTCAAGTAATCAATGAATATAACATGTAGAAATAAACACCGTTGTTTTATCCCTAGTAGCAAAAACACAACCATAGTCACGTTCGTTTCTGTCATCTCGAGCACAGACAAGGAGGCATGAACCCACTATCTAGCATAAATACCCACTCTTGGAGATACAAGCAACTACCTGCCCAAATCAACCACAAACATCGGAGAGCATCCAATATCATAAATAAAACATATAGATAGATAGATGAACAAACTTGATCATAACTTCACAATCCATCGGATCCCAGCAAATACAAACATGTAGCATTACATAAATATGATCTTGATCATGTTAGGCAGCACACTCGATCTAAACATGGTAGCACAAGGAGAAGAGACAACCATCTAGCTACTGCTATGGACCCGTAGTCCATGGTGAACTACTCACGCATCACTCTGGTGGCGGCATGATGGTGTAGGCCCTCCGGTGATGATCTCCCCTCCGGCAGAGTGCCGGGAAGAGCTTCAGAACCCTCCCTAACTAGGGTTGGCGATGGCGGCGGCTTCAGCTATCTTTCTGGAATTTTGATTGGGTGTTTAGGGTTTTCGGGACGAAGGGAATATATAGGCGAAGAGGCGGCGCCGGAGGGCACCCAGGGGTCCCACATGACCCCTAGGCGTGGGCCCACCCCTGGCCGGGCCTAGGTGGCGTCTATGAGCCCAGGGTCTCCCAGGCTGCCCTTTGGACTCCGTCTTCTTTTCTTCATAAAAATAACCTTCGTAAATTTTCAGATCTTTCGGAGAATATTTCCTTACTAGGATTTCTCAAACAAAAGAAAGCAGAAAACAGAACTGGCACTGGGCATCTTGTTAATAGGTTAGTTCCATAAATGCATAAAAATGATATAAAAGTATAAATAAAACATGTAGCATTTGATATAACAAGCATGAACATCAAAAATTATAGATACGTTTGAAACGTATCAATAAGTTTAGTGGGGCTTGATAATGATAGGTTTAGCGAGGGATGACAATGATAGGTTTAGCGAGGCATGAGAAAGATCAGTTTAGTGAGACATGTGTAATTCGTCATATTGTGATCCAATGTAATGATGACATTTGGTATATGTTAAAATGAAATTTGCTATCATTTTTTTGCTTGTCCTGTGAGATTTTAATGTCCAATGGCATATGTATTCCTGTTGTAGGCTTCTGAGAAAGCTGAGTGCAAACGAGTAGAACAAGATACTCCGTTATGATGTGGCCGACAAATCGGCAACAAAGATATATGGAAAACCGTTCCCAAAACTGGCCTCATCGGTGACGGTTAACACCTCCATTTCCGATGAGGGCCTTCACATCAGCATCGGGGCTCAGGAAACGTATGGTTTTTGTTTTCGATGAGGATTTCAACCCGTTTCCATAGTGTCGTTCTGTACTAGTGTGTAAACCAGTGACACCTCCAACATAGATTATCTCTCTACTCCATCAACACGGGGTCGATTAAGACACTCCCAGCTTCATGCACTGGGATTGCTTCGGGTCCGATTCCCAACGGCGTGAGTCCAGGAAGGTACCCAATACACGAGCTCGGTTCTCCATTTATGAGGTTGGTGTCGATGTGAAATAGCCGTGAGTGGATGTGTGGTCGTGGGCTCGTGGCATTTTTAGCCATGTTAGGAGAGCCAAATCGCGGGAAACCCTTGCGATTTGGTACTTCGCTCGATTCCAGAAAGAACTTGTTCGGCAATTAAATACATGTTTTATATTAAAAATCATGGGGATAATTAACGCTTCTTAATGCAATTGGTGTGTGTGACAATGAACCAACGTGCACGTTCACTTAGAAAAATCGTGTGCGATACGTTCTATACACATACTGCTTTGTTCTAACATGCAATAATATTTTCATAACAATTTTCAAGGATAATTTGTACTAAGAAAGGAGTTGATTACGTCTCAAACGTATCAATAATTTTTATGTTCCATGTTTGTTTTATAATAAATGCTAATGTTTTATTTACAGTTTATATCATTTTTATGCATTTTCTGGACTAACCTATTAACAAGATGCCACAGTGCCAGTTCTTGTTTTCTGCTGTCTTTTTGTTTCAGGAAGCTAGTCGGGAAATATTCTCAGAATTGGACAAAATTTTACGGGATAAGTTTTACAAAGATACAAAGACGGAGTCCAAAGGGCAGCCGAGGAGGCGACCCAGGGGGCCCAGACGCCACCTCGGCGCGGCCAAGGGTGGGGCCGCACCGGAGGGTCGTGGCGCCCTCGGGTGGCCCCTCGCACCTCCTCTTCGCCTATATTTCTCTCGTCCGAAAAACCCTAAGTACCCAAACAATTTCCACAGAAAACAGCCGAGGCTGTCGCCGTCGCCAACCCTAGTTCAGGAGGGTTCTGAAGCTCTTCCCGGCACTCTGCCGTAGGGCGGAGATCATCACCGGAGGGCTCTTCACGCCATGCCTGCCTCCGGACTGATGCGTGACTAGTCTATCATTTGACTACGGGTCCATAGCAGTAGCTAGATGGTTGTCTCTTCTCCTTGTGCTACCATGTTTAGATCTTCTGTGAGTTGCTTAACATGATCAAGATCATATTTATGTAATGCTACATGTTGTGTTTGTTAGGATCCGATGAATTATGAAGTTATGATCAAATTTGTGCATCTATTTTCTATATGTTTTATTTATGATCTTGCATGCTCTCCGATGCTAGTGGTTGCTTTGGCCAATTAGTTGCTAGTGTCTCCAAGAGAGGGTATTTATGCTAGATGGTGGGTTCATGTCTCGGTTGCTTGGGCTCGAATGACAGAAACGACTAACGCTCTAGATATGTTGTTGCCACTAGGGAGAAAACAATGATGCTTTGTCTACATGTCATTTGCATTGTTTACATTACACACTTTGCTTATTGCAATTATCTGTTGCTTGCAACTTAATACTTTCAGGAGACTCGGATGTTATCATGAGGGTGAATTATTAGTCATATATGCAGCTAGCAAGCGGTCTATGTATTTGTTGTAATGCCCAATTAAATATTACAGTAAACTTTATCTTGTCATAATAGCATTGTAATGCCCTCATAATTTGTCAATTGTCTAGCTGTAATTTGTTTCCCAGCATGTATGTTTATCTGTTTTAGGAGAGACACCACTAGAGAACTGTGGACCCCGGTCCTTTCTTTTACACTGATAAAAACACCGTTTCCACTGTTTTCCACCATCATTTGCTTGCTGGTCATTTTTACATTTATATATTTTCCACACCATACGTTTAATCCTTTGTATTCGGCAAGCCAGGGAGATTGACAACCTTCCTGTTTCGCTGGGGCAAAATTGTTTGATTGTGTTGTGTGCATGTTCACGTCAATCTGTAGCCGCGTGACCAGGTTGACACCGTGTTGAAGCTCTTCCAACTCCTACTGGATTGAATCTTGGTTTTGTTTACAAGGAAAAATTGCTGCTGAACTACATCATACCTTCCTCTTGGGGTAACCCAACGAACATGTGTTCCACATCATTAGAGTTCTAAAAATGTTATCTACGGGACAGACTACAATTCGAGAATCAGTTTATGTCCTACATACAAAAAAGACAAGTAACCATTACATAGTAAACGCATATAAATTCTGAAACTAATCCTACTAGTCCTCTTAGGAGGAGGAGATGTTGATTATCTTCGCCTTTTCCTCTGTAGGTGGCCGAGGTCTCGCATCGCCGACCTTGAAAATGTCAGAGCTAGAGACTTCGGCATCGTTGGAGTCCGCCTTGTCCTTTTCGCGCGTGTTCTATCTTTTGTGAAATTCGTAGCCATGGAGTCCTCCACCATGAGATGATCCTGGAATATCTCATCCTCATCATCCCGACATCCCGTTCAGCACCTCCCATTGATCGAGACGCGGCGAACAATCCTCCGACGTAACCGCGTACTCGTCCATCTCCAAATTTCTTTTGAATTCAGACGAGGATAGGCCAACGTATGATCGGTGGTGGTAGGGGTGAGTGCACTTCCTCCTTCTCCGTAGAGGCATGCTCGATGCAGCGATGACGGTGGGGTTGTGGGGGTGGGTTTAGTAGTTTTCAAACGTTGTGGCCGTAGCACTGTGATACGTCCAAATCGTATCTATAATTTTTGATTGTTTTATGCTACTTTTATGCTTTTGACACTTGTGTTTATTAAGTTTATGATTTATTTGGACTAACCTATTAATCGTTGCAACGTGCACAATGTTCTTGTTTTACTCTTTGATGTGTAGGAATTATCAAAAATACAAGAGGAAACCTTGTTGGAGTCAAATTGGGACTTTCCTGAAATCTGTCTGGAAATGTTTTTCGAAGATGGTCCGTACGGACAGAAGACGACGTCAAAGGACAAAGTCTAGTCACGAAAGTTGCGGGGAATTTTCCGTCGAACGATCTAGACGTTTCGTCCAATTCCGAGTCCGGACGGCAGCATTAAGCCCGATCTACCAAACCTAGATGGGATGACGGGAATCCATGAGGCTATAAAAAGGGAGGAAACCTAGGTCGTGGGCAACACTCATACCCACGAATTGCAGCCACCAAATCCACGCTTTTGCCTCCCCATGGATCCAATCTCCATGGGGAGGACTCCCAAGAACCATGAGGAAGGGGGTTAAGGGGCGCTGCATCCATTGATGCCGGCGGCGCGGGAGGAGCCCCTCGCGCCACCGCCGGCACCGCCCTGCGCTTCTCGCTGCCCCCTTCACCGTCTTCACCGCCATCTTCATCACCAATTCCTCCTTGTATACAGTGGTTCATCCTCCCACACCTCTGTACCGCTCTATGCAAACATGGTGTTTGATGCTATAAAGTATTATCTTATTATCTATGCCATGTTTGTGTAGTTTCTTTATTCTTTGATTGTATTGTTGAATGTGTTTGGTTCATTAGAGTTGAATGTTCATATGGTACAGTCCTTTGGTGTCCATTATATTTATGCGCGCATGGATCAAACATCATAGGGTTTGTAGTTACGTGTAGAGCAAGGGGGAAGTTCTGCTGGAGTGACAGAAAACCTGAGAATTCGAACCGGAATTCTACACGTATGGATTAAGAGGACCGTTAAATTAATGCTATGGTTGGGGAAACCTTAATGAATTGTTAGCATTTGCGGATGCTTGCTAACAGTCCAATCATATAGTATGTGTAATCACAAATAGTTGAGTGCATGTATATTTAGCCTCTCACACATGGGAAACTGCATCAAAGACAATGAACCAAGTATCTTCACTAATTAATCTTGGACAAATCCATCACACTTTCCACCACGTTTCCACACTCATGGTTATGTTAGTTTGTGTTCTTTAGTGTATTTTATTGCTGCAGCAACTAACTTTACTTTCTTGTTATTTATTATCCTGCAAAGCTATCTTACATACCCGTATTGTTACTCTAGTTTATTTCCTAGTTAGAGCAAACGTTTAGTGTGCGTAGAGCTGTATCAGTGGTTGATAGAACTGAGAGGATACTTATCCTACCTTTAGCTTATCGTTGGGTTCGACACTCTTACTTATCGAAAAGGCTACACACGATCCCTATACTTGTGGGATATCAAGACCTTTTCTGGCGCCGTTGCCGGGGAGCAATAGCGTGGGGTGAATATTCTTGTGTGCACTTATTTGCTTTGTCTCTAAGTAGTTTTCTAATTTCAGTTTTAGGTTGTTTTCTATCTTAGTATGGATAGGGAATGCGAATTATAAAAAAAATAGTTATACTTGTTATCTAAAAAGTTTTCAAAAAGAAAAGTGATTGGAAAGATGAGTAATGGTTAAGTGGGGGTCGACCTTGAACACTTGTGTTCATGCCTATAAAGCCAAAACAAATCTTTCCATGGAAGCTTTTCAGCTAAAAAACATGTATATATTGTGTATATTCCTCTGTACCATAAAAATAAAGTGTTAATTGTAGTATCTAGTTATAAGAAAGCGAAAGTTTTGCTTTGCTGTCCAGAAATAGATTTTCTGTGTTTCACCATATAAAATTGCTTAAAATCACCAGAACGTGATTTGATCTGAAATTTTTGAGCGCAAAGCCCTGCTTATTATCTTTCTTTCATTAGTTCTGACTTTTCTGATTTGAGTTACGTAGCAGTCTCGAAAAATTAGATCTTCACTGACTGTTCAGTTTAGACAGATTTGTGTGCTTCGCTGTAAAAAATCGTGATAAATGTCAGAATAGTATTTTGACCTGAAAATGTTTGTGCATAAACCTGAGATTATTATATGTCTTTCATTAGTTTTGAGTTTTTTGATTTGTGCTACGTAACTATCTCGTTGAGTACCATCTTTACAGACTGTTCAGTTTTGGCAGATTTCTATTCTGTTTATTTAATATTGTACTTAGTGCTCTTAGTTTCCTTAGTTTTTTGACGGACAACGGAAATGATAAGAACCTCGTATATAGTGGCTAATGTTTAATAAATATTATGCAATTTGCCAATACTTGAACATGAGTGGATTTTATTTAATGAGTACTAACCCTACTAATGAGTTTTGTGAAGTTTTATGTGGATGTAGCCTATAAGTTTTAATCAACATGGTGATATGAGATTAACAGGAAGACACAAGAGCTCAAGCTTGGGGATGCCCAGGTGCACCCCAAGAACATTATTCAAGTAGATTCAATCATTTAAGCTTGGGTATGCCCGAGTCATCCCCCTATTCATCAACTAACATGAGGTTGTCTCGTTCATAATCTATATTACCCGTTCTAATGATATGTATTGTCTTAACTTGTATTATAATTTTATTTTATTGGTTTTGTTTTCTCTTATTTTGTTTTATTTGGTTATTTATTTTGTTTGTATTGCTTTTTCTTTTGTTTTCACTTATAAATTTAAAACACCAAAAATATTTTATTTTCTTTTCTTTTGCTTCTTTATTTGGTTCTTTCTTTGGATTCTATTTGGTTTTTACTTTTAGTTTTTTTTTATGTTTTCCTTGCTGTTACTAGCAAGTTTAGATCTTGTTTAACCTCTGGTCTTTTAGTTTCTCAAAAATAAAGTACCAAGTTTTACCCATTTGGTTTTAGTTGATACATATTAAAGAATGGCTTTTCTGTTTTCAGCATCTACTGCTCACTGCATGATTTTCATTTTTACTGGACACTCCAAAAGTCACGAAAACTAGACATATTACGTATCACCTAATCCTCTGCATGCACAAAAAGTGGCAAAAATTTCTGACATGTTTAAGTGCAAACTAAAAATTACGTTTTCCAGCTGCTGTTTTTCTGGACAGATTCTGACTTTTGTTGCAAGAGTGGACTCTTTGCGTTTTCATTTGATTCTTTTTGGGTCTTATTTTATTTATAAGTTGGCCACTTAAGAAAACTTTCTGTATCTTAAAACAAAATCTGATTTGGTTTCATAGCAACACTTTGGAAATATTATCTGTTGCACTAATGTCTAACCGCAGAAAAGAATGGGAAAATGTTTGTGTTGAAGTTTTTTCACAGAGAATGAAGGAACACCAAACTTAGAAATAGTGAAGAATGGTCAATGCCATAAGCTTGTGGATGTCTCCGCATCCCTCTTCATCAACAATCCGTCGGTTTGCAAACCTTTAAACTTTGTTTTTGAGCAACATAGAAACTTGCATAAACTTGGAGCGTATGTATCTTATTATTTATTTGTCTTAGCATCAAAACACCGGTTACTTTAATAAGCTGATTGTCATATCTTTTATTTATCCCCTGTTTGGAGAGGTGGTTGGAAAATTTAAATGCTTAATTGATTATTAGTTGAAACTTAAAAATGATGTGTGAATATTGTTTAGTAGTTTATGTTTTCTTATGGTTAGCCTCAACTATAATAGTGTATATTATGTATTTTGATGTTAACATGCATTGTCCTGTTCATAAGATGGTATGGTATTGTAGTGTCCTCCTCTGAAGAGTTTATTTGGATCGACTTGGCGCATGTTTACACATGTTTTGACTAAAAAGAAAAGTCTATCAAGCCTGGATGAACTTTTTGTGAATCAAAGTGGTAATATCACTTCTTATGCCTCGGTTAATATTATTCTATCGCAAGCATGATTATGACAGTTATTACTCTCTTAGTTGTCGATTTCCAGTCTATTGCTAGCCTCCACTTGTACTGAGGGAATGCTGCTCGTGCATCCAAAATCTTTTAACCAAGTTTTTCCATGAGAGTCCACTATAAATTCCTATGCATGGTATTTGTAAGCCATTCCAAGAAAATTTTCATGTGCTACATTTAAAAAGTTCAAAATACTTCTCATTTTGTGCCATTGTTTTTAGCTCATGAGGAAGTAGTAGTTGGGTTTGTTATCTTCCATGCTAAATAAAGTTTTCCGGACTTGCATGCTTCATCTGCTCGTCACTAATTTTGCAAAGAGCTGGTTATACCATTGTAATAAGTAAAGTAATAAATTAATTAAATAGACACTCCTCCATGGTATGTGATTGTTGGCAGGACCCGAGAATTCGGTTAGCCATGGTTTGTGTAAGCAAAGGTGGGGAGGAGTGTAAGCTATATAAAGTGCATATTATAAAGTGCAATATATAAATATCTCGAAACCGCTCTAAAAACTTGTTTAGCATGGAAGATATCAAAACTCTATTGCCATTCGTTGACAAGAACAACCACCTCTCAAAACAATTTTACTTCTGTTTTAAAAATAAAAGCTCTAGCACATGTTAATCCCTGCTTTCCTCTGCGAAGGGCCTATCTTTTACTTTTATGTTGAGTCATCATTCTTTCTTTGAGCACTTCTTCGAGAGCATAGTTGTCATTCTTAGTATAATGTGCTTGCCCTAGAATATTATTATTTGTGGCATGGCTGTGACGTTTCTATCTTTGATATCTTTATTTCTAGTCTCCACTTAAACTTCAGAGGTGCTCTAGCATTTATGTTTTGCTCCACAATAAAGGGCAAGCGAGACACCACTCTACCATGCTTTATTATGATCATTACAATCTTGTTGATGTTTATAAATTACATACTATAAACTCTTAGTTCGTTGATATCTTTTCATTAGGTAACATCATTTGTCATGCAATTGTTAAAGACCTGATTATAGCATTCAACATCAAAAAATATTTTATTATCGTTTTACTACTCGAGGACGAGTAGGAACTAAGCTTGGGGATGTTGATACGTCCAAAACGTATCTATAATTTTTGATTGTTTTATGCTACTTTTATGCTTTTGCACTTGTTTTATATTAAGTTTATGATTTATTTGAACTAACCTATTAATAGTTGCAAAAGTGCACAATGTTCTTGTTTTACTCTTTGATGTGTAGGAATTATCAAAATACAAGAGGAAACCTTGTTGGAGTCAAATTGAGACTTTCCTAAAATCTGTCTGGAAATGTTTTTCGATGATGTCACGACGACGTCAAACGGAAACAATCTAGTCGCGAAAGTTGCAGGGAATTTTCCGCCGAACGATCTAGACATAAAGTTCGTCCAATTCCGAGTCCGGACTACGGAGATAAGCCCGATCTACCGAAACCCTAATGGGATGACGGGAATCCGTGAGGCTATAAAAAGGGTGGAAACCTAGGTCGTGGGCAACACTTCACACCCACGAATTGCAGCCACCAAAGCCACGTTTTTGCCTCCCCCATGGATCCCATCTCCATGGGGGAGGGCTCCCAAGAAGCCATGAAGGAAGGGGGCTAAGGGGCGGTGCATCCCCTTGATGCCGGCGGCGCGGGAGGAGCCCTCGTGGCACCGCCCTGCGCTTCTCGCTGCCCCTTCACCGTCTTCACCGCCATTTCATCACCAATTTCTCCTTGTATACAGTGGTTCATCTCACACACCTCTGTACCCGCTTATGCAAACATGGTGTTTGGTGTTTGATGATATAAAGTATTATCCTATTATCTATGCCATGTTTGTGTAGTTTCTTTGTTCTTTGATTGTATTGTTGAATGTCTTTGGTTAATTAGAGTTGCATGTTGATATGGTACAGTCCTTTGGTGTCCATTATATTTATGCGCGCATGGATCAATCATCATAGGGTTTGTAGTACGTGTAGAGCAAGGGGAAGTTCTGCCGGAGTGACAAAACCTGAGAACTCGAACCGGAATTCTACACGTGTGGAATTAAGAGGGACCGTTAACTTAATGCTATGGTTGGGGAAACCTTAATAAATTGTTAGCATTTGCTGATGCTTGCTAACAGTCCATCATATAGTATGTGTAATCACAAGTAGTTGAGTTATTTAGCCAAACTGCATCAAAGACAATGAACCAAGTATCTTCACTAATTAATCTTGGACAAATCCATCACACTTTCCACCACGTTTCCACACTCATGGTTTGTTAGTTTAGTGTTCTTTAGTGTATTTTATTGCTGCAGCAACTAACTTTACTTTCTTGTTTATTTATTATCTGCAAAGCTATCTCTCATAGCCGTATTGTTACTCTAGTTTTATTTTAGAACAAACGTTTAGTGTGCGTAGAGCTGTATCAGTGGTTGATAGAACATGAGAGAATACTTATCCTACCTTTAGCTCCTCGTTGGGTTCGACACTCTTACTTATCGAAAAGGCTACACATGATCACCTATACTTGTGAGATATCACATTGCACCACATAGGCACGCATGAGAGGCGAGCGGTCTTCTTCGAACGAACCATTCTACTGTTATTAATGTGTGGCGTTGTTGTGTTCTAACAGGATGGCGGCGATGAGTTTGTGTTAGAAATATGCCCAAGATGCAACCATAGAGTGTCGTGTCTCGGATCACGGACACCGGGAGTAAAGGATACCCCCTTTTTAGGTTCGGCACGGGGCGCGAAGGAGGCTGGGAGACGCTTCACCCGGGAGGTGGTCGTCGAGCTCTTCGGTGGGAAGATCAAGCAAGCAACGCAGAGATGTCTACTCCTGCATGTCTGGATTGCGGTAGTCATCATGGTGTGATTTACAAGGGTTTTGTTGGGGATGAACCCGGCAGGTTGCTGGCCGGAGCTAGACGAAGAGAGATCCTACCCTGAGGAGATCACCTCTCTCTCTATCCTCCAAACCCTAGTCTAGTCTTCAACTTTCTTTCCTCCCGCTGCCTCGGTGCCTTGGTCTCCTTTTATAGGCTAAGGGGATCCCACATGGGCACACGAGGAGCGTGGGGGTTTTTTAGGCGGGAAAACCCCCCGGTGGTCTTCTGGAGGCGACGTGGCCTCCTCTCATCCAAGTGTTTCTGGTGGTTAGGTGCGGTCGTCTACTTTGGGAAAGCGGGGCAGACAGAGCCTGAGCCCCCACCGACCACGCCCAAGTGACATCACTGAGGTGCGCTCTTCGTCTTGGCGCCCAAGTCTTCAAGCTTCCCGCACGAGCTGGCGTGCTTATCCTCTTCGCTATACGAGGTTCGAACCCGCGTGAGTACCTAGCCTCCTGTCGGGCACTGGTCCCATGGGTGCTCCGCCTTGTTCACCGGGTAGCAGATGACCCCGAAAGGCCACCTGGTCTTAGCCTGTGATTTGCCGATGTCAAGCTTGGGCTTCCGTGGGGTAGATGGGCTGGCCCACCTACCGGTCTTGATTCCTTGCCTTGTCCTTATTCTTGTGGGCCTAGGTTGTGGACCCACTTTGGCAGCATCAGGGTGAACCCTGTGTTCCACTGTTGCGACAGTAGCCCCGGGCATGTCCCGGTGGGTTCTGCTTCTGCTGCCGGGGCTATGACCAAAAAGTTGGTCAAAGTGGGTCCCCAGCGTCTTGTCTTGGTTGATCCATCCCTTCCGTCAGAGAGTGGGTCTTGGAGTTATTCCTTGGGGGAATAACTGCGCCTGTCTCGTCGATTCCCGCTACGGAGAAGCCGAGGCGACCATCGGAGAGAGAGAGGGCAGCGATTGCTATAAAAGCGGGGGGCGCCTGCGAATCTCTATCCTTCTTTCATTGCTTCTTCGCCGCTCCCTACCCAGGCCTTGGTTCCAATGGCGAGAGGAAGAGAGGTGCGGGCGTCTCGTTCTTCGATCCGTGTGAGGAAGGCCCCAGCAATCGCGGAAGGGCCACCTCAAGAGGGCGGCGAAGCGCGACCGCGGCGGTCAGGCACGACGAGCTCGGAGGTCTCCTTCCCTACCTCCGAGAACACGATCCACATGAGTTTGCGCCGTTCGAGTTCGTCATAGATCTACGCCGCAAGATCCGCAGTCGGCTCCGTCTGCCGGACTCCTTTGCGGCGGCGGTGGAGGACAACAGGCATCCAGGCTGTGGTTGCAGGTGGACGGCTGCCCCAATGGCCCCGCATGGGCCTTCGTGAAGTACAACGTTGATCTCCTGCTCCTGGGTCAGGGATGGAAGTCGTTCCCCCGCCTGACCCGGGCGTGCAAGTATGACGGAGATGCCACACTCATCGTGAAGATCTTCAGGGCTGCAGGAGGACGCGTGGAGTGCTGCGCGGAGAGCAAGAGCAGCAGCGGTCTCCAGCTCCGACGACGAGATGAAGATGACGAAAAGTCATCTAGCATCAAGGCGAGGAGACTCGTCTTCCCTGGGTGAAGGGCGCCGGGGTGCAGGCCTTGAGATGTCCTTGACCTCCTTCTTGGCCGCTCGTCTACATAATTCTGGAAGTAGCGTCTTCCGTTGTGCGGCGGTGCTCCTTGTTCATCGGGAGCCAACATTTTGTTGTAAAAAGTAGCCTCTTTGTAGCTCTTGAAGTGAAGAAGAACTTGTTCCCTTTTTGTCCCTTAGTCTTCGAGTTGTACTTGGTGTGAATGGAATGGGTTTCTTGCAAAACGCGCTCCCATTACAGTGGTAGCCGTATCGCGAGGGTTAGGTGGAGCGTGTGGGGTCTATAAAAAGCCCCCCAATCCCCAACTTCTCAATGCGCCTTCTCGTCCTTCTTCCTTGTTCTTTCCCCGCCCCTCCGTAGATTGCAGCGCAATATCCGTTGAAGCGGAGATGTCCTTGTCCGGTATGTCGACGGTGGCGTCCGTTGTCCAGGGCGCGGCGGAGGCTCACAGGGGAAGCTGGGGCCCGAGCCGTGAAGAAGAAGAGGTTGCCTCCCATCCTGCCGTCGTCCAGAACTTCTCCCTCCTCGCCGCTCTTACGGGTCCAACCGCCCAGGAAGAGGCCCTGGTGCGAGCTATTCGGAGGGCATACCTGATGGCGAGCTTGAAGGAGAGGACGCCCAGATTCCAGGGCTGTCCCAAATAGGACCGAGCTTGAAGCCATAGAACGGGCGAGTGTCCCCCTTTCTAGACTTTTCTCATTCCTCGAGCTTAGCCCTGACTTGCCTCACCTTCTTGCCGCAGATTGAGAATGAAGCCATGAGCGAGGTGGTCGATGGAATTTTTCCGTGTCTTTAGCCATGGAGTGCCTGGACTCGCGGAGAGTCCTCCCGCTCCGCGAGATGCCTGAAGTCCTGCGCGTGCACCCTTCTCTCCCCCAGGCGTCCCCGGAAGAGTGAAGTGTACCCGGCAGGCTAGAAATAACAAGTTGCGCAGCTAGAGTTTTAACTCGGAGCTGGCCTTAGTAGACATGCTTGATATGTATTCAGGAAGTTGCAAGACTGAATGTAATTCGGAATTGTAATTCAGAACTTAAATTCAGATGAATGCAACCTATTTCTTCAACTCCGGGGTCATTTCCAAATCTCCCTTAGCACTAACGCACTGTCAAGTCTTCAGAGGAGATCCCTTAGGTGCCAAGTATCCTCACTGCATGCATCCCAAATTCGCTGCTAAGATCCGGATACAATAGTAATACCCTAAGAGACCTATACCTTCCGCGAGCCTACTCCACTATCCTCAGTTACTAGGCCAGAGGGAAACGGACCGTTCGCCGGGGTGGACGCTTTACTCCCGCAAAGGCTCTCATCAGCAATCAAGCATGTGCAGGTTGATAGTATATTGACTCCGAGCAAGATGTATGTCTAAGTGCAGGATGCAGATGCAAGGACTTAGCTGAGTTTTTGCCGCGTCCTCGATCCGTCCTGCCTCCCCGGGTATCCAACTCCTTGGTTGTTTTCCACCGCCAGCTCCTGTCCCGGGAACGGCGCTGCACACAGCAAACTTTCAGTAGGAAAAAAATGGACCCTCTTTTCAGGTCATGATAGTGTTTCATCCGAAACAATCCGCAAGCAACGTTTGTAAGTGCATTTCTGTGATAAAATTACACAGCACTGCCCGATCCCTTCTTTCCACGGCAGTACGGCATGATCAGGTGGTAGTGCCTAGACCGGTAGGACACTCGCGCTCGACCTGTCAGCCACCGGCACTATACCAGCCCCCTGCTTGCGGGTTGTTACAGATAAACACTTTCATGTCAAGAATTGAGGCTCACGGAATTGAAATGATTATCTTTTATTCCTTGGCGACGATTTCTTACACCTTATTACAGAACACTAGCACCTTGGGCGTGCTTAGCGGATTCGACGTTTGGCGATTCATGTTCGTAATTAGGGGTAGAACTTGCGGAGATTCTCGATATTCTAGGCGTTGCCTTCAGGCCTGCCTTTGTCGTCCTCCAGATAGACTGCTCCGGGTCTCAGGGTATGAGTCACCCGGTATGGTCCTTCCCACTTGGATGACATCTTGTTCAAGCCATCGAGTTTTTGTTTCTTGCGGAGTACCAGGTCCCGGGTTGCAGTTCCCGTGACCGAACATGGCGACTGTGGCATCGCTGAAGCCCTTGTTGGTATCGAGCGGATCGTAATGAAGCCCGACACCGAACCTCCTCCAGAAAGTTTATATCACCGATTCTCCGTTTCCACTTGGGTGTCTTCATCATAAGCGAGTACTTGGGGAGATCCGTGCCTTAACTCCGTTGGCAGTACGGCTTCAGCTCCATAGACAAGGAAGAACGGTGTTTCTCCAATTGCTCGGCTTGGAGTTGTTCTAAGAGACCATAGTACACTTGGTAGATGATCTATCCAGTTCTTCCCCTTGTCTTCCAATTTGTCAAAGGCCTTGGTCTTCAGACCCTTGAGGACCTCCGCATTGGCTCGCTCCACTTGTCCATTGCACCTTGGATAGGACACCGAGGCAAAGCAGACCTTGATGCCTAATTCATCGCAGAAGTTGAGGAAGGCTCGACTTGTAAACTGAGACCCGTTGTCTGTGATGATTCTGTTTGGCACTCCCAACCGGTACACGATTCCTTCTATGAACTTGATGGCTGCATGAGCTGTTTGACGGGGTACTGGCATTACTTCTACCCATTTGGTGAACTTGTCAATTGCCACGAAGAGATACTCGTGTCCTTCGATTGATTTTGGCACCTTGCCCACAATGTCCAGCCCCAGACTGCAAACGGCCAAGATATGGGTATCGGTTGCAGGGCTTGAGCTGGCTGGTGTATGTTCCTTGCATAGTATTGGCAGGCTTCGCAGGTCTTAACAATTTGCTTGGCGTCATGGAGGGTTGTTGGCCAGTAGAAACCTTGGCGGAAAGCCTTCCCCGCCAGCGATCTTGAAGCAACGTGGCTTGAGCACGTGCCTTCGTGGATGTCCTTGAGGAGCACTTAGCCCTGTTCTCGTGGTATGCAACAGAGTTTTGACTCCATTGTCATGCCGCCGGTAGAGCTCGCCGTCGATCATGACGTAGAGCTTGGCTTGACGAGCCAGCCACTCAGCGTCGTGATCGTCTTCTGGAAGGGCATGCTCCGTCTTGTACTTGATGATGTCCAGGGACCAGGGTGGGTGGGTCCTTTCCACCGGTAGCACCACTTGATCAGGCGGAAGCGAGGCTTCTACTGCTCTGGGTGCTGCCGGTCTTGTGTATCATCTAGGCCGGTTACCCGGGTTGTCGATGTAGACGGGTCACCAGCCCCCAGTGTCGATGTAGACCTTGTCTTGAGCCTCTCGGGAGAAATTGAAGGTTGCCGGAGCATGATGACGTGAAACACACGTTCGTTGGGAGACCCTAAGAGGAAGGTATGATGTAGTCAGCAGCAAGTTTTCCCTCAGAAAGAAACCAAGGTTATCGAACCAGTAGGAGCAGCAACTCTTCAGAAGGTTGTCAACGGCGCCAGAAAAATAGTGTTGTTGATGGGAGTCTGGACTGTTGACGTGGAATCTGCACACAACACAATCAAACTACTTTGCCCCAACGAAACAGTGAGGTTGTCAATCTCACTGGCTTGCTGAAAACAAAGGATTAAACGTATGGTGTGGAAAATGAGTATTAAATTGCAGAGAATGAAAAAGGAACAGTTTGCAGTTTGTGGTTGTTTAATCAGTGTAAAAGAATGGACCGGGGTCCACAGTTCACTAGTGGTGTCTCTCATAAAAGATAACTAACATGTTGGGTGAACAAATTACAGCTGGGCAATTGACGAATAGTGAGCGCATGACAATGCATATACATGACATGTTGACTACTATGATATTTAATTGGGCATTACGACATAATACATAGATCGTTATCCAACAGCATCTATGACTAATAATCCACCGCCGGGTTGTCATCCGAGTTCCCCATTGGTATTAAGTTGCAAGCACGGATAATTGCATTAAGTAAAGTGCGTAATGTAAACAAACACGTATGTCCGTGGACATAGCATCGTTAGGTTATCCCTAGTGGCAACAGCACATCCACAACCTTAGAACTTTCTGTCACTGTCCCAGGTTAAACGGAGACATGAACCCACTATCTAGCATAAATACTCTCTCTTGGAGTTACAAGCATCTACTTGGCCAAAGCATCTACGAGTAACGGAAAGCATGCAAGATCTTAAATAACATATAAGATAGATTGATAATCAACTTGACATAATATTCAATATTCATCGGATCCCAGCAAACACAACATATAGCATTACAATAATATGATCTTGATCATGTAGGGCAGCTCACAAGATCTAAACATGATGGCACAAAGTGGAGAGACAACATCTAGCTATGCTATGGACCCGTAGTCCAAGGATGAACTACTCACGCATCACTCCGGAGGCAGGCATGGCGATGTAGAAGCCTCCGGTGACGATTCCCCTCTCCGGCAGGGTGCCGGGAAGAGGTTCTGAACCCTCCCGAGCTAGGGTTGACGACGGCGGTGTCTCTGGAACTTTTCGTGGATATTTGCTCAGGTACTTAGGGTTTTCGCGTCGGGGGGAATAAGTAGGCGAAAGGGCGGCGGCTAGAGAGGCCTGTGGGGCCCACACACACCCTGGGCGCGCCAGAGGGGGCCCCGCGCCCTGGCCATGTGTGGGGCCCACGTGGCTCCTCTCCGTCGCCTCTTTGGTCCGTCAGATGAGTTCTGGTAAAATAGGGACTCCCGTGTAGTTTCGTCCAATTCCGAGAATATTTCCAGCTAGCTTTTCTGGAATACAAAAACCGCAGAAAACAGGAACTGGCACTTCGGCATCTTGTTAATAGGTTAGTCCCAAAAAATGTATAAAAGTGATATAAAGTAGATGCAAAACATGTAGCAATTGGTAAAAACAAGCATGGAACATCAAAAATTATAGATACGTTGAGACGTATCAGAGCACCTCAATATAAATCCCGGGAGGCACTGGTTTTTGTTTGGAGGCCATTTGTGACAGCTCATCCGCGGATGTATTCTCTTCTCGTGGGACGTACACGGCCATGAAGCTGTCGAAGCGCCGCTGGAGCTTCCATACCTCTTCGACGTACGGTGCCATCTGAGGGCAGGTGTACTCCTTGTTCACTTGTTTGATGACTAGCTGAGAGTCACCCTTGACGATGAGCTTGTTGATGCCGAGGCCGATGGCAGCACGAAGCCCCCCAAGCAGGCCTTCGTACTCCGTCGTGTAGTTCGAGATATTCTCCTTGTAGTGCATCTGGATGACGTACTTCAGACGGTCTCCAGTGGGTGAGATCAAGACAACTCCACCTCCTCCTTGACCCTTGGTGTAGGAGTCGTCGAAGTTCATGGTCCAGGCGCCGGGGTCTTCTTTCCCGGGATGGCTGGTTTCCTCCACAGGGTCGTCAAACGCTGTCTCGGTCCACTCCGCCGTGAAGTCGGCCAGCGCTTGACTCTTGATGTTGTTCGTGTGCTCGAACTTGAGGCCGAACCCTTGAAGCTCCATGGCCCGCCAGGAGATGCGTCCGGTAGCAAGTGGGTTCTCCAATGGATTTCTCGGGGGGGTACTTGGAGACCACAGTGATAGGGTGGCTTTTGAAGTAGGGCCTCATCTTGCGAGAGGCAATGAGGATTGCTAATAACAGCTTCTGCATCATGGGATACTGCTCCCGGGCGTCGCGCAGCACCGAACTGATGAAGTAGATCGGGTGTTGTATCTTGCGAGTCACCGAGTCCTCGACGGGCTCGGCTTCCTGCGGGCATTCAGCTTCAGGTGGGAAAGAGGTAGCCCCCAGCTATGCTTCTTCAGTGACGCCTCTGGTTGCGTCGGTGGGCACGTCGAGATCAGGATCTTCAGACCCTTGGTCACCCGGCTGCTGTTTCTTGCTCGGTTGCCCCGGAAGGGTGTTCTCGGGACGCTTGCCCTTGATCCTGCTTGTCTTGACTGGAGGAGCATCTCGTTCTACTACAAGAACAGCACTGATCACCTGATTGGTGGCAGCGATGTACAGTAGCAGAGGCTCCTTTTCTGCTGGTGCCACGAGGATGGGTGGCGAGGCGAGGTAGCGCTTGAGAGACTGAAGAGCTTCTTCGGCCTCCGGGGTCCACTCCACAGGACCCGTTTTTTGAGCTGCTTGAAGAAGGGCAGAGCTCGTTCCCCAAGCCTCGAGATGAAGCGCCCGAGTGCAGTAATGCACCCGTTGAGGCACTGCACATCCTTGACTCGCCTGGGCGCCTCCATATGCTCGATGGCCTTGATCTTGTCAGGATTAGCCTCGATCCCCCGATGGGAGATCAAGAAACCAAGTAGCTTGCCAGATGGGACTCCGAACATGCACTTGTCGGGGTTGAGCTTGAAGTTGACCCGGCGAAGGTTGTTGAAGGTCTCGTGAGATTTTGGATGAGGGAGTCCTTGTACCAGGTCTTGACCACGATGTCGTCGATGTATGCCTCGACGTTGCGCCCCAGCTGCGAGCCAAGGCAGGCTTGCATGGCGCGCTGGAACATAGCGCCGGCGCTCCGGAGGCCAAAAGGCATCCGGGTGTAACAGTAGCAGCCCTTGGGAGTGATGAAGGCCGTTTTTCTTGATCCTCCACCGCCATCATGATCTGATGATACCCGGAGAAGGCATCCAAGAAGCATAGAAGCTCGCACCCGACCGAGTCCACGATCAGGTCGATCCGCGGCAGGGGAAACGGATCGCTGGGGCAGGCCTTGTTCAGGTCGGTGAAGTCGATGCAGAGTAGCAGCTTGAAGGTCATGGGTTTTGGCACCACCACGGGTTGGGCACCCAAGTTGGTGAGGAACCGCTTTGATGACGCGGCTTCTAGCAACTTGTCAATCTCGGTTATGATGAACTAGTCGTCAACCCGTGCGTCTGCACGGGCTAGCAAATGTTAGAAGAACTGATAATGAAGATTTAAGCTATTTGATTGTGCATGTAAGTTTGTAGAATTATAAATATGTTTAGAATGTAGAAAGTTTCTAATTTTAGGTAGGATCAGCAGTTTCAATCTCTTATTCATTGGTAAATAATCATGTATTCATATTTTATTTATAAAATTTGATCTTTGCATTTCAAATTAGTTACAACTATATGTATTTTTCAGTTGTATTGCTTTATAAGAATTAATTATCCAAAAAATGTTATTACTTACTTGTGAGATTTGTTCATATCAAATAGTACCACATTCGGAGGATATGATATGTAGGTTTCTATTTTTCTAAATGTTTCACGGACTAATTGAAGTGTCCGGAAGGTCCTCAATTTGTGACATGGAAGATGTTATAAAAACTTAATTAGGATATGTGCAACCACAACACACTCACATGCTCGCTATTTTTGTGGGACACATAAATTTTTATAACGCTTCAAAAAAATAGAAATTTACCTTTACATGATTATGTATAAACATATAATTGCTCATAATGGAATAGTTTTTTGATAAAGAAAATTGGAATTAGATAGTGATACGCTTATGAAATTGTACTATATGAAGAAACATGCAAGTATTGCCCATTGTAAGCACACATTTTCTAAGGTGTGTCAGATATGCAATGCAGACGGTTTGCCTGGACTCAGTAGTTTGACCTGTGGCTGACCTGTGGCCATACATGGGACTCTACATTTCTAGGGAAATCCTACACACGTAATACAATTCACTTAAATGTTTTGATAGTGTTTTTCTGTTATTTGTTTCACACGGAAAAAGTTGATTGAGCATATCCATGAGAAAATAGTTTAGCCCTTTTCTTATCTGGTTAGTAAAGCAATATTAACCTTCTGCTCTATTCTACTATTCAAAAACGAAATAGACATACTGAGATGTGATTATCTGTGTTCGTATGCTAGCGTAGCATGGTTCGGATATACTATTAGATAGATCCAAGAATTATATTAATCTTGACAGACCGATCACTAACCAACCAAGAGTTAATATGCATGCATACAGTAGTGGAATTTGCATGTCAGCAGGATTTATATTAAGGGGTACGTACCAGCCTCATAGTCGCCCATGCATGATGCTTTCGATCAGAAGCACAACTATGATGCATGATGCATCCGATCAGCGGCTGTGTCGCCGTGGTCGCACTCAGCGACAGAAGCCTAACTTATTCGGTGCAGCTCATCCATCGAAGCCAGCGGCAGTCGGCACATGAACTGATTGCGTGGCATATTCTCTACATATGGATGTATGCACACATTAAAAGATGTCTATATACATCCGTATGTAGACAAATAAAATTCATCTATTTTGGAACGGAGGGAGTACATGTTTGCTGGCTGAAAATACCTTGCATGATTAATCAATTGCAGTTGGATGGCAATTAAAGTTTCCTGTAAAAACTTAAATTATAGAGGATACTGGTTACTACTCCATGCCACCATGATGAGATAAGACCAAGCGTAAAGAGTTATGTGTAAATTAATTGCTGGATCATGGTGTATACCATGCATACATTTTTATAATCAAGTTTATACCGAGGGTGGATGCAGGCATGCAGCAGGTGACGCCATCAATCAGGATCCTTGAAGAAGCTGCCGATCGGAACGGATAGCCTACTGCTAGATCGATCCTGATTGAGGCCAGCGCGCCGCAGTCAAGAATTTCAGCAGATGTCTGGCTTCAACAGTTTTGGTCGCTGCCTTCGCCGAACGCGTGCGGGCGGAGGTAACTTGCGTTGGCATAAACAACCATTATTAATTATAAGATGTGCGTGCATTGCTTTTGGATCGAACTCGCGATCGTCTCTACACGAATCGGAAACAAATGAGACGTGCGGGCGCGAGAGGCGAAACCTCCATCATCAGACGGCTCTAAATCGATTATTGATTGATCCGATGGATATAATTAAGTAAACTCTAGGATTAACGTGGTGCCTTCTACGGTGCCTCCAATTAGTAAATATAAGAAAGATTCCAGCTTCTCCTTGCTCTGCTTCCGCAGAACTTGCTTCACGGGGCGGGCGTCCGCGCTTACCGCCAGTTTGTGCTCGATCACCTTCCTTGGTACGCCGGGTAAACCTGATGCTTCCCAAGCGAAGACATCAGAATTTTCCCAAAGGAAGGCGACGAGCACGCCTTCCTATTTGTCGGTGAGGCGAGCTCCGATGGTGATGGAGCGGATCCTGTCACTGGTCAGCGCCACCTTCTTGGTCATCTGCGGGTCTCCATATAATGGCGCCTTCTTGAAGGGAGTTGAAGTCGAGCCCCCGGGGTACCCACTGCCCCCGGGGAGTGCACCGACGTCAAACTCATGTACGTCTTGTGGAACGTCCGAAGTCATCGCCACTGTCTGGTTCAGCTTGTGAACGCAGAAGAAAGCGTCGCTGACGTTAGCCTTGACCTTGATCACTCCCCACGCCGCGGGATCTTCATCATGTTGTAGGCGAAGTGGGAGACGGCCATGAACTTGGCCAGAGCGGGTCGGCCGAGTATGCCATTTTACGGGAGTGGCGTGTCCGCGATGTCGAAGACGATTTCCTCGGTGCGGAAGTTCTCCGGGTCACCGAAGGTGACCAGTAGAGTAATCTTCCCCAGCGACCGAGTGATGCTTCCGTTCAGGCCTTGTAAAACGCCGGTGTCTTGCAGGCGCGACAGGGGGATTTGCAGAGTAACCAGGACCTTCGCCGTCAGCATGTTGAGGCTGGACCCTCCGTCGACCAGCATCTTGGTGACTTTGTAGTTGTGGATGATGGGCGACACGATCAGAGGCAGGGTCCCTACCCCGGCAACATTGTTAGGATGATCTTCTGGATCGAAGGTGATGACTTGATTAGACCATTCCAGGGGCTTTGGCGGGAGAGAAGCTACTGCGTTCAGCTCCCGGACGAGTCTCTTGCAGGCGCCATTCGAGGGAGGCAGAGAAGCCCCCCCCCCCCCCCCCTGGATGCACCCGACGACTCCATTGACTTACTAGAACTTCCCGTTGTTGCCGCCTTGAGGGGCCTAAGCCTCTCCGTTGTTGTCGTGGGCGGCCTCTTGAGTGTTTTGCCCGCGGCCGCCTTGGCCACCGCGTCCTCCTCCTCGGCCCCCGCGTCCACCGCCGTGACCCCACCCATGGTCGCCTCCGCCTTGGCGACCGTGGGACAGTCATGAGCGATGTGCCCGGAAGTGCCGCAGGTGAATCAGCCATCAGGGTTGGTCACGTTGGTACGGTGTTGCGCCCGTAACACGAGGAACTTCATCTGGCGTCAGTCCTTGAGCGCGTGGTTGCCGTCAGGATGGATGTGGCACCACGGGTCATCTTCTTCTTCAGAAGTCGATGCAGGCTTGGCCTTCTTGGTGAGGGGCTCAGTGACGAAGACGCGCTTGTCGGGTTCAGTGTCCCGTCTCTTGTTCTTGGAGGGAGTGGTCTTGTCCTCGGGTTCATCCTTCCCGGGGAACTTGACTCCTTCTTCTGCGCGGGCGCAGCGGTCCGCCAGCTCCCAGAGCTCACGGGCAGTCTCGATGCGGCGGGTGCTCAACTTCTCGCGCATCCGGGTGTTGCGGACGTTGGCGTGGAAGCATGAGATCACCAACTCCTCCTTGATGCAGGGTATCGTGTTCATCTTCTGGGTGAAGCGCTGTATGAACTTGTGCAGCGTCTCACCCGGAAGCTGCTTGAAGTCGTGGAGGCCGCTGGGAGCCCCCGGGCGTTGGTATCCGCCTTGGAAAGACCCCAGGAACTGTTCCTTCAGGGTCCGCTAGGAACGGATGGAGCACTTGGGAAGGCTGAGAAGCCATGTCTGGGCGTCTCCCTTCAGGACCAAAGGGAACCAGCTGGTCATCATGACTTCGTCGGCCCCGGCGACTGCAGCAGCGAGGGAGTAGAGCTGCAGGAAGTCCCGAGGGTTCATGGTGCCGTCGTAGCGGAGCACGTCGAACTTGAATTTCTTGGGCCAGGTAACCTGGCGGAACTCGGGGGAGAGGGCGAGATAGCCCTCGGCGATGTCGTCGTCCCGATCCTCCCAGCGGTGGCTCTCGCGACGCCTCTCGATGCGAGTGCGCATATCCTCGGTTAGATGGTTGTTGAGGTCGACCCAAAAATCCTGTTGCGCGTCGTAGATGACCCGACGAGATGGCTTTGCCGCGGTCGCGGTTCGGCTGATCTGCCCCCGGGAGAGGTGCGCGGGGGTTGCGTCTCGCCTTGACACTCACCACGGGATGGCCCCGGGGCTCGCGAGTCTTGTCCCCTCCCATTCCAGGGCCGTTGACGGTGGGAGCTCGGGTAGGCTCCATCTCAGGGCCACGGTCAGCGAGATCAAGGAGCTCCTCCACACGGATCCTCCAAGCTTGGTAGACCTTGGGATCGCCGGTGTTTGGGGAAAACTGCATCAGGCCTTGGCGGCGACAAGGGCGTCGTGACGAGCTCGTACGCCAATGGGCAGGTGTGTGGAAGACTTGCTCCCGGCACCTCCTGGATCCCCGCCGGTGGGAACGTTTCCGTCCCCTTCCCCAGCAGAGTTCGCTTGCCAGCGCTGTTCTTGTTGACGTTAGCTCCCTCCGACACCACCTTCTCCGCGGGCGGTGCGGGCGGAGGAGCGTCTGGCCTGTCTCCGCAACGCGACGCTCAGCAGAAGCCTGAGTACGTGAAGGAGACGTGGACTTGGAGGTCGTAGCATCGCCTCTTCTCTTGGGCGCCATGCTTGAGGAAGAACTTGACGGCAAACTTGTGGTTGACGAAGACGAATCCAGCGCTTGCGCCCCCTACCTGGCGCGCCAGATATCGTGTCTCGGATCACGGACACCGTAGTAAAGGATACCCTTTCTTAGGTTCGGCACGGGGCACGAAGGAGGCTGGGAGACGCTTCACCCGGGAGGTGGTCGTCGAGCTCTTCGTGGGAAGATCAAGCAAGCAACGCAGAGACGCAGAGTTTGCCCAGGTGCATGCCGCCCGAGGCTAAAAGCCCTACTCCTGCATGTCTGGATTGCGGTAGTCATCATGGTGTGGTTTACAAGGTGTTCTTGGGGATGAAACCCGCAGGGTGCTGGCCGGAGGTAGACGAAGAGCTGATCCTGCCTGAGGAGATCACCTCTCTCTCTATCCTCCAAACCCTAGTCTAGTCTTCAACTTTCTTTCCCCCCACTGCCTCAGTGCCTTGGTGATGAGGAAAAGGACCTCTAGGGTGCCCGATCTTCACGGATTGACGGGGGATGTGGACGAACGCACGCAAGAACACGAGGAACACGAAGAACACGAGGAAGAACGCCAAGAACACAAGAACACGCACAAGATACAAGAACCGTTTCCCTTACCGGTCGGTCCAACCGCCCAATAGAATCCACACGAAGGTGGGAGATCGGCAAGTAGATACAAGAAGGGATCTTGGATGGTTGTTTTTCTCCAACGGTCAATCGAACCGCTCCAATAAAGTCACCCGAGGATGAAAGATTGGCAAGTAGTCAAACTACAAGTAGAGGTCTTGAATCCACGAAGGGATCTTCTCCACAAGCGGAGGAACCATCCCCGCAAGGGGAGGAAGGAGACCGTCTTGAGGTGGGGAGCCTAGCTCTACTCTAATCTCAAAACTTAGTCTAACCCTAGATCTAGTCCAAGGAGTCCTATTTATAGTGTTGACCAACATGGGGGTAGGTGGGGAAGGGATGAGGGCCTTCAACCCGGCTGGATCCCGCAGCGGCGGTACTAGCGCTGGGTTAAGCGGTAGTACCGCTGGTGCGGGACGGTTCGGCGCTCTTCCCACCTCGACGGTACCGGTTGGTACCGCTGCAGCGGTACCAGTTGGTACCGGATATGCGCTTCAGACGCTGCTTCTGGCGGCAGCAGCAGCGGTAGCGGGGGCGTTAGCTCTCTGGCGGTAGTACCGCCTAACCCAGCGGTACTACCGCCGCCTGTGTCTTTTCTCCTCTTCCTTCGTCTCTTCCAAGCCACCGTCTTAGCGTCCTCCACTCCTCTTGCACCTTGGTCATCCTCTCGAGTATCCGTAGTCGTCGTGACACTCCTAGTATCAACAAGAGATAGAGGATGACGTAGTATACCATCCAAAAGGGTGGAAATTGAGTTATCCAAGAGGAATGAGTTCACCTTTGAAGTCGATGACGACATGGGATGTGTTGAGGGTCTTGACATGGTGATGGTCGTGACCAGGGCTACATCACTTGGTCCTCCTTTTAGAGGCCAAGGGGATCCCACATGGGCACGCGAGCAGCGTGGGGGTTTTTTAGGCGGGAAAACCCCCCGCTGGTCTTCTGGAGGCGACGTGGCCTCCTCTCGTCCAAGTGTTTCTGGTGGTTAGGTGCGGTCGTCCACCTTTGGGGAAAGTGGGGCGGACAGAGCCTGACAGCCCCACCGACCACGCCCAAGGCGACTTCACTGGAGGCACACCCTTCGTCTTGGCGCCCAAGTCTTCTACATGCTTCCCGCACGAGCTGGCGTGCTTATCCTCTTCGCTGTACGGAGGTTCGAACCAGGGTGAGTGCCTATCCTCCTGCCGGGCACTGGTCCCGCGGGTGCTCTGCCTTGTTCGTCGGGTAGCAGGTGACCCCGAAAGGCCACCTGGTCCTTAGCCGTGATTTGCCGATGTCGAGCTTGACAGGCTTCCGTGGGGTAGATGGCTGGCCCACCTACCGGTCTTGATTCCTTGCCTTGTCCATCTTCTTGGTGGGCCCAGGTTGTGGACCCACTTTGGCAGCATCAGGGGAACCCCGTGTTCCACTGTTGCGACATATAGAGATGGTGATATTTGGATGTATCCAAGATTTATTATATGTTACTTGAATAATGTCTTATTATTGATTTTATTATTGATTTACATGTGTGTGACTTGTTTGTGAAATTCATTACTTGTATGGTTATTCTAAAGAAGCACCTAGTTGGAATTCAGGTGAGTTCACACAAGAATATATATTAGACTAGCACATGTATTCGTTGATGGTTATGTTTGACAGGTCCTCATAGACATGGAGATGTCAAGCTAATAATGTGAACAGATGTTATGAACAAGGGGTTGGACTGACCAACCTTGAGACATTGCAATAACGCTCATAGTTTTCTCTCTACACGATCTGTACTGGGTAGTTATAAAGGTAATTTAAGGGTTTGTCATGAAGCATGCTGCGAGGTATGGTTAGTCAGGATGGAATGTTCTCCTCTCTACATGAGAGATATCTTTGGCCCTCTCGAGTGATCGGATTGAGAAATGCATGGCCGTGCTACATAAGTTTAAAAGTTAACCTAGTAACAGATTCGAATCATAGAATCGAGAAAGAGTAGTCGGTTTGGAGCTCGACCAAATATCTTGAGGTAAAGGGAATATCGTGAGGGAGTACTTAACATTGTGATGGTTCGTCTAATACAATATTTATGTACGTTTGAAAGTTGGCAAGTTTTGCTAGAAGACGCTACCAAGCGTTTACTGAGTAGGTGTACTTGCGTCATTTCTGAACATGTGTGAATTTATAGGGTTACACTTAAGGCGCTAGAAGTCAGAGTTGGATTTGATCGGAATTGGACAGGAAATGGACACCTAGAGCACTTCTAATATAGCACCCTATTATGGGGAGGTTGCTATAAAGGATAAGGGGCTGGCCTTTTTAGGTTGCACATTGCGCACGATCCTCCACAACAGCGACCGCCTACCCACGCCTTAGAACTCCACGCGGACCTAGCAGTCCGGCGATGCGACTGATGGCTCTATTTTATATGTGATTTATCTTTGCCAATTCCGCAGTTTTAACTTGATTTCTATTTGGATTTTGCTCTAACACTAACCAAAATATTACGATGTTTGGAGATTGTGGCACCCCGATCCAGATGATCGAGCTACCCCATATACCAGTCCCAGAAACACTGGATATATGACAACTTGATAAAAAAAAGACATAACCAAATATATTCAAGGCTCCGAGTTCGGTCGGTTACAATATATTACAACACGGGGTGAGTGTCCGGCGATCGCGCAACAGGCGCACACAACAGTATGTACATTATTTTTCTAACATCGAGCCTCTATCGCAACGGGTACGTAGGTAGTAGCGTGGCAACGTCGGGCTTTATTCCACGGGGTCCTGCCTGGGACACTGATTCCTAGTTCTCGTACAGCGGGTACTCGGCGACGGGTGCAGCGGGGTCTGGCCACATGAAAAGCCAGGTGAGTACATTGAATGTACTCGCAAGACATTAGCCTAAAATCAAACAAGGTCTGTCTATATGGCATGACATAAGTTCGGAAAGTAGCATGGCATAAGTTCTGGTATTTAAGTGCGAGTCCAAGCTTAACAGTTGGACTTAACTTACCTACTTACCTTAGTAGGGACGTTTCGTGTTATCAAGCGAGATCACGTTTCTCACACAACAACTCGTAACCACAACTAGGCTTCCAAGCCTCTAGCCAACTCTGGCTTATTTCTCGATTCTCAAGTCCTTAGCCAACTCTGGCTAGACTCTCAAATTTCCACGTGATCGTTGGGTTTCATATTAATTATTTCTCCAAGTTCGACTGGACTGACTCATAGCGTGACTTGACCCAAACATCGTCCCATAACCTAGGGACAAGGCTAGATTCTATATTTACACTCTCGAGAGGTTGCAACTTTTATCCACACGCTGAAGTCTAGGCTTGTACCGCCGGTACCGAAGTACTAGAACCGATCTCGGCGACAGTACAAACCCACACTTCCACAACCGTTTATTCTACCCGACACTCCCTATGTAGCCACTGACACGTCCCAGGGACCAAGTCTTATGACGAAGTGAATCCGGCACGCCCCAAACAGATGAGCGACACCTAGCTCCGGAACCTTCGCAAGACTAACCCCGACCACAAAGGTAACCGACTAGACTTGCCAAATGGGTGGCGTTAAAGGAGGCTTGATAGAATACTCGGCCATGGTCCGCCCATATGAACCACGCATGGTTGTGCTGGTTGTGTTTGATGAGTGGCACTATGTGACCCAATCTAGTCGAGGGAGGTGATTATCTTCTTAGTCAAATTTTAATTCCAGCCTTCCAAGCAACACATGATACTCATATGGTAATTCCAGCAGTAAATAAAACATATTAACCTCCACATAACAATGTCCAGAAAATAAAATGGCGTCAACCGGATGACTGTGGCGGAGCTACCTCCGACCAGCGCCTTCTCGTTCGACAAAAGAAAAAGAAACGTCAACCGGATGACTGTGGCGGAGTTACCTCCGACCAGCACCTTCTCGTTTGACAAAAGAAAAGAAACGTCAACCGGATGACTGTGGCGGAGCTACCTCCAACCAGCGCCTTCTCGTTCGACAAAAGAAAAGAAACGTCAACCGGATGACTGTGGCGGAGCTACCTCCGACCAGCGCCTTCTCGTTCGACAAAAGAAAAAGAAACGTCAACCGATGACTGTGGCGGAGCTACCTCCGACCAGCGCCTTCTCGTTCGACGAAAGAAAAAGAAACATCAACCAGATGACTGTGGCGGAGCTACCTCCGACCACCGCCTTCTCGTTTGACCATAAAAGAAAGCACAGTTGCATCGTTCCTCCATTCCTTCGACTGTGGCGGTTCCCCCAGTCCATCGTCTCGACAATGGGGAGTGATGCGCAAGATATTGAAGATAAACAAATATTCAGCAGTGCGACAATATTTAATGCAATATGGCATGTGAGATGCAACAGCAACCAATTTAAACAACCACAGAAATTCCTAAAGTTCGACCGAGCTTGAGATCGGGTTAATGGCTTGCCTTCAGCAGTGGGGTAGGGTTCGGGAACAACTTCCACTTCGTCGGAGCGGTTTAAATCTATTAAAGGACCAAAAAATATGCATCAAATACCCCTCCTAGGTCATCGAATAAATGCCAAGAAAATAAATCCATTCTGGTTTCATTGGAAAGACAATTTTAAAACAAAGCCAGCAAAATTTGTTTCATATTTTTCTGACCATTTTTGAGAGAGATATTGCCTTTCAAAGTTTGGTTTATTTTCTGCCTTTTTTAAACAGAAAAATAAAACAGAAAACATTTCAGAGACAACATAAAAAATCTGACGGGCGGGACCCACCTGTCAGCGGCACAGTATTTAAACCGTTATCTCGCGCGAAATTAGGGGAGGTACTGTGCTGCTCCGGCGAGCTCTCCGACGGCGATTTCCCGCGGCTAGGGCGACGGGGAGGTGAGGGAGAGGGAGCAGGGCGGCTCGGGGAGGCGTGGCGCAGCTCGTCTGCGCACTCACGGTTGCCGGAGTGGTTGGACGGATGCAGAGCTTCCTCTCCCGCGGCGACGGCGACCTGTCGAGGAAGGATACGACGACTCCGGCCACCAATCACCCAGGCGAGGACGGCGAAGGGTTCATGGTGATCTGTGCTGGTGGTGTGAGCGAGGAATCGACGGGGGAGAGGCTAAGGGCGAGGAAATCGAGTGGAGGCCATGCAGCTAGGGCTAGCTCGCCGTCGGCGATGTGGTGCTCCACTGGCTCGGGTACTACGGTGGAGGATGACTGGGAGGGGAGGAGTGGTGGTGCGAGGCTTGGAGGTTGCTGGGGTGGCTTCTTATAGCCATCCCGAGAGGTGGCCGCCATGGACGGCTCGGCGAGGTGTCGAGTGCTGGGCTTGGGTGCTGTTCGTGCGGCGCGTCGTGTAGCTGGCGGCGGAGGGTCTCACGAGCTCACAGGGAAGGGGTGGATAGGCACGGGGCACGGCGGAGTGGCTGACATGCGGGGTCACGGTGGCGCTGTTCTGGACGGCGCGTCGGGACTCGTCGGTGGCGGGGGGGCTGGCTTCTCCGGCACGCGTGGCTGCTGGACGGTGGAGAGGGTGGAGGGGGGCCCGTTGGGCACGGGCTGGGGAGAGGGGAGGCAGAACGACGTCGACCAGGAACGGGCGGCGCCGCCTGGCACGGCCACGTCGGCGGTGACCACGGTGCAGTGCATGCCAGAAGCGGCATCCACATGTTTCTCTCAGCTCAGAGCTCCAATTGAGATGAGGTTTGAACCACTGTGCGCCAAATTTAAAATCCTACCACTTTGCTGACTAAGGTTTTTGCAAATTCGAAAGTTGGTCCGACTAGAATTTGTGAAAAACAGTACTGGTAAAAATGGGATTTAAATGTTTGGAGGGGTAGATGGAGTTAGATGGAGATGCCCTTTTGTCCTGGGGTAGGAGTGATGAAGAGGAGCTTATCCATGCCTTGGATTCATCCAGGAGAATTGTTTTTTGCTAGATTTAATAATACTTTGAGAAGATAGGCAGAATGTAAAAAGAAATGTGGAGGGAAATTTTCTTAAGTCATGGCACTATATTTTTTTATAAATGAGGTCCACTTCAACTAGGGAAGGTTCCCTAATTTTTGCAGAATTTTTGGGGATATAAAAAATAGGGGTTCCTTTAGAAGGCCAAATAAAAGGCTAAATTTTAAAAGAGAAAAGGAATTTCTCAAATGAATATTTGTCCAAGGCAAAATCAATGAAAAAAATAGCGTGCTATAACAAAATAGCGTCAGCCTAAAATATGCTATTAGCGTGCTATATTGCGCTATACCGTGCTATTAACGAGACATTGTACACAATTTATTTAGCGAGACAATTCTCAAAACGCTATAGCGTGCTATTAGCGAAGATATAGCGCGCTATTTTTTTCCATGAAAATCACAGATACAAGTACCAAGTGGGAGGGAAATGGAAAGCACAAGATCCCATCTTGATTTATCATATTGAAAAGGTTTAAGACTTAAAATGATATTCCTGAGGTTTAAATCCAACTGCGCTTAAATAAATAGAAATAATGCATTTTGGAAAATTTAAAAAAAAAAAGGCCAAAAATCCAGGGTGTTACAGAGATTCTTCATTTCCTGTTGTGAGTTTTAGGATCTATTAAATACGGGAAGGAATGATGCATAACAATGCTAATTGGAGCAAATCAAGCAAGCCATTAAACAGAAGATCAAATTCCATAACCTGGGAGACTTAACGAGACTGGGTACGACCGTACCAGCCACCGTACCCGACGCCGCCATTTGATAGGTCCTCATAGACATGGAGATGTCAAACTAATAATGTGAACAGATGTTATGAACAAGGGGATGGACTGACCCAACTTGAGACATTGCAATAACGCTCATAGTTTTCTCACTACACGATCGGTACGCTTTTTTCATAGACCTTAGATTGTCGTATGTGCTCGAGATGTGAATCGGCCTACTAGATTGTTGTATGTACTGGTTAGTTATAAAGGTAATTTAAGGATTTGTCATGAAGCATGCTGCGAGGTATGGTTAGTCAGGATGGAATGTTCTCCTCTCTACATGAGAGATATCTTTGGCCCTCTCGAGTGATCGGATTGAGAAATGCATGGCCGTGCTACATAAGTTTAAAAGTTAACCTAGTAACAGATTCGAATCATAGAATCGAGAAAGAGTAGTCGGTTTGGAGCTCGACCAAATATCTTGAGGTAAAGGGAATATCGTGAGGGAGTACTTAACATTGTGATGGTTCGTCTAATACAATATTTATGTACGTTTGAAAGTTGGCAAGTTTTGCTAGAAGACGCTACCAAGCGTTTACTGAGTAGGTGTACTTGCGTCATTTCTGAACATGTGTGAATTTATAGGGTTACACTTAAGGCGCTAGAAGTCAGAGTTGGATTTGATCGGAATTGGACAGGAAATGGACTCCTAGAGCACTTCTAATATAGCACCCTATTATGGGGAGGTTGCTAAAAGGATAAGGGGCTGGCCTTTTTAGGTTGCTCATTGCGCACGACCCTCCACAACAGCGACCGCCTCCCCCACGCCATAGAACTCCGCGCGGACCTAGCAGTCCAGCGATGCGACTGATGGCTCTATTTTATATGTGATTTATCTTTGCCATTTCCTCAGTTTTAAACTTGATTTCTACTTGTTTTTTGCTCTAACACTAACCCAAATATTACGATGTTTGGAGATTCTTCATTTCCTGTTGTGAGTTTTAGGATCTATTAAATGCAGGAAGGAAATGATGCATAATGATGCTAATTGGAGGAAATCAAGCAAGCCCATTAAACAGAAGATCAAATTCCAGCCATCGTACCCGACGCCGCCGCCTTCGGCACATTAAAAGGTACAACTTTCATGAAGATGGCGGGCAAAAAAACAGAGAGAGAAACAACACACGGAAGTCAGAAGAGAAGAAGAGATCCGGAGAGGGGACCATTTGCCAGATCCTTCCGGTGATCATCTTCTTCATAAAAACAACCATTCCACCATCATTTCACCGCACATAGAGAGAGAGAGAGATCCACTGTAACAGTTTAGGGTTGGGAAACTTTTTCTAGATTGAACTCCAGGTTTGGTTATTGTTGATCTATAACTTATTGTGGCTTGCTACGGTAATTTAGTGTTGAACATTTACTTTCAATTATTGAGTTTATGTCTATTATGCCTCTCATGTGCGAGTAAATCCCCAATGCGCGGGAGATGTAGGGGATTGGTGAGATGTGTTTGTGCCTTTATTTTCCATCATATTTGTGAAAGTATTTTCGATATTGTTTATAGGAGTACTTGCCTATGGTTTGCATAATGATTGTTATTTAGGGCCCATGTAACATGATTCATAGACCTACATAGACCTTTAGTTGTTGTTCAAAGAATCCGCGACTTCCAAGGTAACAGGTGGAGGTATCAACGAGGAGTGAAGACGACTCGAGGAGCACGAGAAGCCAGAGAACTTAAAGCATTGTTCCAACCTAACGGTTTTAATTGCTGAACTGACCATGGCATGTGGAACGGGGATGTAGGACAATAGTGATAAACAAATCCAAGCATGGAAACGTTTAACTACATAATGGTAACTCACCTACCGACTATTCAATAGACAGAATATGTATCACATATCCACTTCCACCATTTGGCCCATTCGCACGAACCATGAACTGATTTCTCCCAACGCCTTCTCCATCCATAAGCAGTAAACCAACACTCTATCATATTTTATTACTTGTTATTTATTTCTGTTATTTACTTTCAGTATTAAACCAATCTTTATTCTGATACATTCAATCCCTGTTTTTCTTCACGCTTAAAAAGATTCAAACTTGTGAGTCAATTCACATAATTCTGACACCTTGTGTGTGACAGAGACAGCCATAGAAGAAACACTTTGGCAGATCAGCTCAATGTGGGATCGATATAAATCGGGAGATCAAACTTCCGTGAATTGTGAAATAACGAACATGTGCCCTTGCAGGTATCAAGCTGTTTTCTGGCGCCGTTGCTGGGGAGCTAAGTGCCGAGTGTTTTTGTCTTTTGCCATATTGCAGGTTTGACCCTTTTTAATGTTTTCTGTTGAAGACCGGGGATCAACACGGTCAAGTAGACTTTATCTACCAAACTACATAGAAAGATTCCCTAGAGAATTAGTTCGAGAACTTATTGAAAAAATTAAGAAAACCCAGAATATTGATATTACAACAATGTTCGACAACATGGCTATCACACCAAGAAAGGAAAATACTTTGAGAGAGTATAGTGCTCCATATAAGGACTACATAAGAAAACTTATTGTTAATCCAGGTTCTGAATATGCTGCGTATGATATTAGTGTCACTCTTATTAATTATACTATGAAGAATGCTTTTTCAGGATATGATAATGAAGACCCTGAGCAACACTTGAGGATTCTTGATGAAATGTCCGCTACGGGTAAGCCTAAAGAACTATCCAAAGAGTCTGTTATATGAAAAAAATTAATTTTTCTTTGGCAGGAAAGGCAAAGGAATGGTTCAAAACTCTTCCAAACAAATCCATAATGGTTCTTCACCGAGCAACACTTGAGGATGCTTGATTACACCGGTATCTTTTTATAATTGCGCTAGGGTAGCCTACACGTATTCCTATATTTTTATAGGGCTTGTCTACGCAGCCCATAAATCTGCCTCGGTGCCAACACGTGGCACGTGATGGATAGGCGCGCAACCAATTTGGCGGGAAAAGCAACACAAATGACTATAGTTCCCCTCCTGTTTACGATGATGGAAACTATCACATACGCTTATTTTTCACCAAGCGTAGCCCCAAGATTTCACACGGTTTCTTCTATATGAATCGTGTACGATGTTTGCAACAATGCACACAATTCTATGAACCACACCGTGTGCAATATAAATCACAACTTTGATATATGCAAATCGTATGTGATGTTTTGCCCTTCGCACACAACTTGAACATGTGCACACAGTTTGTATGGTTTACTTTAAGCGATTATTCGCATCGCACACAATTTAGCTATTTCGTGTGTGATCGGGGAGGGGAGGGCTGGGCCTTAGATAGTCTGATCTGTACTATAGGGTACCTCTCAGCCTACTGCCCAGTTTGACAAACGGAATTTGCTCGGCACTCCAGTGAAAGCAACCGAAAGATCTTCCAAAAGAAGGAGTGGCAAGGCAGCAAACATGAACATGTAAAGGGATACAATTCCTTTCGACCCGGGCTGAGTTCATACTTCACTAATCCATCGGTTGCCCACTTGCTTGTGTACATTTGTGCCGCTCCTCCGTTTTTGGTCATGCTGGACATTTCGTGTATTTACCTATTTATTGAATTTAGCAAATGTCATGCTATTGTTCAGAATTTTTTATTACGCGAGGATAAAAGGAAGCTGTGTTCAGTGCATTTCCAAGAAGTTATTTTTGCTTGGTATGATGGAATGAACAACTCTGTGCAAATTTCCGAGCTTTCCAGTATAAGGTTTAAGAATTTTACATAACAAGCTAGCTCCAGACAGGATTTAGTGATTATTAATTTCTTGGTATAAGATTTTTTTGCTAAACTTTATTTTTATCTTACTAGATTGGCTCGCGAACTCTAGTTCTGATATTATTTAAAAAAATCAGGAACTTCAATTTTAGGTCTAAAAAATTGTCTTGTCTACAAGTGGGGATGAACAATGGTCGAGCAAAATTTAATAAAATGTGTTTTCATTTGTGGCCAGCGGACAAAATTCAAGGAAGAAGGGCTAATTTAGCAAATTATATTGATCTGAATTTTCTTCTTTGCACAGATCGCAAATGTGTGTATCTTTATTTAAAGAAAATTGCAGTTGCGCCTACCGTTGAGAAGTTCTCATACGCATCCAATTAAGGCATTGTTTTCGCAGCTATCTTAGTGTACAGTTGAGCATTTCCTTAATTCACGGACAGTTGAGCACTAAATAAGCTTGGAAGCTAGCCGCTATAAATTGATCTATCTTCAACACGAACTAGCTACCCCAATACTCCTACACACTTTGTCTCTTTCCATCAGCTATTCAGCTTAATTTCCTCCCGAGGAATAAGTTCGTTTTGGTGGCAATGGAGGCCGGTGCTGTCGCCGAGTGTTTCAGAAACAAGTGCATCCTCATCACCGGCTCAACCGGGTACATCGGGAAATGTATGTAACATCCATATGTATCCCATCTTCCATTTCGAAAAAAAAAATATTTATCCCGTCCTGCGTGCACGTTGGTCTCAGTTTTTACGTGAAGCGCTGATGAACCGTCTACCTGGTATTACACAGTGCTTGTGGAGAAGATACTGCGGGTTCAGCCGGATGTGAAGAAGCTATACCTACTGGTCCGAGCGCCGGACGCGGCGTCTGCGGAGCAGCGTGTCTTATCCGAGGTACATGAATGATACTACGATGCAGACAGATGTCAGAAAGGGTATAAATTTCCATGCATATGACGTGTTTTTTTTTACATAATATTGGATGTGTTGTTTTCTAATTCCGAAGGTCATCGGGAAGGAGCCCTTCAATCTTCTGCGAGAACAACACGGGCTTACTGCCTTCCGTGACTTCATAAAAGAAAAGGTTGTACCTCTGCCCGGAGACATCACGGATAACGACTTCGGGCTCGACAACTCAAGAGTGCATGCCCTGTCAGAGGAGATTGATGTTATCATCAATTCGGCTGCAACGACTAGCTTTTATGAAAGGTAAATTACAGTACTCCACATACCTGAACTGTGTGTCATGCAGCCAACAACATATTTTTCCTTCGGAAAGGGGGAAAATCCAATATATCCTCTACATTGGTCGATGCACACATTGTTATATTGTTTATTATTCAAAACTGTCAGCCAAAGCGACGGTCTCATAACATACAAAATATATACAACCTCTATGCAAAGACTTCAAGAAGGGTTCGTCGTACGTGCGCCAATGATGTTGAGAAACCCTGTGTCGTTTTCGGAATTTTCATCCCCAAAGTCACCGAGCTTCAACAAGGGCACGACATTGACTAATTATAGATCTGTGTTTCCACCAAATGCGCGTATACTTTTCGTCGAAGCTATTTTTGTCATTTATACCTCTACCAGATGATGATATCTCGCTAGTTGAATACCGCCGAGGATATCCTGGAAACAGGAAACATCCCATACCACCCCGCTTCCAATCATGTCGCCCCACCTCCTGTGGCGATAAAGGAACATCTTCATGTTAATACGACCAATAGGTTTGTGGCGACTCCACAAAAGTAGCCAACAACATATATACTCTAATTAGGGGAACTAATTAAGCCCCACGTGAAACTAGTGTGGTACTCGAAAATGCAGTGTTGGTTGAAATAGCTTGTAAACATGAAAATTCATTTTGGAGCTCGAGCTGCATCTTTCTCGCTATAAGGGACACACATGTGCATGAAGATCGATAAATTGTTTATTTGAGAGAGGTATTTTAGATGTATTTCATCTTTGCTACTTTCAAAACATTGTCCTAATGTAACCTGCATGCACTTCTACCTATTTCTGCGTACTATGCGCTATGGAGTTACTTCCGACTGAACATAAATTTTAGGGTATAACCTGTTATTAAGAGATGATGCGCATAATGTAACAACCAGTGCTCAGATTAGCATCGTCATATTTTACATCGTTAATTTTCACCAGAGAAAAAGTTCAGCAAGAATGTGATATTACAATTTTAACTATATAATTAGCAGTAGGTAACCTATAAACATATTCAAGTAAATGAAGGAGTACAAGACACAATCCAAAATCCTACTTTTGTATGCATTGCATAAAAAAGGAAGGAAAAAATAATGCCATGGTAACAATGTTTAAGCCTATTATATCGATGTTCAGATCAAGGATGACACACTGGGTCCAAAGAAATTACACTGCAAAAAATAAAGTAAATCTGCATACTTGTTAGAGAGCAAAAAAAATAAAGTCGTCGAAGTTGATCACAAATTGGTCTACACTTTTAATTGCAGACCACCCATAATGTCCGCAGATTTAAACAGAAAAAAATGCCCATTCATTGTTAAATGGAGTACTAAAAAACAATTTGAAAAGGAAATACTATGTATGTTTGCATCAAGGATCATGGATCCCGATTTTAGAAAAGAAACATAACCAATACGAGGCTATAGCAGAACCAAGAGTTTGTCTCAAAGTCTTGAAGATACACGAGGACAACAAAAGGCATCTCCAGAATCAAGAGCTATATTGGAAACTCGAGCGAGCTATCTATAGCTTCCAAATCAACATGCTGAAAGTTGCAGCACCAGAACGCTGAGAGAGAGAGTGAGAGAGATGGCTTGATACCCAAGGCGGTCCCACTTTTATGTACCATGTTGGAAAATAAGCTAGATCCATATAGCTCGTGGGCGGTCCTCATAGTGAGGTGGTGTTGATGTTCCAAAAGACGCTACTCCAATATGTTCTTGTACATTATGAGTTAAATATGAAAATAAACTTGGCTTTACATGTGTTATGGAAAAAACTAGTAACTCCTACCATGCTCATGACATCATCAGTGAATATGTGGCCATGCGTAAAATACATGACTGGATGTTTTTGCAAGCTTATATACTACTCCCTCTGTTCCAAAATATAGTGCATATAAGTTTTAGTCAAAGTAAAACCTTGTAAAGTTTGACCAAATATATAGAAACAATGGACATCTACAATATAAAATACATACAATTATATGTTTGTCGTGAAGAAAGTTTATTAGGAAATATGGTAAAGCAGTCTTTTTGTCGTGACATGCATTATATTGTCATACACTTATATTACAGATTGTTGTGATCTTTAAAATTGTTGCATATGCAGGTACGATGTTGCTTTGGCATCTAATGCCTTAGGAGCAAGAAATGCATGCAAATTTGCAAAGGGGTGTCCTAATCTGAAGTTATTTCTTCATGTTTCCACGGGTAAGGACGTGAAAGTTGACAAAATATAATTTATCTATAGTATCATAAGGAACGTATACCAGTACAGCATGGTTAACTATGATGGAAGAGTGTTTTCTTTCTCTTAACCAGGTTTTGTAGCTGGTACCCAGAAAGGGCTGTTACTGGAAAAAGAATTTCAAAATGGTGAAACACTAAGGGAAGGTTACTGTTTGGACATAGAGGCTGAGTTTCAGTTGGTTGAGAATGTCAAGAATGAACTCACTTCTATTGAGAGTGATACGTCAACGCACTCGGAGAAGTCCGTCATGAAAAAACTTGGCCTACAAAGGTATACAAAATAATTTTGTTTTGGGTAGCTTCATTGTATCGGCGCACAATAATTTAAAATCCATGAATTCAACAAACATTGAATGGTTTTTCCCAAATAACAAAGAAACTGGTTTATGACAGGGCACATAATTCTACTAAAACATGTGACTACAGGAAGATTAGGCATTTATATTCATTTGTTATGAACCCTTAACCGATATTATATCGATACATTCTCATAAATAAAACAACAACTACAATTTTATTTTTTGCATATAGTTGTATGCTTTGGCTAGTAAAGAAAGTTAAACTTGTAAAATATAAAACTATAAAAACAATTGAAGGTACGATGATGTGAGTTATATACAAAAGTGTATCTATTCACATGTAGAAATGAGTATAGAAACATTACGGACTGGCTAGTAAACATAGATAAATTTTGGCATGTTCTCCTAATATACTTTTGTTCACATCTAAAAATGACTACCGAAATATTGTTCATTGTTTACTTACAGCACTTCAAATATTAGTGTGGAATACTAAGTAGACATAAAACCTTTACAATAAGGTAAAAACAATTTTTTAAATGACTACATTGAAACATTTTTCATTATTTTCTTATAGTACTCCCTCCTTCTTAAAATATATTCATGATATATCTATTGGTGTTGGTTTGGTATTTTGTACTTTTGAGGATATTGGTAGTTTTGTCTATAACTTGGTCAAACTAAGAAAGTTCTTCTTACGAACAAATAAAATAGGAGATACAAGGATGGAGGGAACATCAACTTAGATGATGGTTGTATTTCCACATTACAAAGTAGAAATAATTTTCCTCGGTTAACCATAAGGGGAAATGAATTATATTTTCAATTAGACCATACATAGATGATTTAACATGATGGTTTTGGTTATCGAAACGAAAATTGGTGTACTGGCTCAAGCAATATAATAAAAGAACTTAACACAATCTTACTTGGTTGAAAAGGTATTTTAAGTTTGTACAATATAAAAAATAAGTAATAAAGTTTGAATGATAACTTCAAGATTTTCCTTGGTTAACTTGTTATTCTATTTATTTTGCCATACGGTAATTAAAGTGTATAGCTGAGACGGGCATGCATGTAATCAAAGCCTGAAAATGCCCGAGCAATGAAATAGTAGAGTGGTGAATTAAGTCTTTGATGTCATATTGGTTGAAAATGACTAGGACAACGTGTGTTGCTGTAAAATAGACTATAATGTGCGTCATCTGTAAACAATGTTTAGAGCTTTCAAATTGTATTTTTTCAGAGTTTAGGAAACATGTGAACTGCGCGACTGTGTTTAGGGTCTTAAGGTTCAGTAGAATAGACACAAAATGAAGGGCGGGTATAGGTTTGATGCATCATATACTTGTATATTGTATACATACATACATAACTCATGTGCATTTTTGTAATGCCCGGCACATCGCTTTTGCTACTAACTGAAATGTTGATACCTATTGGAAGAGCTTGCCATTTTGGATGGCCAAACGTGTATGCATTCACCAAGGCAATCGGGGAGATATTAGTTGGCCAGGAGAGGGGAGACCTTCCTGTTGTCATCATTCGACCTACCATGGTGACAAGCACTTACAAGGATCCATTTCCTGGATGGATAGAAGGAGTAAGGTAAGATAAAGATCTACATTTACCGGAAATCAATTATTACGAATTAAAGTGCCTGTGGTGACTGGGTGGTTTCCGTTTTCTAATCTTTTTTGTTAACACATTCCGTTTTCTAATCTTAGTTGTAGTGCTGGTATGTTTCTGTTGTTTTGCTTGTCGCTCGTGGTGTCTTGCTTGAAAACCGGATGAAATCCCAGTTGCTGTACTTATTGCCTTCCATATAAAGCAGGGCCTACGTGGGGTGCGGCTATATAGCTCCCGGGCTCCAGGGAGCCCGGTATTTGAAATTTAAAATATATTAAATTTAAAGTTTCGGAAAAATTCAAAAAAATATCACGGTGTAGATAACCTTATACACTACGACTGTGAAAAAGTTTCTATGTGAAATACAATGTATTTTAGCCTCAGAAAAAAGACAAAAATATAGATCTGGGGCATGATTAGATCAACTTTTTTTATCTAAAATTTGTTCGATTTGTCTTTTTTGCTGAGCCAAAAGTATTTCAGACTGAAAATTTCCAGGATCGTAGTTCATGTGGTTGGCTACATCCAGGTATTTCTTTTCGAATTTTTTTAAACGTTTTCGAAAATTTTAAAAACGGGCTACCTGTAGCCCGGGCGCCATTGTGACTATTCGAGCCTGCGAGCCTTTATTCTAACAAAATTGTTACGCATTAAATAGTACATGTACTCGACTACATCGCACAAGACATTACAATCCCTCATGAAAAATCGTACACTAAAACTGATACATTTTTTCCACAGGACAATTGATGCTCTTATTGTCGCCTACAATGAGCAAGCATTGCCATGTTTCATAGGCGATCGTGACGACATAATCGATGCGGTAAGTACGAACTGCACTAGTAATGTGATAAGCACTAACAATGCATGCAGAGAAACTAATTTATATATATATATAGATAGCTAATGTCAAACCACATTGTTGATTAAACTTCATTTGTATAGATACCGCGGACATGGTAGTAAATGCAACGCTGGTAGCAATGGCTGTTCACTGGCACGATAAAGGGCAGTTTATTTACCACGTGAGCTCATCACTTCGGAATCCATTGACGGGTATACTAATTGAGGATGCATGTGAGGAGTACTTCAACAATAATCCTCGTATACTAGAGAATGGGAAGCCCTTGAAAAACAGAAGACCATACTTGTTCAAGACACTTGCATGCTTTCGTGCATACATGTTCTTTGTATATAAGCTACCTCTGGAGGTACATAAACAATCATGCATCATTTTGCACATACATATATCGTCTTTATATGGTAATATCGTTTACAAAATTTGATAAAATGTGTCTTTTTTCAAACAGCTATTACATGCAGTGAGTCTAATATTTTGTGGGTTGTTCTCAAGATACTACATTAACCTCAATGGAAGATACAATTTCTTAGCATTGCTGGTCAAGCTGTATTCACCGTATGCATTCTTCAAAGGACGGTGAGATCTTTGTTTTATTAATAACTAAGTTCCCATGCTATCTGCCATTGTCTTAGAATTAATCAATTTCATTGGGTATATATAGAAAGTTTGAACTAGTTTTTTTATAGATGAAGTTCGAACTGGTTGGAGCCTAGGCTCTCTTCAGGATACGCTAAAAAGAAATTAGGGCTTAAATGTGTTTGCGCTCTCTAATTTCTAATGGAGTTATTCGTGCCAGTATAATTTCTTAGAAAAGTTGGTTCATGGTATATATATCCGGTTGTAGCCGATTCAAACTAATTACAAAAAATCGATGTTCTTAGAATATATTTAGATAGAATGCATCAAATTCAGAGTACACAATTACATACCAAAATGTAGTGGTAGGCGACCAAGATATTTCTAACTACATTGAGTGGTTGTTTCAAATATATGTATATTTTTACTACAAGCCTTTAAATATGTACCCTGAAACCAACATATTAAAAAGTATATTGATATTTTCCTTGAATTCGCGTGTTACAAATCTTGGATCCTATGCTCCATGGGAACTTATATGGGTATAATTAAAAATGACAAGGCCTGGGAATACATAATTTAAAAATGCAAATCGATAGAAAAATTTATTATGTTTTGTAAGGAAATAGTTTGGCAGTAAATATCCATAGCTATATAATAAAAATAGAATCCATATTTAGTTTCCATGAACTTCACTTGATTATTGATATTCTTATGAAGTGTTGCATTTTTTCTTTGAAGCTTTGACGACACAAACTTTACACGATTGAGAATGGAAGTGGAGACGGATGATGAAGAGGACACTATGTTTAATTTTGATCCCAAGAATATCAACTGGTACATGTATTTCTTACATGTGCATGTCCCAGCCGTTTTAAATTACGCCAATATAAACAAGAAGCGAAGTGCGTAGAAAAGGAATAGCCTCTTCAGACCCTCGCCATCAAGAAGAAAAGAAGAAGGAGGAGGAGGCCATATAAATGTTTCCCAAAACATTATTACTTATGTTTGCGGCGTGCAACTTGCATTTCTATGTAATTCGCCTTTTATTTATTTCCGACTCGAGTACTGGTGAACTTGTGGCTGTGTGCATCCTAGATATGCAGAAGCCGGTGTAATGCTTAAAACTTTTAATTAATAAAATCCCTTTATAAAAAAAAACTTGCATTTCTATGTGTGTCTATTGTGCAAGAAATGTGACTAGCTCACTTGGTTGGGAAAATGGTCGTGGTTGAAGTTTAAGTTATCGCAGGAACAAAAATAGTTCCATATGTATACTATTGGTGTTTCCCTTAAAGTTCAATATTCAAATATGTATCGCTTTACTTCTACTATCTTTATTCAAATGTGTAATTGCCTTTTTCCGCTTACATTATTTGTAGACACGTTTTTAGCATAATGTCATAGGTAAACAAGCACAGTAATCCAATCGTCAAAATCATGCCATTTGTTTGTTCCAAATATGACAGCACGTCAAAATGACCACTTCCATGAAAATAGCTTAGCAAAGTCTACTCTAGCTTTAGATATAGATCTTTGGATGTCAAGAGCTCCCGAGCACCAGGTAGGATTTTTGAAAATTTTGGAAAGTTCAAATTTTAAACTTAAAAAAAAATACAAAAAATACCATGATGTATTCAATACTTTGTTCTACCTTTTTAAAAAAATCAATACGAAATGTCGAAATATCATGTATTCTAGCTTCAGCAGAAATGTTAAATTTGCAGATCCAGGACATGAACGGTGCCACATTTCGAATCTCCCCAAACTTGGTTGATTTTTCTTACTTGCTGAACAAAAAATACGAGGTATTTTACATTCAAAATTTGCAAGCTAGTGGTGCATAAAGTTGGCTACATCCAGATTTTTTTTCGATTTTTTAAATAATTTTAAAAAAAAAATACGAAAATGGGCTGCCCGTGCTACATTGTGACTATTCGGTACAATCGGTCATGTTTAACTATGATCTAAAGGAAACCACACATCCAGTAGCATGGTATCACAAGTTCTATCCAGATATAAATTATCATATGCTCACGTATCTAAATTCTCACATGCAAATCAACTCTACCAAGATAGATGATTTAGTTACAGCTATCGGTGCAGATGGGTCACAAAATAGTTTTGTCCCTGCAGTAGAAGGATTAGAGAGGGATTGGTGGAATAGTTGATTGTATTGCTTGAGCCTCGTGGGCATATATATAGGAGTACATGATCTACTTGGAGTACAAGTCAAGGTAAGACAAATCCTACGCTATCCTATATTTCCTAAACAGACACGATACTCAACATCCCCCCGCAGTCACAACGGTAGCGACGCAGACGGTGAGACTGGAGAAGAATCCGAAGGTGGAGCCGACGGACATCCCCACCACAGTCGTAACGGTCGACGAGTCGTGGAAGTTGTGGCTGGAGCAGAAAACTGACGAGGTTGCTCAAGCAAGGCGGTAGCCCTTTGTACCGATGTCGAGGTAGCCGAGAGCGTAGGGTGGTGGAGCCGTAGTCGAGGTAGCCGTGCGAGGGGCGCCGTGGTCGATGTCGAGTCGGGATTGCCGGTGTCGAGGGAGTCGTGAGGAGCCGCGGGCGCAAGGTAGCGCCAGGTAGTCAGGGCGCAGTGGTGTGCCGAGCGGAAGATGATGTGGACGAGGCGTCGCGCCGGTTTTGCCAAGGCCGGGGACACGACGTGGACGAAGGCACTCGTGGTGTTGCCACTGTAGGGATATGCGCGACAGAAAATCAAAAAATTTCTCTCACATGCGGAAGCAACACCCAAAGATCTTATCTAAGGAGATGCAAGTAACGGGGAGGGTAATCAACATACCCTCGAAGAACACGAGCGTTGGACGTTAATCACAACGCAGCTTGGTGTAGACCTTGATGCGGTTCACTCCGATCAGCACCACAATGAGCGGTGCCTCCGAGATTTACACACGTACGGCTCAGCAACGTCTCCTCTTCTTGATCCAGCAAGCTTGAAGGAGAAGTAGATGGGATTCAAACCAGCAGCACGACGGTGTGATGGTTCGGTGAGCTCTCACGCGGGCAGGGCTTCATCAAGCCAAGACCACAAGAGAAAGGAGTAAGAGGAAGTGTACCGGCTTAGGAATCAAAATCATGATTCTTTCCCCAAATGGTACCCTCCTTATATAGGATGTGGGGAGGGGGTGTGAGGCTATCTTCCCCAGGAAGAAACCAGCCTCCAAATCTTCCCTAGGAAGGAACCAGCCTCCAAGGCTTCCCCAGGAAGGAACCAGCCTCCAAGGCTTCCCCAGGAAGGAACCTAGCTGCCAAGACTTCTCAAGGAAGGAACTTGGCTGCCAAATATCCTAAGTGGGACGTTCGGGATAGTGGGCCCCACCATGGGACCCACCGGAACATTTCAGGAAAAACCCCGATACAATATCGGTTAATTCTGAACTTTTTCGGAACCCAAAAACCACATTCCTATATATGAAACTTTATCTCCGGACTCTTCCGGAGCTCCTCGTGATATCCCGGATCCTATCCGGGACTCCGAACAACCTTCGGTCTCACCATTATAATTATCCCAAAGCTACTCTAGCGTTACCGAACTTTAAGTGTGTGACCCTACGGGTTCGAGAACAAGTGGACATGATCAAGACTCCTCTATGATCAATAACCATTAGCGGGACCTGGATGCCCATAATGACTCCCACTAGTTCAACGAAGATCGTTATCAGTGTGAACCACAATGTCAACGTATTCCATTTCCTTTGTCTCACGATATTTTACTTACCCGAGATCTGATCGGCGGTATCACCATACCTAGCTCAATCTCGTTACTAGTAAGTACTCTTTACTCGTTCCATAATACAACATTCCATGTGGCTAACTCTTTAGTCACGTGCTTGCAAGCGATACTGAATGTGCATTACCGAGTGGGCCCAGAGTATATCTCTCCGTCACACGGAGGGACAAATCCCAGTCTTGATACATGCAAATCAACAAGTACTTTCGGAGATACCTGTAAGACACCTTTATAGTCACCCAGTTACGAAGTGACGTTTGAAGTCCCCAAGACGTATTCCTCAGTACCCGGGATAGACATAATCTCATGGTCAAAGAAACAGGATACTTGACAATACAAGACATGGCAATATATACTTATTTATCCGATCAATATTGCTATGCTTGCTTGGGTCTGTCCATCACGTCATTCTCCAATGACATGACCTCGTTATTAATTGACAACTCATGTCCATGGTTAGGAAACCATAACCATCATTAATCAACAAGCTAGTCTAGTAGAGGCTTACTAGGACTCTGTGTTGTTTACATAACCACACATGTATTAGGTTTCTGGTTAATACAATTATAGCATGGAGAATAAACATTACCATGAACATGGAAATATGATAATAACTCTTTATTATTGCCTCTAGGGCATATTTCCAACAGTCTCCCACTTGCACTAGAGTCAATAATCTAGTTTACATTGGTAAAGATCTAACACCCATGGACTTCAGGTGCTGATCATGTTTATCTCGTGGAAGCTGTTTAGTCAACGGGTCTGCAACATTCAGACTCGTATGTACTTTGCAAATCCTAATATCTCCCACGTGAACACTTTCACGAATTAGATGGAAATGGCGTTTGATATGCTTGGAGGTCTTGTGACATCTTGGTTCCTTGGCTAGAGCAATGGCACCAGTGTTGTCACAATAGATCTCCATAGGATCCAGTGCATTCGGAATCACACCGAGCTCTGTGGTGAACTCCTTCAACCATATCCCTTCTCTTGCTGCTTCGGAAGCAGCCATATATTCCGCCTCTAATGTAGATGCCGCAACAACGTTCTGCTTGGAACTCCTCCAGCTAACCGCAGCTCCATTCAAAACAAAAACGTATCCAGATTGAGATTTCGAGTCATCTGGATCAGTGTCGAAGCTAGCATCGACGTAACCTTTTACGGCGAGCTCTTCGCAACCACCATAGACAAGAAACATGTCCTTAGTTCTTCTCAAGTACTTAAGGATATTTTTAACTGTTGTCCAGTGTTCCTCTCCAGGATCACTCTGGTACCTGCTCGTCAAACTAAGAGCATGAGACACATCTGGTCTAGTACACAACATGGCATACATGATTAAGCCTATGGCTGAGGCATAGGGGATTTTACTCATCCTCTCTCTTTCATCTGCCGTAGTTGGACACTGAGTCTTACTCAATGTCTTACCTTGCAACATGGGCAAGAACCCTTTCTTTGCATGATCCATTTTGAACTTCTTCAAAACTTTGTCAAGGTATGTACTTTGACTGAGTCCTATCAAGCGTCTCGATCTATCTCTATAGATCTTAATGCCTAATATGTAAGCAGCTTCACCAAGGTCTTTCATTGAAAAACTCTTATTCAAATTACCGTTAGCGTCTGTTTTCTTCTTGAAAATCCATTTACACTCGACAGCCTTGCGGCTATCAGGAAGATCAACCAAAGTCCATACTTGGTTTTCACTCATGGATTCCATTTCGGATTGCATGGCTTCTTGCCATTTCCCAGAGTCTGGGCTCATCATTGCTTCCTCATAACTCGCAGGTTCGTCATTGTCTAACAATAACACATTCATGACAGGGTTACCGTACCACTCAGGAGCGGTACGTATCCTAGCCGACCTGCGAATTTCAGCTAAGACCGAAGTTTCATGATCACCATCATTAGCTTCCTCTCTAGTTGGTGAAAGCGGCGCCTGAACAACTTCCTGCGCTGCGCTACTCTCCAATTCGGGAGAAGGTTCAACAACCTCGTCTAGCTCTATTTTCCTCCCACTCACATCTTTCGAAAGAAACTCTTTCTCAAGAAAGGATCCATTCTTGGCAACAAAGACTTTGCCTTCGGATCTGTGATAGAAGGTATACCCGACAGTTTCCTTAGGGTATCCTATGAAGACGCACTTTTCCGCTTTGGGTTCGAGCTTATCAGGCAGCAGCCTTTTGACATAAGCCTCGCATCCCCAAACTTTAAGAAACGACAACTTTGGCTTCTTGCCACACCATATCTCATATGGCGTCGTCTTAACGGATTTAGATGGTGCCCTGTTTAAAGTGAATGCGGCTGTCTCTAATGCATAACCCCAAAACGACATTGGCAGATCGGATACAGACATCATAGAACGCACCATATCTAATAAAGTGCGATTACGACGTTCGGACACACCATTACGCTGTGGTGTTCCAGGTGGCGTGAGTTGTGAAACAATTCCACAAGTCTTCAAATGCATGCCAAACTCGTAACTCAAATATTCACCTCCACGATCAGATCGTAGAAATTTAATCTTCTTGTTACGATGATTTTCCACTTCACTCTGGAACTCTTTGAACTTTTCAAAAGTTTCAGACTTGTGTTTCATTAAGTAAATATACCCATATCTACTCAAATCATCAGTGAAGGTTATGAAGTAACGATATCCACCGCGTGTCGAAATGCTCATCGGTCCACACACATCAGTATGTATGATTTCCAATAAGTCACTTGCCCTTTCCATCGTACCGGAAAAAGGAGTTTTAGTCATCTTGCCCATAAGGCATGGTTCACACGTGTCAAATGATTCAAAATCAAGTGACTCCAAAAGTCCATCAGTATGGAGTTTCTTCATACGCTTTACACCAATATGACCTAAACGGCAGTGCCACAAGTATGTGGTATTATCATCATTCATCTTGCATCTTTTAGCATCAATGTTATGGATGTGTGAATTACTTTCGAGATTCAACAAGAATAAACCATTTACAACCGGTGCATGACCATAAAAGATATTACTCATAGAAATAGAACAACCATTGTTCTCAGATTTAAATGAGTAACCGTCTCGCAATAAACAAGATCCAGATATAATGTTCATGCTTAACGCAGGCACCAAATAACAATTATTTAGGTTTAAAACTAGTCCCGAAGGTAAATGTAGAGGTAGCATGCCGACGGCGATGACATCAACTCTTGATCCATTCCCGACGCGCATCGTCACCTCATCCGTTGCTAGTCTCCGTTTATTCTGCAGTTCCTGTTTCGAGTTGCAAATGTGAGCAACCGAACCGGTATCAAATACCCAGGCACTACTACGGGAACTAGTAAGGTACACATCAATAACATGTATATCATATATACCTTTGATATTTCCAGCCTTCTTATCCGCCAAGTATTTGGCACAGTTGCGCTTCCAGTGACCTTCCCCTTTGCAGTAGAAACACACCGTTTCAGGCTTAGCCTTGGGCTTCTTCGCAGGCGTGGCAACAGGTTTGCCATCCTTCTTGAATTTTCCCTTCTTTGCCTTAGCTTTCTTAAAGCCGGTGGTTCTGTTGACCATCAACACTTGATGTTCCTTTTTTATGTCCACTTCCGCAGATTTCAGCATTGCGAAAAGCTCGGGAATCGACTTTTCATCCCTTGCATGTTATAGTTGAGCACAAACGATTTGTAACTCGGTGGTAGTGATTGGAGCACCCTATCAGTGTTCAACTCGTCTGGGATGACAATTCCCAGCTGAGTAAGGCGTTGGATATAGCCGGACATGGCTAAAGCATGTTCACTGACAGAGCTGTGCTCCTCCATCTTACAAGTAAAGAACTTCTCAGATATCTCATATCTTTCAGCACGGGCTTGAGTCTGAAACATAGTTTTCAGCTCTTCGACCATTTCGAATGCCCCGTGAAGTTCAAAACGTTTCTGGAGATCTGGCTCCAGAGATGTAAGAATTGCACATTTAACTATCGTGTGGTCATCACTGCGCGCATCAAATGCGTTCAGTTCTTCAGTGGGAGCACTGACTGCAGGTGGGTCACCTAGCGCTGCATCGAGCACATAATGCTTCTTACACCCATTGAGGACAATCCTCAAATTGCGGTGCCAGTCATTGAAGTTGGACCCAGATGTTTTCAGTTTTTCTTTCTCAAGGAACGCGTTGATGTTGAACTGAGCTACGTTGCGTGCCATGATCTACAACATAATTTGCAAAGACAATTTTAGACTTGTTCATGATAAAGAGTTCAGTGTAATCAAATTACCAAGTGAACTCCCACTTAAACCAACATCCCTCATAGTTGTTAAGTGGAACACGATCCAAATCCACCACACCAAACTCCGATCATCACGTGAGCCGATGTAGCTTCAATGGTGAACATCAACCATGTTGATCATATCAACCATATGATTCGTGTTTAACCTTTCGGTTCTTGTGTTCCGAGGCCATGTCTGCACATGCTAGGCTCGTTAAGCTAACCCAAGTATATCTGCCTGTGTGCCGAGGCCATGTCTGTACATGCTAGGCTCGAGCAACACCCGCTGTGTGGAACGTAGAATCCATCACACCCGATCATCACGTGGTGCTTAGAAACGAAGAACTGTCTTGGCGGTGGCATACTTGGGGAGAACACGATCTTAATTTTGAGTGAGGGATCATCTTATAATGCTACCGTCGTGCACACGCAGAATAAGATGCATAAAGGATAAACATCACATGCTTAAACAATGTGATATGGTATAGCCCTTTTCTTGCGTCTTGATCTCCATCTAGAACGCACGGCATGATCTCCATCATCCCTCCAGCAAGATGCATGGTTGCCTCCACCATCACGTTGCATCCACAACTATTGCTAACTCCTTAGCGATAAAGTAATGCAATTACATGGCGTATTAAGTTGACACGCAGGTCACAAAATAATAAGACAACCATTTGGCTCCTGCCGGCTGCCGATCTCATGACACGCAGGTCACAAAATAATATTACAATCAATGTGCATCTCATACAACAAATATTGTAAAATTGGGCTATACCAAATCACAACCACCCCTGCAAAAACAAGTTAGACGCCTCTCCCTTGATTTTTGCAATTTTACGTGGCTTCTAGGGGCTGCGTAAGAACCGTTCTTACCTACGCAAAAACCACAACGCTGATAATACAAGTTGCTTATTAACTTCTATAAGCCCTCCATTGTAAATCCGGTTTCACTATGATAAGAGCGACAGACACCCGCCAGCCGCATATGCAAACCAGTTGCATGTCAAGTGCGGAACCGGTCTCAATCCGAAGACTGTAAAGTTGGTCCGGGCCGCTGCATCTTACCATGCCACAAAACCAAGAAGTACACGCGAGAGGGTAGCAACAATAAATATCAAACGCCACACAACTCCTTGTGTTCTATCCGTACAAAGCAACTACGCAAAGCACGGCTCTGATACCACTGTAGGGATATGCGCGACAGAAAATCAAAAAATTTCTCTCACATGCGGAAGCAACACCCAAAGATCTTATCTAAGGAGATGCAAGTAACGGGGAGGGTAATCAACATACCCTCGAAGAACACGAGCGTTGGACGTTAATCACAACGCAGCTTGGTGTAGACCTTGATGCGGTTCACTCCGATCAGCACCACAACGAGCGGTGCCTCCGAGATTTACACACGTACGGCTCAGCAACGTCTCCTCTTCTTGATCCAGCAAGCTTGAAGGAGAAGTAGATGGGATTCAAACCAGCAGCACGACGGTGTGGTGGTTCGGTGAGCTCTCACGCGGGCAGGGCTTCATCAAGCCAAGACCACAAGAGAAAGGAGTAAGAGGAAGTGTACTGGCTTAGGAATCAAAATCATGATTCTTTCCCCAAATGGTACCCTCCTTATATAGGATGTGGGGAGGGGGTGTGAGGCTATCTTCCCCAGGAAGAAACCAGCCTCCAAATCTTCCCTAGGAAGAAACCAGCCTCCAAATCTTCCCCAGGAAGGAACCAGCCTCCAAGGCTTCCCCAGGAAGGAACCTAGCTGCCGAGACTTCTCAAGGAAGGAACTTGGCTGCCAAATATCCTAAGTGGGACGTTCGGGATAGTGGGCCCCACCATGGGACCCACCGGAACATTTCAGGAAAAACCCCGATACAATATCGGTTAATTCCTGAACTTTTCCGGAACCCAAAAACCACATTCCTATATATGAAACTTTATCTCCGGACTCTTCCGGAGCTCCTCGTGATATCCCGGATCCTATCCGGGACTCCGAACAACCTTCGGTCTCACCATTATAATTATCCCAAAGCTACTCTAGCGTTACCGAACTTTAAGTGTGTGACCCTACGGGTTCGAGAACAAGTGGACATGATCAAGACTCCTCTATGATCAATAACCATTAGCGGGACCTGGATGCCCATAATGACTCCCACAAGTTCAACGAAGATCGTTATCAGTGTGAACCACAATGTCAACGTATTCCATTTCCTTTGTCTCACGATATTTTACTTACCCGAGATCTGATCGGCGGTATCACCATACCTAGCTCAATCTCGTTACTAGTAAGTACTCTTTACTCGTTCCATAATACAACATTCCATGTGGCTAACTCTTTAGTCACGTGCTTGCAAGCGATACTGAATGTGCATTACCGAGTGGGCCCAGAGTATATCTCTCCGTCACACGGAGGGACAAATCCCAGTCTTGATACATGCAAATCAACAAGTACTTTTGGAGATACCTGTAAGACACCTTTATAGTCACCCAGTTACGAAGTGACGTTTGAAATCCCCAAGATGTATTCCTCAGTACCCGGGATAGACATAATCTCATGGTCAAAGAAACAGGATACTTGACAATACAAGACATGGCAATATATACTTATTTATCCGATCAATATTGCTATGCTTGGTCTGTCCATCACGTCATTCTCCAATGACATGACCTCGTTATTAATTGACAACTCATGTCCATGGTTAGGAAACCATAACCATCATTAATCAACGAGCTAGTCTAATAGAGGCTTACTAGGGACTATGTGTTGTTTACATAACCACACATGTATTAGGTTTCCGATTAATACAATTATAGCATGGAGAATAAACATTACCATGAACATGGAAATATGATAATAACTCTTTATTATTGCCTCTAGGGCATATTTCCAACAGCCACCACCGGTCATGCGTAGATAGAAGGTTAGTCGGTGTTGACGAGGCGCCGCTCCAGGTTTGCCAAACCCGGGGACACGTCGTGGATGAAGGCACGCGTCTGTGTTGCCAGCACCGGGCATGCGTAGACGGGGACCAATACAAGCTGTACGCCATGTCGAAGGGGCCAGCAGAGGAGGACTCGACGACGGTTGCGGCGCCAATCGGCGTGGGGTAGATGGTGCCGATGTCGCCCGCGGTTGTCGGAGTAGATGAAGTGGTCGAGGAAGATGACGGTGACGTTGGCGATGAGCTGGTGCTGGACGAAGACGAAGATGTGGTCGGCGACGGCAGCGGTAGTCCGTGAAGGGCCACGACGGTCGCATGTAGAAGCGCGATGACGGCGGTAGCCTGCAAAAGGCCACTGCGGTCGCGTGTAGAGGCGCGGCGGTGATGCTCGAAGTAGGCGAAGGAGAGCCCAACAACATGATGAAGACCAAGCACGGACGATGGCGTTCCCGCGCATAGGAAGGCGGCGCGGCACATACCACTAAGACGTCAACGCGCGGGGATGGCGAAGCGGACCGCGTGCCGCGGCGCTACGGCCCGAAGGGGCACTGCAGCGGCGATGCGCGTGTCAGGGCGACGACGGGGATGACTTCAGGGCGGCGGCGTGGACCGCGTGTCGTGGCGCTACGGCCCGAAGGGGCGACGCAGCGGCGACGTCCGTGTCGGTGCAACCGCGGGGACGGCCTCGGGGAGGCGACATGGACCACGTGCCGCGATGCTACGGCCCGAAGGGGCGACGCAGCGGCGACGTGCAGATCGGTGCAGCCGCGGGGAGAACCACGGGGCAGCGGCGCTGCAGCCCGAAGGGGCGACGTAGCGGCAGCCCGATGCTTGATCGGTGGTGGCGCGCACAAACTCGGGGGCGATCTTCACGGGAACTGATACGTCCAAAACGTATCTATAATTTTTGATTGTTTCATGCCATTTTTATGCTTTTAGCACTTGTTTTATATTAAGTTTATTATTTATTTGGACTAACCTACTAATAGTTGCAAAAGTGCACAATGTTCTTGTTTTACTCTTTGATGTGTAGAAATTATCAAGAATACAAGAGGAAACCTTGTTGGAGTCGAATTGGGACTTTCCTGAAATCTGTCTGAGAACTTTTTACGAAGATTGCCAGTTTGACCCTCGAAGATGACGTTATATGGAGACCTGGCTGTTACGAAAGTTGTCACAATTTTCCATACGAAGATTTTAAGCCCGAGATCAGCCCAATCGGAGTTCGGACGCGGCCTGTAGGCCCGTTTTGGTGGAACCCTAAAAGGGGGTGACGGAAATCCGAGAAGATATATAAAGGGAGGAAACCTAATTCGTGGAGGACTCCTCCACCCACGAATTTCAGCCACCAAAAGCCACGTTTTTGCCTCCCCCATGGATCCCATCTCCATGGGGGAGGGCTCCCAAGAAGCCATGAAGGAGGGAGGCTAAGGGGCGGCGCTCCCCAAGCTTGCCGGCGGCGGGGAAAGGAGTTCCCCGCACCGCCGGCGCCGCCGCCGCCCTGCGCCGCCGCGCTGCCCCTCTCCGCCGTCTTCACCGCCATCTCCATCACCATCTCCTCCTTGTATTCAGTGGTTCATCCTCCCACAAACCTCTGTACCGTCCTATGTAAACATGGTGTTTGATGCTATAATATTTATCCTATGATTTACATCATGTTTCCGTAGTTTATTTGTCTTTTGATTGCTTAATTGAATGCATGAGGTTCATTAGAGTTGTATGTCTATATGGTGCTGTCCTTTGGTGTCCATTATATTTGTGCGCGCATGGATCAAACACCCTAGGGTTGGTAGTATTTGTAACGAAGCGGGGGAAGTTCTGCCGGAGTGACAGAAACCTGAGAACGCGAACCGATTAGTTGCACGTATGGGAGTAAGAGGACCTTGAACTTAAGGCTATGGTTGGGGAAACCTTAATGCATTGTTAGTATTTGCGGATGCTTTCTAACAATCCAATCATATAGTACTTGTAATCCCAAGTAGTGGAGTGCATGTATATTTAGCCTCTCCCACATAGAAAACTGCATCGAAGACAATGAACCAAGTACCTTCACTAATTAATCTTGGACAAAGCCACCACAATTACCACCACTTTTCCACACTCATGGTACTGTTAGTATATGGTTACTTAGTGTATTTTATTGCTGCAGCACTAACATTTACTTTCTTGTATTTATTATCTTGCAAATATCTCTCATACCCGTATTGCTACCGTAGTTTTATTTTCTAGATAATGCAAACGTTTAGTGTGCGTAGAGTTGTATCAGTGGTTGATAGAACTTGAGAGAATACTTATCCTACCTTTAGCTCCTCGTTGGGTTCGACACTCTTACTTATCGAAAAGGCTACACGCGATCCCCTATACTTGTGGGTTATCAAGACCTTTTCTGGCGCCGTTGCCGGGGAGCCATAGCGTAGGTTAATGTTCTTGTGTGCACTTGTTTGCTTTATCTCTAAGTAGTTTTTATTTTCAGTATTAAGTTGTTCTTTATCTTACTATGGATAGGGAATGCGAATTACAAAAAAAATTAGGTGTAGTTGTTATCTAAAAACGTTTTCAAAAAGAAAAGTGATTGGAAAGATGAGTAATGGTTAAATGGGGGTCGACCTTGAACACTTGTGTTCATGCCTATGAAACCAAAACAAATCTTTCCATGGAAGCTTTTCATTAAAAACATGTAAATATTGTAAATATTGTGTATATACCTCTGTACATAAAAATAAAATGATAATATAATCTCTAGTTAATTGAAAGTTGATAGTTTTACTTTGCTGTCCAGAAACAGATTTTCTGTGCTCCACCGTATTAAATGTTTAAAATCACCAGAACGTGATCTTGATCTGAAATTTCTTGAGTGCAAAGTGATGCTTATTAGCTTTCTTTCATTAGACTAACTTTTTCTGATTTAAGGTACGTAGATAGGTCGAAAAATTCGATCTTTACTGACTGTTCTGTTTAGACAGATTTTGTGCTTCTCTGTAAATAAAATCGTGATAAATCTCAGAATAGTATTTTGACTTGAAAATTTTTGTGCATAAACCTGAGATTATTATCTTTCTTTCATTAGACTAAAGTTTTTCGATTTGAGCTACTTAACTATCTCGTTGAATGCCATCTTTACGGACTGTTCAGTTTTGACAGATTTCTTTGTTTATTCAATATTGTACTTGGTGTTGTTAGTTTCATTAGTTTTTCGACGGACAACGGAAATCATGAACACCTTAGTATATACAGTGGCTAATGTTGAGTAAAAATTATAAAACTTGTCAATGCTTGAACATGAGTGGATTTTATTTAATGAGTACTAACCCTACTAATGAGTTTTGTGAAGTTTTATGTGGATGTAGCTTATAAGATCTAATCAATATGGTGATATGAGATGAATAAGAAGACGCAAGAGCTCAAGCTTGGGGATGTGTAGGTGCATCCCAAGAACATATTCAAGAAGATACAATCATCTAAGCTTGGGGATGCCCGAGTCATCCCCCTATTCATCAACTAACATGAGGTTGTCTCGTTCATACTCTATATTACCCGTCCACATGATATGTATTGTCTTAACTTGTATTATAATTGTTTTATATGTCTTGGTTTTACCTTCTTTAGTTTTATTAGGCTCCTTATTTGGTTTCGATTGCTTCTTTACTTTCACTTATAAATTCAAAATAACAAAAATATTTTCTTTTGTTTTGCTTCTTTGTTTGGTTCTTTATTTTAATTTTATTTGGGTTTTACTTTTGATTTTTATTTAGAGTTTTCCTTGCTGTAGCTAGCATGTTTAGGTCTTGCTTAGCCTCTGGTTTCTTAGTTTATCAAAAATAAAGTACCAAGTTTTATCCATTTAGCTTAGTTGATACATATGTAAAAAGTGATTTTCTGTTTTCGGTATCTACTGCTTATTGCGCGATTTTTCATATTTTACTGGAAGCTCTAAAAATCACGAAAAATTACTGATGTTGTAGCACCTAATCCTCTGCATGTACAAAAATTGGCTAAAATTTCGGGCATGTTTAAGTGCACCTAAAAATTGCGTTTTCCAGCTGCTGTTTTTCTGGACAGATTCTGACTTTTGTTGCAAGAGTGGCCTCTTTTCGTTTTCATTTGATTTTTAATGGTTCTTACCTTTCATTTATAAGTTGGCCATTTAAGCAACCTTTCTGTAACTTAAAAACAAAATTTTATTTGGTTTAATAGTAGCACTTGGGAAATATTATCTATTGTACTAATGTCTAACCGCAGAAAAGAATGGGAAAGTTTTTGTGTTGAAGTTTTTTCACAGAGAATGAAGGAACACCAAACTATGGAATATTGAAGAATTACCAAAGTCATAAGCTTGGGGATGTCCCCGCATCCCTCTTCATCAATAACCCCACGGTTTGCAAACCTTTAAACTTTGTTTTTTGAGCAACATAGGAACTTAACTAAACTTGAAGCGGCTGTATTTTATTATCTATTTATCTTAGCATCAAACACCAGTTACATTAATAAGTGGATCATCACATATTTTATTTATCCTCTGTTTTCAATGTTTACTTGGTTAATGGATTACTTGTTGAAACTTAAAAATGATGTGTGAATAATACTGTTTAGTAGTTTATGTTTTCTTATGGTTAGTCTCAACTAGCTAATAGTGCATATTATGTTATTTTGATATCAACATGCATTGTCCTGTTCATAAGATGGTATGTTGATACGTCCAAAACGTATCTATAATTTTTGATTGTTTCATGCCATTTTTATGCTTTTAGCACTTGTTTTATATTAAGTTTATTATTTATTTGGACTAATCTACTAATAGTTGCAAAAGTGCACAATGTTCTTGTTTTACTCTTTGATGTGTAGAAATTATCAAGAATACAAGAGGAAACCTTGTTGGAGTCGAATTGGGACTTTCCTGAAATCTGTCTGAGAACTTTTTACGAAGATTGCCAGTTTGACCCTCGAAGATGACGTTATATGGAGACCTGGCTGTTACGAAAGTTGTCGCAATTTTCCATACGAAGATTTTAAGCCCGAGATCAGCCCAATCGGAGTTCGGACACGGCCTGTAGGCCCGTTTTGGTGGAACCCTAAAAGGGGGTGACGGAAATCCGAGAAGATATATAAAGGGAGGAAACCTAATTCGTGAAGGACTTCTCCACCCACGAATTTCAGCCACCAAAAGCCACGTTTTTGCCTCCCCCATGGATCCCATCTCCATGGGGGAGGGCTCCCAAGAAGCCATGAAGGAGGGAGGCTAAGGGGCGGCGCTCCCCAAGCTTGCCGGCGGCGGGGAAAGGAGTTCCCCGCACCGCCGGCGCTGCCGCCGCCCTGCGCCGCCGCGCTGCCCCTCTCCGCCGTCTTCACCGCCATCCCCATCACCATCTCCTCCTTGTATTCAGTGGTTCATCCTCCCACAAACCTCTGTACCGTCCTATGTAAACATGGTGTTTGATGCTATAATATTTATCCTATGATTTACATCATGTTTCCGTAGTTTATTTGTCTTTTGATTGCTTAATTGAATGCATGAGGTTCATTAGAGTTGTATGTCTATATGGTGCTGTCCTTTGGTGTCCATTATATTTGTGCGCGCATAGATCAAACACCCTAGGGTTGGTAATATTTGTAACGAAGCGGGGGAAGTTCTGCCGGAGTGACAGAAACCTGAGAACGCGAACCGATTAGTTGCACGTATGGGAGTAAGAGGATCTTAAACTTAAGGCTATGGTTGGGGAAACCTTAATGCATTGTTAGTATTTGCGGATGCTTTCTAACAATCCAATCATATAGTACTTGTAATCCCAAGTAGTGGAGTGCATGTATATTTAGCCTCTCCCACATAGAAAACTGCATCGAAGACAATGAACCAAGTACCTTCACTAATTAATCTTGGACAAAGCCACCACAATTACCACCACTTTTCCACACTCATGGTACTGTTAGTATATGGTTACTTAGTGTATTTTATTGCTGCAGCACTAACATTTACTTTCTTGCATTTATTATCTCGCAAAGTTATCTCTCATACATGTATTGCTACCGTAGTTTTATTTTCTAGATAATGCAAATATTTAGTGTGCGTAGAGTTGTATCAGTGGTTGATATAACTTGAGAGATTACTTATCCTACCTTTAGCTCCTCGTTGGGTTCGACACTCTTACTTATCGAAAAGGCTACACGCGATCCCCTATACTTGTGGGTTATCAGGAACCTGCGAAGGCGCACGCAGACGACTGTACGGGTCGCCGCGCGGCGCGGATGGAGAGGATCACGGGCGGGCGGGTGATCAATCCGATCGCTCGTAAGGTGGAGGAGGCGCCGCTCGGCGTGAGGTGGGGTGGCGAAGAAGCCGAGCGGCGAACGCAGCGTCGGCGCCCGAGCGGCCACTGCGGCGCCGTGGGTGAGGCGGCCACGGTGGAGGCGGAGTGGCGAAGAGGTGTCCCGATCGGAGCATGGCGACAACGGCCGGCACAAAACGACGGGCGGGCAGACACGAGGAGGGCGGCCGTTTCGGGCTGCCGCGTCGCGCGAAGCCGCCTAGTCGGTGAAGAGCCCACGCGGACGGCGGCTATGATGGGCCGCCACGCAGCGCAAGAGGCCGCCGTGTCGGAGTAGAGGCGCGCGAGGGTCAATGGCGGAGGTGGGCGACGCAAACCGATCTTAGATCGGAAAATCCAAAAAAAAAATGCTGATCAAAACGACCGGCGAGAGAGAAAACCCAGATCAAAGGATCAGGAAAAAGACTCTCTAGGGCAGCCGATCGACACGACCGGCGGACGAACCCTAGGTACGGGCGGCGCGGCCCCCGGCGGAGATCATGGAGATCGACCTCCCCGGAGGCGGCGCGGTGCAGAAGCGGCGGCTAGGGTTTAGGATCGAGGTAAGGTTGATACCATGTAGAAGGATTAGAGAGGGATTGGTGGAATAGTTGATTGTATTGCTTGAGCCTCGTGGGCATATATAGGAGTACATGATCTACTTGGAGTACAAGTCAAGGTAAGACAAATCATATGCTATCATATATTTCCTAAACAGACACGATACTCAACACCTGCGACGTCGTGTTTGGTTCGCAGTAGTGTGTTTGGACCCGCTTTTTTTTTTTGAACAGGGATAGACCCCGAAGGGTCTGGATACTGCATTAATAAGTCAACAGTGCATTACAAATTACAGAGAGAACCTCACAAGAAACCAGAATAACAAAAGAGTCCTCTACATTTTCACAAAGAACCCTGAACGAAGAAGGAGGAACGCAATTGAGTCCATCATCTTCCTCGCCTGCACTGAAGAACAGCAAGCTCGAGCGACAGCCCCCCACGCGAGAGCCGGGGACGAGACCACTTGACGCAAGATGGGAGCGAAGCGCCATCGCACGAACTCGAAAGGGCCTCCGAAGGAGGTAGAAAGGAGCCTGTCGCAACGCCGGCGACCAGGCCTGGAGCTGCTGCCTGCCAGCATCTTGAGTCGACGGCCAACCACTAGCCGCCGAGGTTCTTCTCCAGAGAGCAGTACCACGAGACTCCCGACCCTCCCCAGCAAGAAGATCCACCGCTCCAACACACCCCTCTCCCTCGCCACCACGGCCGGCCAAGAGAGGAAGCAGAGCAACAGAAATCATACCGAAGAAGGCATATGGGCGCTTATTGAACCGAGTTGCCATCCAGCACCACCACTTCATCTTCCTCCTCGGAAGCCTCATAGGGTTGCAGAACAGCTGCCATCCAGCACCGCGCCATAGCACTGGACAAGCACTCACAGCACCACCTCCGCTACCGCGCATGAAACAGCCGCGACACTCCACCTCCTCGCCTCCACGGCCGGCCAGAAGGAGCTTCGCGCCATCACACCCGCAAGCAGAAACGCAGCACCGACGGAACGCGAGCTCATTTGCCGGGATCCCGGCGCCGCCCACCTCCTCCGCCTCCGGCTCAGACCTTCTGAGCACCGCGGAGACGACGACGAGCGCCGACAGCCACCAGGGGAGGCTCGCATCCCCTGGCTGCTCACCCCACTCGAGCATAAAGCCCAGACGCCAAAACGGCAGATCTACCCTAGTCCCTATCTCTACTATATAATACGGCTTGGGAGGTGTTGGTACGTTTTTTTAATATGTCAATTTTACCCCTGCGTTTTGGTAGATATTACCCACCACTGCCACCCTCTATTACTATATACTAGGAAACGTGCCCGTGCGTTGCAACGAGAGAGAAAACATTTAACTTATAGAGAAAAATATAGACGTCGCCCAAAATATGCCTGTGCGTTGCGACGGGTATTAGACGGGCGGGAGCCCTGTTTCCTATTTTTAATTTAAAACTATATAAAACCTAACCATTTGCACATGAATCATCATATAACTTATACTTCACATCATACTAAAGCACGGTAGTCGTTGCTTGGCTACACAAAAATTAATTCCTGTTAGAAAACTTAAATCTCAGAAGCTAGTGGTAAACATGAGAACACAAATATTAATTCACATTAGAATACTTAAATAGTAGTTGATCCTACGCTCCGTTGGTTGTTTGTTTCTGTCGTTCCTGATCATGGTCCATTGTATGTCCGCTGACGCGCAGAGAAAGGATGTGAAAGTCATGCTACCTGTACTAAATGTTGATCCTACGAAAGTCATGCAAGCCATGCAGCACGCGGCTCCTCTCGTCGAACCTCCTCTCCTTGCTCCTCGCGTCAGCGCGATGTGTCTTCGGCGAATCAGCACCGCTCTCACTCTCGCCAGTAGCAGCTAATGATCGGAGCCGGGGACATATCTCATGCCACCCGCGAGCTGGAAGTTGGAACTACTGAGTTGTGCGCAAATTAAGGAGGGTCTTTCCATAATGTATACATTGCAGCCTTGAATCATCGGTTCCAACATGAAGGCACACTATGGGGATGATGGCTTGAGGAGGTAGTAACGGCCCTAAGCAAGAGCGCTGTCGCGCCAAGCTCCAGGCCTGAGCGCCGTCGAATCGGCCAGCGTGAGTCGGGCACTTCGGGCGGCGCTGTGATGACGGCCACAGCGAGAGGTGCACAGTCGCCTCCATACTTCGGGCAGCGCTGGGATGGCGGCCACGGTGAGAGGTGCACTGTCGCCTACACCGCGGCATTGGCGAGAGCTCCACCACTGCGTCACAGTACAGCCGGGCGAAGCAAAAAACCTCAATGGGAACATAGATCAACTCGCGGTTGACGTCAGCGCCGCGTCCTCTCGCCTGGCCAACTCGGAAGGGTCGACGGCTGGCCTCTGTCGGCGGGAAAGGCATGCTCACGCTCCTCTACGCCAGACATGGCCTTCCGCCGGCATGAGCGTCGAACTGTCGGCCTAGGGATTCGTCACGGGGGAACTTGTAGGAGCTGGCATGGCTCTTGGAAGCCGGCGTGGGCATCGGTTTGGTCTTCTGGACGGGGAATTCGACGGCGGCGAGGAATCGAGCAGAGGTGGTCGAGGGCGATGGCGACGAGGCGAGATGAGGCTTTAGGCGTGCATCCGAGCAGCTTTTATTCAGACCGTCTGTAGATGAATCCTTAGTTGGGATGGGCACTGCTAACTCTTCGACCGCCCGCTCGACCGATCGATCACCATGGCTGTCCCAGGCAGAGCGTCTCATGGCTTCCAAGACGACAGGACAAAGGCGGCGGTCTGGAACAGATCGATGGCAGCCTGTCGTGACGCTGACCGGTGGCCGCGTTGTCGATCGCCGTCAACCTCAACGGCATGAGCCTCGACGGCGAGCTCCGGCTCCACGCGCTCCTCGCAATCCTGGTGTTGCGACTTCTCGACTTCTACGGCAACCTCTCGCCCGCGCCTGCATCCGGCCGTGCTCGCCGCGTTCGAGAATCAGGTCTGCGGGGATGCTGAGACCAGGAAGAATCGCGTGCGTGACCAATATTTTCGATCTTGTTCCTCTATCTGATCTCACGTGTGCATATATAGGAATCACAGAGCTATGAACTTGCCCGCTAGGAAATTCCTAAACCCAATCGGCTTGGAGTTATTTTGTTCTACCAGAGCCCGTATGACGGACGAACCAAACGCTGGAAGTTGATTTGACGCGCAAAAAAATAAATAGATGAAACGGTATTTAGCTTATGGGTGGCAGTGGTGGGTAATTTGTGCGAATTTTAGGGGTATTTTCAACGACGTACGAGAAGAAGCCTTAATGCTTTTATTATTAGGTATAGATAATACGGCTTGGGAGGTGTTGGTACGTTTTTTAATATGCCAATTTTACCCCTGCGTTTTGGTAGATATTACCCACCACTGCCACCCATAAGTCAAACTAGCGGTACGAAACGTTATTTTCTTTTCTCATGCAGTCCCGTCCCCTGGCCCGATTCCCCTCACCGCAAGGAGGACGCAGCGGAGAGTGGACGGAGTAGAGGGTTGGCCTTGCGGCGCACTACTCCTCACGTCCACCCAGCCACGTACGCGCCTTGCGGGAAGTCGCCGGCGACATGGGTGACGCCCGGCGCGGAGGAGACCCCATCCCCGGCCGTTCCTCCTTGGACGGTGGTGCCCATGGCCATGTCTCATTATTAGGTAATAGGTATGGATGTTCCTCGCTGGGGCGTGGTCGTCTGGGCGCGGTGGAGTCGTCGTCCAACTGCCAGTGCACCGCAGGACACTACCCCCATTCGTTCTCGGCGATCTCGGCGCCCAATGCCGGCGGCGGCCGAGGCGGCTGGCTCGGATCTCGGCGGTGAAGCAGCTGACAGGCCGTGGGTTGACGATGCAAGGAATGTTTTGCAGGAAACGCGCGACTGGGATGTGGTGTCTTGGACGTTCTTGATCTCAGCTTTGCGCAGTGCGATCAGTGGGGCGATGCGCTAAGGTCGCTTGCTGAGTTGCTGAGATGCAATCTGAATGCATTATTAAGCCTAATAAGTCTCCTTTCTACGTGCGTCCAAGTGCAGGATTTAAACAGGGGACGGTGGGTGTATGGACGGATTGATGAGTATTGCATTGAGACTGATTCCTTCTGTCAGGAATGCACGCATAAGCATAAAGCATGTATGTGAAACGTGGATGCATGTTTGATGCATTGAAAAGAATTCAGGGCACGCCTGTAAGAAGTATTAAATCATGGATCACTTTAATTAATGGGTTTATGCAAAATGGGACGCATAAAGAGGCACTAAGAATGTTTAAAGAGATGTCAATATATGGTGTAATTCCTGTTGTGATTACTCTCGTAGGTGTATCATCGTCATGTGCACAGCTTGGTGATCTTCCTTTTTTGTTCCGACAAAGCTTGGTGCTCTTCATTAAGAAAGATAGTTTCACAATTAAATTGGAGATAATGGGATCTCTTCTGACATCATCCTTCCAAATTCCTTGATCAAGTTGTATAACAAATGTGGCTATACGGCTGCAGCGAAATGGTTTTCGAAAATCTGCATAGAGAGAGCGTGTCTTGGACAGCTATGGTTTGTGGTTATGTGAAATGACTTCAGTTTAGAACGGCCTTCTGCTTATTTGAAGAGACGAAGGTTGTTTGGAATTATACATCTACCACAGATATGCAATCCGGTGGTCTTAAAATGTTGTAGAAGTGTCAGGTTATTTTGCTTTGCCGCACAGCTGGGAGTGCGTCGTAGGACGAGCACAACTGTTGCGAGTACGTTTCATATCAGATCATTCATTTGATAGGAATTGATCGATGAAAGCTTAGGCGTCTATCAGTGAAATTTTAGGTGTCGCTGGAATTAGCGGGGATGATCACATCCTGCATCCGCATCCCAACTAACTCCCCCGATGATTATCCGCCTCCCTCTGTTTTCTCTACTCCTCGACCCTGCAGTGACATCAAGTCACATAATTCAGGGAATGAGGTAATTGGCGATGACGACACATAATTCTGCTGGCTAGAGCAAGTGTACCAGGTGCCCTGGTTAAAACGCGTAGAGGCATGGCGTGCGCACGGCCGCAGAGCACACCCTTGACGCGATGAAACTGTCTTTTTTTTGCGACACACCACGAATGCACCAAGGGAAAATTTACTTTGACGCGACGTAAATATATTATCTCCCGTTGCAACGCACGGGCTCGTTTGCTAGTACTACTATATACAGAGGAGGCCTTGGCTCCTTGCCCTTCTCTACTCCGAGCGGCGGCGCCGACGGGGCAGATCTGAGGTCGGGCCAGGCATGAAGAAAGACGAGAGTCGACTCTCAAGGCGCTTCGGGAGAGAGCGAGACTCCATGCAAAATCAAAAGAGACTGATTTGTGACTTTCTCTTTTCTTGGGGTCATGCAGCTCTAGGTCCTTGGGAAACTAATAAATAAATAAAACTAGCAAAAGGTGCGGCAGATCCATGCATGTGAGCACGGCGATGCAATGGAGACACGAGTCGGCATCGAGCCTTGCTTTCCGTGTCCGCGTGTCCTCGCACGCGTCCGCCTCACCCGTCCGGATCTGCCACGACGCTAGGTGGGACCCACAGACTCGTGGGAGGTGGGCTCCAAAGTCCAAACGCGTCCCTTTCTTGATGGCTCTGCCCCTGCCAATTTTATTCCATGGATTTTTTACACTGTGTAGCGCGTCGCCGTGTAGAGGCTTCATCGACTTATAGGTAGGGTCGTCTCCTCATTTGCGGATATTTTATTCAGAGTTTAGCTTGTCCATAGGTTTTGTTTATTGCTAATTACGTGTGGCCAATCCTAGTGGAGCTAATCTCTCGGTGCCACGGGAAAATATTATGACAGTTAACCAACGTGATTAGATACTCCCCAATCCTGAAATGTGAAGCATATAAATTTTGATCTAAGCTTAATTTGTAAGCTTGACCAAATTTACATAGAAAGATAACTACGTCCACAATTGTGGAAATACAATTGTTTTATCTAAAAAAAGTCCACAATTGTGATTGAATAAAAAAAACATAGAAAGATAACTACGTCCACAATAGGAAACATAAACCCTAAATATCTCCCCCCCCATGAAAGAGGTAGGCAATATCAGGGCTAGATCTACCCCATGGGAGCCCGTTGGGAGGTTTGGAATGTTTTCTTCCTCCTGCTCGTAGTGATAATTTGATACAGTTAGAGCATCTCGAACCGGCTGCCCCAAAGGCCACCCAAACGCCCGGGCGGACAGCCCGGACGCGTTTTGGGCCGAAAACTCCCACCCAACGGCGGCCCCCAAAGCCATCCGAAACGACCGGGCGGTCCGGCACACCCCAAACCCAGCCCATATCTGGGGCGGGTTTGGGGGCGCCCGGACGCGTCCGCCCCGTACTCGCTGACAGTGCGGACCCACTACGGGAGGGTGACGGTCGCCGCGTGTCTCCGCTGACTCGCCGTTGACTGCCGCCGCGTGTCTCCGCCGTCCCCTCAAATAACTCACCGGCCGTAACCCTAACCTCACTCCACTCCGCATCTGCCACTCTCCTCGCCTTCTCCGCTCTCCGGCCGGCGCAATATCTTCCTCCTCCTTCGACTGGGGCTCGGAGCCGGAGGACGAGGTTTCCGACGCGGCGGCGCCGCACTCCATAGACGCAGAGGAGGAGGCCTACCGCATCGCCGTCGAGCAATCCTTGAAGGAAGTCGGCGGATCCAGCTCGGCGGCGCCGCGCGGAGGCCAATGCTCCGAGATTGCGCCGGCGCGGCGCCGTCCACAGCCGGCGGGGTCTGTTGCGGCTTCATCGGCTCCGCAACCGCGCTCCGCAAGATCTGCGCCTCCCCATCTCCGCCACGCCCCCCCCCCCCCCCCCCCCCCCCCCCCCCGCGTCCAAGCTCCACCTGGGTGGAATATTCTGCCGGACGGGGCCGGCGGATGGCGGCTTCTTCCGAAGACCCCGCCGTCTTCGAAGCGGATGCGCGCGCCGGAGACGGAGGGGAAGGCTTTCCGGCAGCTCCGCAAGGCCGACCCCGCTGCGGCGGAGCGGGCATTGCGCGCCGCGGCGAACGAGCCGGTGCCGTTGGCCGTCTTGGAGCGGTCGTACACGACCGCGGAGACGGACGCCAGGCGCCTCCGCCGCAAGAACAAGGCGATGCTCGACGCCGCCATCGCCGAGTCGAAGAAGGAGGCGGCGAAGAACGACCGTGCGGCCAGGCTCGCCGAGGAGCAGACCCGCGCGGTCCTCGCCGCTCGCTCCAACAGGTCCAGCTCCTCCCACGCAGACCCCTACGCGGCCTTCGAGCTGCTGCGCCGCCACCGGCCCTCCGGGGATGGCAAGGGGAAGGGGCCGGCGTGAAGGCAGTGAAGCGCCGCCGATGAAGGCGAAGGGACCGGCGGACACAGAGGATGGCGGCGCCGCCGGTTTGCCCCCTTTTGTTAAGATTTTGTCTATATAGCTTAGTATGTCTGTAATCCGAACTATGAGCTCCGATCGAATGCAATCCGTACTACATTGAGCTCCGATCTACGTTCTTTAGTTTACGTTGCATGGCTAGTATGGATTTGAGGGTGCGGATATGAGGGGCACGGTTGTAGGACATCCTTTTTGGGTTAGCCCGGACAGGATCCGCGGACACGTCCGGTCGTGTCTGCGGACACTTTGGGGGCTAAATTTGGCAACTCCGGTTGGAGATGCTCTTATCCAAAATTGTGATGCATCCAACCGGCAAAAACCCAAGGAAGAAGAAAAGGAGAGTTTTTTTTTTCTTTTTTGAGGGAAAGAAAAGGAGAGATGGAGTTGACGTGATGTACTGACCGTGGCAGGTGAAACGGGCCACCTGTTTTCTAAAGTCCATGGTTTGAAGCAAATCAATCATCGCTCTCCGGGACGTAGCTTTCTCTATCGTTTTCGGTTTTCCTCTCGCCCACTGATTTGTTGCTTGCTGTACTTGATATGCCACCACACCTACTAGTCAAAATAGGTGACGTATTATTTCATTCAATGCCATACGTGACAGCTAATAAACACCGAGACACAAAAATGAAGAAACAGTTAGCCACTGCAGTAAAACACTCGAATATGGCAAATTCGTGATTTTTCTTCCCGGTGTTAGTTAGTTCAAACTTGTTGGTCCCACACGAACACCAACACAACCAAAGGTGAAGTCCAATCACCACTCCGCCAAGATAAGACCACCTTCCATCAAGACCAGAGAAGAGATGTCGTAACTGCTATGATAGGAGAGCAAGCGCGGAACGCCCAACGAAGATGAAGAAACCAGTTGTGTGTAGTACATATAGTAATATAGTTAGAGTAGTTCAAAAAAAAAAGTAATATAGTTAGAGTGACGACACAACATTGAGGGTAACCACGTCACCAACACGAAACGCGGTCGACACCATCGACACTACCAAACATCCGAGACCGCCACCCGACATCCAGCTGCCCCGCTTTGCCGTGCGGGCCGCCAATACTACCTTCTGGAACTGACACATTAACATACCATTGCCCGAGCCGCGACGCCGCATGACCCGGATGCGCGCTGAATAGGCAAACAACACATAGTTCTGACCGCTACAACATTCGGTGTTGCCGCCCGACACGTGTCAACCAAGCTGATAAACTGGCCGCACTAGCTAACACAAGATTGTTGTTCAAACCATGCAAGCAACTGATCTGCCACATGAAACTGTTACCCACCATGGTTTTCGAGACCGCCAGATCATCGCTCGGAGGCCGCTGTCCGGACATCCACCATCCCAATGGCGAGATAAATGCGTCAACAGATAATGGGCCTAGAAAATGAAAATATCTAGACTCGCACGCTACCAAATGCACACTTTCTCTATAGAAGTTTTTTTTACAAAAACACATAGGCCATTTTAGTATATCCGAGAAAAATTAAGAAACGCAAAGCAAGCCCGGAAGGTCAGGTGTCCCGAATATTACAAAGAGGCCCCTGTAAAAAAGAAAATACATAAGACTCTCCCGTCCCAATGAAAGGGATCTGGATCCGAGAGTAAGAACATCGACCAGGATTTCTCCCCGTGTGCACAACAAGCCACCCCACCACCGCCACCGTACGAATACGGGGAGGATGAGCATGAATAGGCTCAACGGACATGAAGGAATAACCTCCCCCTCGACAGCACGACATTGACTACACCAGCACACACCCCAAGATCCAACCAGATCCGGCAGAACAAAACAAAACCCTTCATGACACGGTTCTCCACATACATTCTACGAAACACTAGTAACAAACATCTCTGTCTACTGAAAATTAATAAAACCAAAAATATTACGCAAAACCGGAAATAGAAGTCACAAACATGAAACGACCACTAGAGGGAGTTAACGGCCTGTCTACAATTTTTTGTTATTGCCAACAACTCCCTGCATTGGTCAGATATTGAAATACAGTAGAGGGTGTCTATTTTACATATAAGACCCTGAAGTCTTGAAGTTACGGGCTACAAATACATGAAACCACCCTCTCCTTCTCTTCACCAGACCCCTCCTGCTCCAAGGAGCAAGGCCTCCCAAGGAGCAGCCAGCCAAGAAACCAACAACAGCACCAGCCTCCAAGACCTCATCTCCGTCTCGCTCTCCAAATCTACATCACTACATGGCGGTGAGCATCAGGGCCATGGCGCGCAAGCTCGACGTCACCTTGGCCAGACGCTCGCCGTGGCAAACCGGCAGTCTCGATGGCCTTCCGTCGCCGACGAGCCCGCTTGACCTTTCGGTGTCGCGAGGGTGGCTCCACCGCGAGTCAGGCGGGGTCGGGCTCGGCATCCTTGCCGCGCTTGAGGCGCAGCCGTCGCCTGCTGCGGCAAGGGTGTTCGCATCCATCGCGCCTCAGCGCCGTGCTGTGCGGCTAGAGATCTCCGAGCTCGGATGCAGCGGGCGGTGCGCCACCAGCTTGTGCGGCGCCGGCGAGACGTTTCGCGTGGCAGATTTTCTGGGGTGCTGCGACCGGTGCCGGCGGCCGCTGGACGGCAAGGACATCTTCATGTACAGAGGAGATAGGGCGTTCTGCAGCACGGAGTGCAGATACCAGGCGATCGTGAGCGATGAGTTCCAAGAAGAGAAGGAGCGCAAGCGCCGCGCCGGCGCCGTGCCGTTGGACGCCCCAAAGGAGGTGGTCGCGGCGGAGTCGGCCGGATTGCCCTGCGCAGACAGCGGGCGGATCTTTTTCACCGGCATCGGGGTCGCGTGAAACCTGAACCGTAAGCTCCAGAGACAACTATGGGCAACAGCGCTGCGTAGAAAAACCAAAGCAAAAAAAAAGAACAATAGCAGGAAATTGTAGAGAGAGCAGGGAATTTCGTTTTTTCCTCTTTCAGAGAGGCATAAATTTTGGACCTCGATGTTTGATCGAGATATTTTGTATTAGTATTCTTAAGTTTCTTGGAGGTTTGATCTTTTTTGGTGGAGAGAAGACGAGGGATGATGCCAAGTCTCCTCTGCCAAGAAACAATAGTATCAATTAGAATTATTCCCCTTTCTAGTTCTTTTTATGGTTGTATCTCTTGAATCTTGAGAACTGATGTTCACTGTCGTCCTTGACAAAGTTTCATCCATTGGTATCTAGTACTAGCCTGATGAACTCAAGTACTCGACCATTATTAGCTGAGAGATGTCTACAGTATTTTTAATTATCGAGGAGCTTAAGCTCTGGGTCTCATGTCTAGAACAAGTTTCAAAAGAAACCAAAAGCGCGACATGAATTACAATTTACAAGTTTACGGAGAAACAAAAGCAGGGAGGCAAGCTCAGACTGTATTTAATAGACTGGATGAATTAGATTCGGTTAGTTGGTGACGATACCAGAAAAATGATGAAATATACATTGTGTGCACAATTTAATTTAGGTTTCTGCCCCTTGTAGATGTCGCCCAGCATGGTGACAGTCCTGTCTCTTCAGCGGTTCATGATCCGCCATGGTAAACCGAGCTCCAGAACGTAAGTAAGCCCGACTGTGGATCAGTTTCACACTCTCTCCCCCACGGCCTTCATATAAGCTCTACGAAGGAAAGTTGTGTTTGATATCACCGGGCTAAATTAGTTTCCCAGGATCTCTAGACAACATCGATACTTTGATAGTGTTGAACTCTTGAACTATTTTGGTCGGCAAAGAAATTCAAATCGGGAGACCTCCAATCTTCCTAGTTTCAGTTTCCAAACCCAGGATAAAGGAAGTGTCTCCTTCAGCCCAGAGGAGATGTTAAGACAGAAATTTTCCACTGTCTCAAGGCTCCAGCATTACTTATTTGTAGATTGCTCTCTACTCCCAGCTTTTTCAGATTTAACCACCACGCCTACTTAATATTCAGCCTTGACAGTGTGCATAAACTATATCCTTTCTGTTATTCCACACAACCGCAACAGTAGAGTTAAGTGCATAATGCTTCTTGTTGCCAACCGATTACTTTGCTACTGAGTCATGACCTACTCCTAGTTTATTGGCTTCTTGCCAAAATATGCTCCTAGCAGTTGTACAATCCAATATGATGTCGTATGATGTTTCCTTCTTCAGAAGAGAACACAAAAAATTAGGTTTATTGAGATTTCCATTCTTAAGATCTTTCCCTGTAAATCAGTCTATTACGAGCCATAGGAAAACTCATAGCCCGTGGATTTCACTTGTCCTTGTCAGTTCCCACATATGTACGAATCATTTTAAAAGTAGATTGAGACACACACCACACACACAGAGAGAGGGATGGAGTGAGTGAGAGAGTGTAAGGCCGAGTAGAATATACAAACAAATAATTAGATTTCTTTTTACAGTGTCACCACGAAACAGGCTTTCGTCCCGCTATATTAATATAGCAACCAACCGATACAACCCTAAGGGCAAACAGCACACTCATGACCAAAAGAAAGAAAAAAAATAAAGAAGAGAAAAAAGCCGACATCGGCGGTTCGACAAAAAAAGAGATGACTCGCAGCCGCTGTGCCCTCCGAAGTCCACCACGCTCCCAGCCTTCCGACGCGCCTCGTAGCAAGCAGTACCTCCAAGAAGGGAGCGACGACGACGACGCTGCTGCCCGGACAGTTCCAAAGGTTTCCCCGGTGTGTCCTAGGGTTTCCCCCGGCACGCTGAGGGGTGGGAAAGAGGTATCCCGACGCCCTTCAGGAAGGAAGGTGACACCCGTAGGCGTCACCGCGTCGGTGTGTCCTAGGGTTTAAAGTGTCACCGAAACAGAGCATCGCCAGTGTCGAGATATTTTGGCAACACTGTTGAAAGTGCATGTGTTGCCCCATGCGTGGTTTTGGTAATTAATGACAATCCTTATGGACTAATGTTTGCATTGAGATATTATTGTAGATCTTGTCCATAGGAAAAGATTGGAGTTCATGTGTTGGACTCTAGAAGATTACATGATGATCAATGCTCTTCTCAAGGGTTTATATGAAGAATGGTCATGTGTAGAGGTGAGCATATTGCAAGTATGTCTTGAAGGATTCAAGACATCATCTTTGTGAAGATAGAGAAGATGAAGTGCAAGTTCAAGAGAAGCATCTCGAAGAAATTCTATGCTTGTAGCTTGCCACCCATGTGGAGATATTGGTCAAGTGAAGATGTGCCTATGAGAGGCTCTCCCACATTGGTGTATGGGGGAGCAACATTTGAATCTTCACCAAGCAAAGCGCAAATCAAGAAAAGTGCTCCACTTGAAGAGATCAAGATCGTCATCATCTAGCTCAAGTGGAATGCGCAAGGCAAAGGTATGATCTTGATAGGGTTTCTATTTTACCGGTCTCATGGTGTTAGTGGGAGACCGGGTTATAGGATAGATGCCGTACTATCAAGAGGGGCTCTCAAGTGAGTAACTTGATCGCATCTTTGTGGAGAGCTCAAACCTTTGCATACTTGGCATATCATTCTTTCTTGGTTCTTATTTGGCTTTTATCCATGTGAGAATTTAGAGCTTGTGTTCATCTCCATACCAAACTCTAATTCATCAAAAACGGATTTCATATGATCATCTTGTGATGTTTTTGATGTTGGAGGTTTTACCGGTTTGTATTTTGTAGAGAGGTCAAACTCTCCTCTTGTGTTCTCCTCCTCACATGATGGACTATGATGTGCATATGCTTAATCTTGTAGAGCTTGTGAGTATCTTCTAACAAGCCCAAGATCATAGAAAACGGAGTCCGGATGAGAAACATATTGCGGTTTTGGTTTGGAGGTTTTATCGGTTGTTCTTTTATCGAGAGGTCTAACCTTTCCCTATTTGGTTTTATCCTCCATTGTTGGACTATGATGTTTCTCTGCATGATCTTGTAAACCTCTTCGTTACGATTCCAACGAGCCAAAGATCATCGAAAACGGAGTTCGGATGCTCAAGATATCGTCGTTTTCGTTTGGGTGTTTTCTGCAGTTTTTCAGTCCAGCGGTAGTACCGCCCGGGTACCGCTGGGAGTCCAGTACCGCGCGCGTTTTGAGCGCCAGAAATCACCCGGAGCGGTAGTACCGCTACCGGGGCGGTAGTACCGCTGCCTGGAGCCCGTTTTGAGCCTGTTTCTCTGTTCTAACTCCCCGGGGCGGTAGTACCGCTGGGCTAGCGGTAGTACCGCTCCTGGGCGCGATTTTCAGGTAACGGCTAGTTTTTGGGGGTCCTTTTTAAGGGGACCTTATTCCCAGTTGACCCCAAGCACTTGAGCACGTTTTTCTTCTCTCCTCCATTGTTGCAAGCTCAATACTACAAGATCTCCCAATCCCTCCACCCAAACTCGTTGATCTTTGGAGGATTGAAGGAGAAGATCTAGATCTACATTTCCACCGATCCATTTCTCCTCTAAGTGAGTGGAAACCTTTCGATCTAGTTCTTGAAGTTCCATTTGTTGTGTTCTTCGTTGTTCTTCCTCTCTTCTCCCCCCACAAGCATTTGTTGCTTTTGGTGGGATTTGGGAGTGAAGGACTTGAGCACTTCTTGTGTTCTTGCCTTTGCTTTTGTGCATCGGTTTGCTCTCTCCACGAGGATTCGTGGAAGTGAAGTTTGTGAGCTTATTACTCTTGGGTCGTTGGACCCTAGACGGTGTTCTTGTGACCTTTTGTGGTCAAGGCCTTTTGTGGCTAGTTGGGACCTTTTGTGGTCCACTTGGGAGCTCCCAATCCTTTTGTGGGTTGTGCCTCAAGATTGTTGTAAGGGACTCGATTTCCGCCCAAAAGGAAATCAATAGTGGAAGGTGAACCGAGCTTTTGTGCGAGGTTCATCGGAGAATAGGGTGAGGCCTTTTGTGGCATCTTGAGTTTGAAACTCACACCCCTCCAACGAGACGTACTCCCCTAAAAAGGAGGAACTCGGGAATACATCGTCGTCTCCGCGTGCCTCGGTTATTTCTATACCCGAGCTCTTTACTTATGCACTTTACATTGTGATAGCCTTCGAGCTTGAAGTATTTTATCTTGCTATCACCTTGTTATTGTCTTGCTTAGCATAAGTTGTTGGTGCACATAGGTGAACCTAGTTTATTTAGGTTGTGTGCTTGATAATTTAAACACCTAGTTTTATTCCGCATTTATCAAGCCTAAACCGGAAAAGTTTTAAACGCCTATTCACCCCCCCCCCTCTAGGCGACATCCTTGTCCTTTCAATTGGTATCAGAGCCTGGGCTCTCTTTATTGGGCTTTACCGCCTAGAGAGTAAAGATGTCGTTTAGAGAATTAGTGCACAATCCCACTTTTAAATTCGATGGCACTAATTATGATGTTTGGAAAATTCGCATGCTTAATCTTTTTAGGGCCATGGGTCCAAATTATATCATGAGTATTGTAGATGTGGGTTTTTCTCCTCCAAAGGATTCCCAAGAATTTCTTTAGAGGATGAGGAAAACTCTCATCTCGATACTCAAGTATCTAATGGCCTTATATGTGTTTTGAGCGATGTAGTTCTTGCTTCAATCATGCCTTTCCGGAACGCTCATGAGCTTTGGACCAAGCTTCAAGATAAATATGAAGTGTCCAACATTATTGAGGATGATTGTTGTCCCTCCACCTCCGGCCGTGATGAGCTCACTTATTCTTCCACTTCACCAACATGTGATTTGTCACAAGGTAATGAATGGTGAGTGGTGATAGAAATTGCATTGTTGATGGTGTATCTATTATTGACTATACTTCATCTCTATCTCATTGCAATTCTATCTTTGGACTTAAACACTTCTAGCACTCAAATGTCTTACATGCTAGTGTTGATAGTCCTTGCATATCATGTATTAGTTGTTTAACTAAATCTCATGATGATATGCTTCTATGTCTTGTTGCCATGAAAATAATGTTTCCATATCCTCTAGTTTGTGTGGCTAACAATGTAGAGGAATCCCAACATTTGTTGGAACAAGACATGGATCTCAATGGTGCTTCAAGTAATTCTTCATCGTCATCATCCATTACTCACCTTTGCCTTATGGCTAGGATTCAAAGGTTTCTCCATCTTTGGAACCCTCTACATCTTGTGATGATGAGGATGAAGATTATTATGGATTAAAAGAGGATGATATTGACTCCTTAAAGGAGAAGAGTGAGATGGTTTTTGGTGCTCTCCCTAATGATAGTAAAGCTTGCTCTTATTTGTGTGAAATTTTGTCTTATGCTATTAAGTGCAAGGAAATCATTGAAGAAAAGGGAAGGGTCGAAAGAGAGGATGCTATGGAAAAAGCATCCTTAGAAAATGCTCTTGAGGAAGAGCATGAGGTTCGAGTGTCTCTTGAGGAGAAACTTGAATCTCTTGATGAATCAAATGATCTCATTATTGCTAAAATCATTAAGGAAAGAGATCATGCTATTGCTAAATATAAAGTGCTTAAAAAGGAAAAGTTGAATTTGGTGTTGGCAATGCTAGACTAATTGAGGATGTAGAGAGACTTGACAAAGCTCATAAGGCTTTGGAAAGTGAACACTCTCTCCTCACCAAGTCTCATGATCAACTCCAAACTCAACTATCTAAAATTGATGTGCCTAGCTCCTCTACTTCCTCTTGTAATCATGCTAATATTATTGAGGAAAATGCTAGGTTGAATGATGAGCTTGCCAAGTTGTCTTCTTCCATTTCTAATATTAATGATGCTTGTGCTACTAACTCACATCTTGTGAAGCATCTATTTTGAAGGAGAATGTTGAGCTAAGGGCTCAACTTGAGTTGCTAACTAGCAAGTATGGGAAATTGGAAGAAAGTCATGAAAAGCTCTCTAGCTCTAATGAGGATCTTCTAGCATCCCATGCTAGGCTAAAGTTAGCTCATGAGGCTATTACAAAGGTAACATCTTGTGAGCCTCATGTGGACAATGGCACAACTTCTTCTTAATGCTATATTGTCCTGTGCTAGTCCTAGTGATTCATCCACTCACAATGTTGCTACATCTTGTGATGAATTACTTTCCATGCCTTGTTGCTCTAACAATGAAGCTTCTACTTCCTCTAGTATTTGTGTTGATTCTAACCATGTAGAGGAATTAAAAGAGCTCAAGGCCCAAGTCACTTCTTTGAAGAAAGACTTGGAAAAGCGTCATGGTGGGGATTCTACACTTGACAATATGTTGAGTGTTCAAAGACGCCCCAATGACAAGAGTGGACTTGGATTCAACTCCAATAACAAGAACAAGTCCAAGTATAACAAGAAGAAAAGGGCCAAGAACAAGTTAAAGATTCGGCCAAGATTGTTTGCTTCAAGTGCAAAGTTGAAGGGCACCATGTTAGATCTTGCCCTTTGAAGAAGAAGTCCCTTAGTGAGAAGCAACAAGGGAAGAGGCCTCAAGCTCAAACTCAAGCTCCTCAAGTTGAAGAACGGTCTCTTCCCAAGAGAATCAAGCTATTCCTCCTCAAGTAGAGATTTCAACTAAGAAGAAGGGAAAAAGCCAATGTTGCTACTTATGCCGAGAGAAGGGCCACTTTGCTTCTTCATGCACTAATGGTACCTTATCCAACCCCATTATAATTGATGATATTTATTCTCTTCGGAAGGATAAGGTTGGCAATGTGTTTGCCAAATATGTTGGTACTCAAAGTGGTGTCAAGAAAAGAACCATTTGGGTTGCCAAGCCTATTGTGACTAACCTCTTAGGACCCAACTTGGTTGGGGACCAACAAGCTAAAACTTGATCAATAGGTGTTGTTGGAGGGCATTGGAGACTTGGCTACATTATGAAGAATTAAGGGATCTTCATCAATTATATTCTCTCAAGTCAAGTCATTTGGATTATATTGTTCTATCTCATATCCAATGTTCCTCCTTGCGGTAACTTGTGCTTATATCATTTATACATTGAAAGTTGCTTGCACCCTTGCATGTGTTTGGTTTTGTACCTTGCTAGTGTTTGTATGTGTTGTGCTCTCTACTTACTTATCTTGAGAAATCAAGTATGTGTATGTTGGTTTGCACACCACTTACTTGTTTTGAGCCTTATTGATTTTATTTGATATCTTATCGTGTTGGCTTTCTTGAGAGACTAATAGACTATCCCATTTTGGGTGAGTGATGCGCTTTGTGCACTTCACAATCCTAAAAATGTGTTTACATGAGGAATACCACTTAGTGATGATACATCTATATTATATATTCTCTATGTGGTATGTCATTCTCATGAGAAATTCAAATTCTATAATGTCCATTAATTTCTCGAGTTGGTTTTGTTTGCCTCTTGTATTAAAATAAATGGGTTATCACATTATGGGGGAGTAATAAGCTATGTGCATATTACGAGCCTAGAAAATGTGAACATGTGAGGTTTTGCCACCTAGAATTGATGTTGTCAATTATCTTGTTCTTATGTGGCATGTTTCTCAAACAAGTTCCCGTTTGCTTAAATGCTTTTTGCACCTCACCGTTGGATCTTGTTTGTGATGGAAGTTCTTGATATGGCTTTCCCTAAATATGTTCTCATATATCTTTTTGGGAAACCAATTGCTTCAAGCTACTCTTTGGAGTTGCTTTGCATGATCGCGTGAATATTTGAAGCTATCAAGAATATCTATCTATCTAAGCATGGCTTTTAATTCCTATCCTTTGCCATATGCTTATGTTTTGTGAATATGATCTTGAATATATCTTTGCAATCCACCACCGAGAAATATCTCCATATATTACTTGTCTTGACAAGTGATAATCATATTTGTGGTAAATATATTGATCATATTCACTTTGGCTCTTGCTTTAAATTGCCTTATTTGATTGCCAAGGATTTGTTTTGATCTAACTCTCATTTGTCTTCCTTGTATCTTTTGGATCCTTTGCTCTACTCAAAATTTGTTTTGTGCTTTCTTGAGTTGGGAAAAGCAATGATCCAATTCTTGTGCATTGACATTCAAAAGTCATACTTCTTGAAATGCACTATTCTTTGGGAAGCTATCCTACTTTGAGTAAACACCGTTCTTTAAATTGGTATTGCAATTTCTTGCCTTTCTTGAACATGACTAGTGTTTGATTAATATATATATGGAGAGTGATGATCTCATGTGTGTGCATTTTGTATTCAAATGCAAAATCATAAATAATGCACACATCTTGGGGGAGCAATCCTATATGCTTTTTGAACATTAGTTGTCTTCATTTGATATTTGATCCCGATGACGTGTCTCCTTGGAAGACAAACATTTTTCGTCTTGGTACTTTGTGCCATCATGAAAAGTGTAGAGGGTTTGGTTTATTCCTTGATGATATTTTCATCAATTGGTATCTTGATTTCATTGGTATCTTTTCAAAGTGGTATCTTCAATCATGTGTTGATTTGGGTCTTTGATATAATTTGGCAATTTGTTTTCTTGTCACACTTGTGTGTGCTTTGTTGGTTTACTTGGTGTTTTGTCCAAATTGTATCTCGTTTGGTTCTTGAAAGTCATGTGCATGCATATTTATTATATGTATATCTTATGGCATGCTTACTTTCATTGATCCAATATATAGGATAAACTCCATCAAATCCTAAATGGCTAAGATGTGCATGAAATTCAATTTCATATCAATATGCACATATTTATGTGGAGTTTGTCCTATGTATTGTAGTTGCTCTAACTACTTGGGACCCAATGAGTTTGGGTACCATGCTTGTTGTACTTGAATTTGTTTTAGGTACATCGGAGATGCATTGGAAGCTTGTCTCATTTACAAGGAAGGTGTTATCACCATGTGCTTATTGGAGGCAAGCTCGGATGATTGTGAACTCTTATCTTCTACATCAACAATGCTATCTCGGTAACAAGTATCTACCTCATGCATACACTTCTAGCTTTCAACCTTGTGTAGGTTGTATCTTGGCATGGATTTCCTTTGTGCGATACTTGTTATCTTTCTCGGAGCATCCCGTTTATCACCTTATCCCTTGTGGATACTTTTGATGCTATGATGAGTGTGTGTTGGAAGTTCATCTATATTCCTTTAAGATAAAATTGGGCTTTGTGCTATGCTTTTAAGCAATGATCTTATTGGTATATATATGACTTCCCTTGGATATCATGTTCTCTAGCTTTGTACCTATTTTGTGTGTACATGTTTATTTGTGGACTTATATCTTCGTGATTGGTGTCTACTTAGAAACTTATACACATGAGAATAGTTACATCTTTAATTGGTATTCCAATTCTTTAGTGACCACCCTTTATTCCTTTTTGATTCTTTGGTGGTTTCTAATTGGCACAAGCTTTGTTTTTATTTGTTATGCTTTTGCATCTTAATAAGCTTGTGGACCTATTTGCTAGATGTTTCTTGGTTTGTGTTCAAAATTTCTAGGAGGGAGTGAGGATTCCATGTTGTGCACACAATATTGAAATAGAAATCCTTATTGTGCACGTACCTTGGGGAGTTCCCTCTTAATTATTAGAACACTTGGTTGATTTTATTATACTATCTTCTTATGTTCTATTGGTTTTTTTTTCGGATCCTTTGATTGGTTACTTCCTTTGTCGAAGTATTTTTCAATTTGATTTTCTTTTGCAATCTTTGGATCCTCAATATAGTTTGATCTCCTTCCCAACTATTCGTCATTGGATATGTGCATTTGATTTCACTCATATTATGAGAAATGCATAAATTATGGGGGAGCTCTTACTATGTTGGCCTTCTAAATTTTTCCTCCCATTTCGGCAATCGATGCCAATGGGGGAGAAGTTTAGAGGGTTTAAGGGAGTTTGGTTTTATGCTTTAGTTTCGTTTCTTAAGCATTTGCCTTTCTTGCTCTTGCATCCTTGCTCTTTGTGTTGCATGGTTGCTTAATTCATTATATAAACCCTCGTAAAAGGGATTGTCATCAATTACCAAAATGGGGGAGATTGAAAGTGCATGTGTTGCCCCATGCGTGGTTTTGGTAATTAATGACAATCCTTATGGACTAATGTTTGCATTGAGATATTATTGTAGATCTTGTCCATAGGAAAAGATTGGAGTTCATGTGTTGGACTCTAGAAGATTACATGATGATCAATGCTCTTCTCAAGGGTTTATATGAAGAATGGTCATGTGTAGAGGTGAGCATATTGCAAGTATGTCTTGAAGGATTCAAGACATCATCTTTGTGAAGATAGAGAAGATGAAGTGCAAGTTCAAGAGAAGCATCTCGAAGAAATTCTATGCTTGTAGCTTGCCACCCATGTGGAGATATTGGTCAAGTGAAGATGTGCCTATGAGAGGCTCTCCCACATTGGTGTATGGGGGAGCAACATTTGAATCTTCACCAAGCAAAGCGCAAATCAAGAAAAGTGGTCCACTTGAAGAGATCAAGATCGTCATCATCTAGCTCAAGTGGAATGCGCAAGGCAAAGGTATGATCTTGATAGGGTTTCTATTTTACCGGTCTCATGGTGTTAGTGGGAGACCGGGTTATAGGATAGATGTCGTACTATCAAGAGGGGCTCTCAAGTGAGTAACTTGATCGCATCTTTGTGGAGAGCTCAAACCTTTGCATACTTGGCATATCATTATTTCTTGGTTCTTATTTGGCTTTTATCCATGTGAGAATTTAGAGCTTGTGTTCATCTCCATACCAAGCTCTAGTTCATCAAAAACGGATTTCATATGATCATCTTGTGATGTTTTTGATGTTGGAGGTTTTACCGGTTTGTATTTTGTAGAGAGGTCAAACTCTCCTCTTGTGTTCTCCTCCTCACATGATGGACTATGATGTGCATATGCTTAATCTTGTAGAGCTTGTGAGTATCTTCTAACAAGCCCAAGATCATAGAAAACGGAGTCCGGATGAGAAACATATTGCGGTTTTGGTTTGGAGGTTTTATCGGTTGTTCTTTTATCGAGAGGTCTAACCTTTCCCTATTTGGTTTTATCCTCCATTGTTGGACTATGATGTTTCTCTGCATGATCTTGTAAACCTCTTCGTTACGATTCCAACGAGCCAAAGATCATCGAAAACGGTGTTCGGATGCTCAAGATATCATCGTTTTCGTTTGGGTGTTTTCTGCAGTTTTTCAGTCCAGCGGTAGTACCGCCCGGGTACCGCTGGGAGTCCAGTACCGCGCGCGTTTTGAGCGCCAGAAATCACCCGGAGCGGTAGTACCGCTACCGGGGCGGTAGTACCGCTGCCTGGAGCCCGTTTTGAGCCTGTTTCTCTGTTCTAACTCCCCGGGGGCGGTAGTACCGCTGGGCTAGCGGTAGTACCGCTCCTGGGCGCGATTTTCAGGTAACGGCTAGTTTTTGGGGGTCCTTTTTAAGGGGACCTTTTCCCCATTGACCCCAAGCACTTGAGCACGTTTTTCTTCTCTCCTCCATTGTTGCAAGCTCAATACTACAAGATCTCCCAATCCCTCCACCCAAACTCGTTGATCTTTGGAGGATTGAAGGAGAAGATCTAGATCTACATTTCCACCGATCCATTTCTCCTCTAAGTGAGTGGAAACCTTTCGATCTAGTTCTTGAAGTTCCATTTGTTGTGTTCTTCGTTGTTCTTCCTCTCTTCTCCCCCACAAGCATTTGTTGCTTTTGGTGGGATTTGGGAGTGAAGGACTTGAGCACTTCTTGTGTTCTTGCCTTTGCTTTTGTGCATCGGTTTGCTCTCTCCACGAGGATTCGTGGAAGTGAAGTTTGTGAGCTTATTACTCTTGGGTCGTTGGACCCTAGACGGTGTTCTTGTGACCTTTTGTGGTCAAGGCCTTTTGTGGCTAGTTGGGACCTTTTGTGGTCCACTTGGGAGCTCTCAATCCTTTTGTGGGTTGTGCCTCAAGATTGTTGTAAGGGACTCGATTTCCGCCCAAAAGGAAATCAATAGTGGAAGGTGAACCGAGCTTTTGTGCGAGGTTCATCGGAGAATAGGGTGAGGCCTTTTGTGGCATCTTGTGTTTGAAACTCACACCCCTCCAACGAGACGTACTCCCCTAAAAAGGAGGAACTCGGGAATACATCGTCGTCTCCGCGTGCCTCGGTTATTTCTATACCCGAGCTCTTTACTTATGCACTTTACATTGTGATAGCCTTCGAGCTTGAAGTATTTTATCTTGCTATCACCTTGTTAATTGTCTTGCTTAGCATAAGTTGTTGGTGCACATAGGTGAACCTAGTTTATTTAGGTTGTGTGCTTGACAATTTAAACACCTAGTTTTATTCCGCATTTATCAAGACTAAACCGGAAAAGTTTTAAACGCCTATTCACCCCCCCCCCCCTCTAGGCGACATCCTTGTCCTTTCAACTGTAAAAATCACTTAAAATATCATATGTTTATTGCACCAAAACGTCACAATAGCGATAAGGTGAAGTAGACCGAGTGAAGCACATAAATCAAGATATGAGAATATATAATCTTCGGTTATTTTCTATACAAACTGTATATACAGCAATCGAAAGCCAGCTTGAAGTTTTCGCAAAAAAATAAAAAAATAAAGTAGCGAGCATGAAGCAGAAGATTGGTAGAACCATTGTTGTGTAGAGTTCTTTCAAGATTTAACCGAGTTTTGATTTATAAAACATCAATGTTTCCAAACAAACCGAAAAAATCATAAATACTCACTATATTGATAAAGTTTTTTTTTGAATAAAGGGCAAAAGATTTGCCTTAATTCATTAATAGAGAAGTAGTGTCATAGTTTAGGAATTACAAACCGCCAAAGGTAATGAGAAAAAAAGAATTAACCTCTCGGGATTAAATGACCCAAATGTTTTGCTCTGGCAATAGCCCACGCTTTGGCATCCATCTTGATCTTCACAAAAATTGCGCAGGCATCGAACTAGTGTTCTTGAATGTCCTTGCATTGCATTCGTTCCAAAGCTCCCACGAAGCAAGCATAATCAACGACGCCGTTGCTCTTCCTACTAGGATGGTGCAACACAAGGTGAGACCACCATGACTCCATGTCGAGGAAAGCATTCCAGCTACGGGGTCGAAGTCCTCAATCGTAAGCCAATTTTTTATCATATTCCAAATCCGGACGGAGTAGTGATACGTCTCAAACGTATCTATAATTTTTGATGTTCCATGTTGATATTATACCAATTGTTACATGTTTTGCATCCACTTCATATCATTTTTATACATTTTTGGGGACTAACCTATTAACAAGATGCCACAGTGCCAGTTCCTGTTTTCTGCTGTTTTTGTATTCCAGAAAAGTTGTTCTGGAAATATTCTCGGAATTGGACGAAAATCAACGGAGGTCCCTATTTCACCGACACGTACACGGAGTCTAAAGGGGAGACGGAGGAGCGCCAGAAGGCGTCCACACAAGGACTCGGCGCAGCCCCACCTCCTGCCGCGCTGAGGGTGCGTGTGGGCCCCCTCGGGTGCCCTCAGCCGCCGCCCTTTCGCCTATTTATTCCCCCCGACGCGAAAACCCTAAATACCCGAGTCATATTCCACTAAAAGTTCCAGAGGCGCCGCCGTCGTCAACCCTAGCTCGGGAGGGTTCCGAAGCTCTTCCCGGTACCCTGCCGGAGAAGGGAATCATCACCGGAGGACTCTACATCGCCATGCCTGCCTCCGGAGTGATGCGTGAGTAGTTCATCCTTGGACTACGGGTCCATAGCAGTAGCTAGATGGTTGTCTCTCCACTTTATGCTATCATGTTTAGATCTTGTGAGCTGCCTAACATGATCAAGATCATCTTATTGTAATGCTACATGTTGTGTTTGCTGGGATCCGATGAATATTGAATACTATGATCAAGTTGATTATTAATCTATGTTACATGTTATTTATGATCTTGCATGATTTCCGTTACTAGTAGATGCTTTGGCCAAGTAGATGCTTGTAACTCCAAGAGTGAGTATTTATGCTAGATAGTGGGTTCAGTCTCCAGTAATCTGGGCGAGTGACAACAACGTCTAAGGTTGTGGATGTGCTGTTGCCACTAGGATAACCTAACAATGCTATGTCCACGGTCATATGTACTTGTTTATTACGCACATTACTTAATGCGATTATCCGTTGCTTGCAACTTAATACCAACGGGGAACGCGGATGTCAACCTGAAGGTGGATTATTAGTCATAGATGTGGTTGGATAACGGTCTATGTATCTTGTCGTAATGCCCAATTAAATATCATGGTAGTCATCTTGTCGTATATATGCATTGTCATGCGCTCAATATTTTATCAATTGCCCAGCTGTAATTTGTTTACCCAACATGTCGTTTATCTTTATGGAGAGACACCACTAGTGAACTGTGGACCCCGGTCCATTCTTTTACACTGATAAAACCACCAACTGCAAAAATTGTTCTCTTTTACTTTCTGCAATTAAACATTATTTTCCACACCATACGTTTAATCATTTGTTACAGCAAGCCGGAAGATTGACAACCTTCCTGTTTCGTTGGGGCAAAGTAGTTTGATTGTGTTGTGTGCAGGTTCCACGTCGTCGCCGGATTCCTGGTGTTGCGCCGTGCCATATTCCGCCACCAACAACCTTCTGAAGTGCTCCTACTCCTACTGGTTCGATAACCTTGGTTTCATACTGAGGGAAAACTTGCTGCTGCACTGCTTCATACCTTCCTCTTGGGGTCTCCCAACGAACGTGTATTTCACGTCATCAAGCATAATTTTCTGGCGCCGTTGCCGGGGAGTGGAAGTACTTCGGTTCAGCAGTCTCCTAACTTCCCCTTCAACACGCCATAATTTTCTGGCGCCGTTGCCGGGGAGTTAGCAGCTTCTGCAAGGGGAGTCTCACGCTTCCAATCTCTTTACTTTGTTTTTGTCTTGCTTAGTTTATTTTATTTTATCTTGTTTGCTTTTAATTATCAAAAACACAAAAAAATTAGTTACTTTTATTTTCGAGTTATTATTTTCTGTCTTGTTTTAATTTGCTAAAATGAGTACCCTGAGAACACTAAGTTGTGCGATTTCACTAGCACAAACAACAATGATTTCATATGCACACCTATTGCTCCACCTGCTTCTAAAGCAGAGTTTTATGAAATTAAACCTGCACTTTTAAATCTTGTTATGAAAGAGCAATTTTCTGGTGTTAGTACTGATGATGCTGCTGCTCACCTTAATAACTTTGTTGAACTTTGTGAAATGCAAAAGCATAAGGAAGTAGATGGTGATATTATTAAATTGAAACTTTTTCCTTTCTCCTTGAGAGGACGTGCTAAAGAATGGTTGCTATCTTTGCCTAGAAATAGTATTGATTCATGGACTAAATGCAAAGATGCTTTCATTGGAAAATATTATCCTCCTGCTAAGATTATATCTTTGAGAAGTAGCATAATGAATTTTAAGCAATTTGATAATGAACATGTTGCTCAAGCATGGGAGAGAATGAAATCATTGGTTAAGAATTGTCCCACTCATGGACTGACTACTTGGATGATCATCCAAACCTTCTATGCAGGATTAAATTTTTCTTCAAGGAATTTGTTGGATTCGGCCTCTGGAGGTACCTTTATGTCCATCACTTTGGGTGCTGCAACAAAGCTTCTAGATGATATGATGATAAATTATTCTGAGTGGCACACCGAGAGAGCTCCAACAGGTAAAAGGTAAATTCTGTTGAAGAAACCTCTTCCTTGAGTGCTAAAATTGATACTATTATGTCTATGCTTGCAAATGGTCAAGTGCATGTTGATCCAAATAATGTTCCTTTAGCTTCTTTGGTTGCTCAAGAAGAGCATGTTGATGTGAACTTCATTAAAAATAATAACTTCAACAACAATGCTTATAGGAATAATTTTGGTAATGTAATTATAAGCCTATCCTTCTAATGGTGGCAATGGTTATGGTAATTCCTATGGTAGTTCCTACAACAATAATAAAAGTGTACCCTCTGATCTTGAAGTTATGCTTAAGGATTTTATTAGTACACAAACTGCTTTCAATAAAACTGTTGAGGAAAAACTAGGGAAAATTGATGTTCTTGCCTCTAAGGTTGATAGTCTTGCTCTTGATGTTGAATTTTGAAAATAAAGAACATGCCTCATGATGTTAAAGAGAGCAAAACTCTCAATGCTATACAAATTAAAATTGATAATAATGTGAGGATGCTAGCCGAATTGCATGCTAGATGGGAAAGAGAGGATGAAATTGCTAGAAAGAATAGTATTGCTAGAGTTTGTACTATTTCTACTACTGAAAATGCTTTAACTCAAGTGTTAGTAAACTCCTACTATTAATGGCAAGATAATTGGTGTTGGCAATGTTTCTACTTCTATTGCAAAACGTTTAAATTGCCTGATAACTCTGAAACTGTTCTTGATAAAAATGCTGAAATTTCTAGTAATGAGGAAGATAATAGCTCCATTACCTTTGATGATAATGATTTTGATTTTGATGGTTGTAATCTTCTGAAGTAATTATGTTCTTGCAAAAGCTAGCTAGAAGTCCTAAAGCAAGTGAAATAAACATGGCTTTTACTAAACATATTACTAATGCTCTCATACAAGTTAGGGAAGAAAAATTGAAACGTGAAGTATCCATCCCTAGGAAGTTAGAAGATGGTTGGGAGCCCATCATTAAAATGAAGTTGAATAACTTTGATTGCAATGCTTTGTGTGACCTTGGTGCTAGTGTTTCTGTTATGCCTAAAAGACTTTATGATATGCTTGATTTAGCACCTTTGGAAAATTGTTATTTGGATGTTCACCTTGCTGATGCTACTATAAAGAAACCTTTGGGTAGAATTGATGATGTTCTTATATGGTTAATAACAACTTTGTCCCTGTTGATTTGTTGTTTTGGATATTGAATGCAATCCATCTTGTCCTATTGTGCTTGGAAGACCTTTTCTTAGAACTGTTGGTGCTATTATTGATATGAGAGAGGGAATATTAAATATCAATTCCCTCTCAAGAAAGGTATGGAACACTTCCCTAGGAAGAAGATAAAACCACCTTTGATTCTATTGTTCGAACAAATATAATGTTGATGCTTCTACACTTGGTAATACTTGATGCATGCTTTGTGCCTAGCTAAAAGGCGTTAAAGAAAAGCGCTTATGGGAGGCAACCCATTTTTATTTCTGCAATTTTTCTTTTATTGAGTCAAGGAGTTGTTTACTTCTGTAGCAACTCCTTTGTATCTTTACTTTTCGCATTGTTGTGCCAAGAGTAGTCTCTAATGATAAGATGATGCTAGATTTTGATTGCTGCGCAGGAACAGATTTCTGCTGTTCACCGTATTAATTATCTAAAATCACAGAATGTGATTTAAATCTGCAAATTTTTGTGCGTAATCCTGATGTATGTACGCATCTTTCATTAGTTCAAAGTTTTTCGATCTGAGCATCGTAAGTGCCTCGAAAAAATTCGTCTTTGCGGACTGTTCTGTTTTAGACAGATTATGTCTTTTATTTTGCATTCTCTCTTTTACTAGTGTTGGGTGGAATTCTTTTTTGGGTGGAAGAGCTTCACATAACATCAGTGGCAGTAGCTAATGTTTAAAGTAACGGTCATATTGCGTCTTTACAGAACATGTGAGTTTTTGATTGTGCACTAACCCTCTAATGAGATTTACTTTGAGTTTGGTGTGGCGGAAGTTTTCAAGGGTCAAGAGGAAGAGTGATATAATAGGATGGAGAAGAGTGAAGAGCTTAAGCTTGGGGAGGCTCCCATGGATCTCCCCAGCATATTTCAAGAAGACTCAAGCGTCTAAGCTTGGGGATGCCCAAGGCATCCCCTTCTTCATCGTCAAAATTATCAGGTCATCTCTAGTGAAACTATATTTTAATTCTTTCACATCATATGTGCTTTCTTGGAGCGTCTGTGTGCTTTTATTTTCAGTATGTTATTTTTATTTTTGATCAACTTGATTGGATCCTAGCATTCTTGATTGGGAGAGAGACACGCTCCGCTTTTTCATGAGAATACTCCTATTCTTCACTTATATTTGTTGAGTATTCATATCTAGCGCTGTTCAGCTTTTAGCTCTTGTTTTCATGTATCTCTTGTCAGAGCTATTAGTTCTTTTAAAGAAAGTACTCTCTTACTTCACTTATACTTGTTTGGAGAGTTATTGAAATAATTGATTGGTGTTTGGTTGGAACAGAAAATGTTGCATGTGGTAAATGGTATAATGGAAAAGACTTGCATACTCTTGTAGATCACTAATTGGATAATTTGATACTTGTCAATTGTTTTGAGTTAACAAGTAGGTCATGATTAAACTTTTGCATCATGTAAGTTAAGCCCATTAGTGAAGAACTACCGTAAAGCTTGTTGAAATTTGGTTTGCATGGTGGTATCTCTAAGGTCTAGATATTTTCTAATAAAAGGGTTTGGTTAACAAGGAAGACGGTATGAAGTCTTATAATGCTTGCAATATGTTGGTCATATAAAACTTGGTGTACCGGTTGATATTCTTGTTTGCTTACATAACCTTGCTAGCCTAAACTCTGTACTGAGAGGGAATGCTTCTCGTGCATCCAAATCCTTGAGCCAAAATCCATGCCATTGTGTCCACCATAACTACCTATATGTGGTATTTCCTTGCCACTCCAAGTAAATTTTCATGTGCTACCTTTAAACTATTCAAAATTGTTACTACTCCTTTTTGTGTCAATGTTTACCAAGCTCATGAGGACGTGGTGGATGTCTTTATGTCACTTGTCAAGCAGACTTTACCATCAGACTAGCGGCATATACATCCGCTTATCTATTAATTTTGCAAAAAGAGCTGGCAACGGGGTGCCCAGTCCCAATTAATTACAACTTTAACCGCTTAATTCTCTTCACATTTTTGCCCTGATTTATCAGTCAAGCAATAATACCAGTGAAACATCTGCATGTGTAAACAAAAGAAAAGAGGGATGATCTGCCTTGCTGGTAGAAATAACGTCCTTCATGGGAGCCGCTCTTAAAAGTCTGTTTGGCCGGGGTCATATTGTACTTTCCACTACTGATTCGTTGACCAATTAACAACACCTCCAAAACTTAATTTTTACTCTCTATATGATTTCAAAAACTAAAAAGCTCTAGCACATGATTTAATCCCTGCTTCCCTCTGCGAAGGGCCTTTCTTTTACTTTTATGTTGAGTCAGTTTTCCTACTTCTTTCTATCTTCCACAAGCAAACACTAGTGTCAACTTTGGTACAACATTTGTTATATGCTACATATTGGACTTATTATATTGCTTTGTGTTGACAATATCCATGAGATAAATATGTTGAAAGTTGAAGCAAACGCTGAAACTTAAATCTTCCTTTGTGTTGGTTAAATACCTTTTATTAGAATCTATTGCTTTATGAGTTAACACTTATGTAAACCTGTGGATGCATTGTCTCCAAAGTACTATTCATGAAAAGTTTAGCTTGTATGATTCAGTGTTTACTCATTATCTATTTGGTAGCAAATTATAGACCATTGACTTGGATCACTTCATTCATTTACATGTGCCTTACAATACTATTTGATCAAGATTATGATGGTAGCATGTCACTTCAAAAATTATTTTGTTTTATCGTTTACCTACTCGAGGACGAGTAGGAACTAAGCTTGGGGATGCTGATACGTCTCAAACGTATCTATAATTTTTGATGTTCCATGTTGATATTATACCAATTGTTACATGTTTTGCATCCACTTCATATCATTTTTATACATTTTTTGGGACTAACCTATTAACAAGATGCCACAGTGCCAGTTCCTGTTTTCTGCTGTTTTTGTATTCCAGAAAAGCTGTTCTGGAAATATTCTCGGAATTGGACGAAAATCAACGGAGGTCCCTATTTCACCGACACGTACACGGAGTCCAAAGGGAGACGGAGGAGCGCCAGGAGGCGGCCACACAAGGGCTCGGCGCGGCCCCACCTCTGCCGCGCCGAGGGTGCGTGTGGGCCCCTCGGGTGCCCTCAGCCGCCGCCCTTTCGCCTATTTATTCCCCCGACGCGAAAACCCTAAATACCCGAGTCATATTCCACGAAAAGTTCCAGAGGCGCCGCCGTCGTCAACCCTAGCTCGGGAGGGTTCTGAAGCTCTTCCCGGCACCCTGCCGGAGAGGGGAATCATCACCGGAGGGCTCTACATCGCCATGCCTGCCTCCGGAGTGATGCGTGAGTAGTTCATCCTTGGACTACGGGTCCATAGCAGTAGCTAGATGGTTGTCTCTCCACTTTATGCTATCATGTTTAGATCTTGTGAGCTGCCTAACATGATCAAGATCATCTTATTGTAATGCTACATGTTGTGTTTGCTGGGATCCGATGAATATTGAATACTATGATCAAGTTGATTATTAATCTATGTTACATGTTATTTATGATCTTGCATGCTTTCCGTTACTAGTAGATGCTTTGGCCAAGTAGATGCTTGTAACTCCAAGAGTGAGTATTTATGCTAGATAGTGGGTTCAGTCTCCAGTAATCTGGGTGAGTGACAGCAACGTCTAAGGTTGTGGATGTGCTGTTGCCACTAGGGATAACCTAACAATGCTATGTCCACAGTCATATGTACTTGTTTACATTACGCACATTACTTAATGCGATTATCCGTTGCTTGCAACTTAATACCAACGGGGAACACGGATGTCAACCTGAAGGTGGATTATTAGTCATAGATGCGGTTGGATAACGGTCTATGTATCTTGTCGTAATGCCCAATTAAATATCATGGTAGTCATCTTGTCATATATATGCATTGTCATGCGCTCAATATTTTATCATTGCCCAGCTGTAATTTGTTTACCCAACATGTCGTTTATCTTTATGGAGAGACACCACTAGTGAACTGTGGACCCCGGTCCATTCTTTTACACTGATAAAACCACCAACTGCAAACAATTGTTCTCTTTTACTTTCTGCAATTAAACATTATTTTCCACACCATACGTTTAATCCTTTGTTACAGCAAGCCGGGAAGATTGACAACCTTCCTGTTTCGTTGGGGCAAAGTAGTTTGATTGTGTTGTGTGCAGGTTCCACGTCGGTCGCCGGATTCCCTGGTGTTGCGCCGTGCCATATTCCGCCACCAACAACCTTCTGAAGTGCTCCTACTCCTACTGGTTCGATAACCTTGGTTTCATACTGAGGGAAAACTTGCTGCTGCACTGCTTCATACCTTCCTCTTGGGGTCTCCCAACGAACGCGTGATTTCACGTCATCAAGTAGCGGCAATGGAGAAGAAGATGACACGCCGTCTCGTCGACACAACGACAAAGAGGGCAAAGCTTGCCATCTCGGCCATGAGCCGGAGGACGTGAGCTTCCACATGATGGATTCGCGGGTTCCGTCGAGGAGAGTGAGTTGAGAGGTGAAATGCCAAAGGTTTCCAAATTCTTGAATATGGTGCACAAAGATTCTGCTAGAGATGTCAATTTGGAGGACCCAAGCATTGTCGATAAGCGCTTCTTGGACGTTCCAATTTTTTGTTTGGATAGGGTAAAGATGAGAGCACAATATGCTTGGGGCTGCGTCCATTTGCCCAAGGGGCATCCCAAAAACTTGTTACCTTCGCCAATCGTGACCCTCGTCATTGCGTATAAGAACTTCATAAATCCGACGTTGCACTTTTTTTCCATTCCAACTCAAGGTCTTTCCGGTGCTGTCCACTCTAACCACGATCATCTAAGGCGCAATGCCCTCCCAAACTTGTCCATGTCGAGTATTCCAAGCCCCCCAAACGATGTTGGCCAACACACCGTTGGCCAATTAATTAACTTTGCATTTGCCGCCCGTGACTTTCTCCTTGCTGACCCAAAGGAATCCGCGGTTGATTTTTTGGATTGCTTGAAGGGGTTCCCCCGGGACATTGAAGGCGGTTAGAGGATAAATTGATAAAATTTCAACTCTTCTAGACAATAGATTTGAAAGAATTATCGTTGAAGTTTTATGTCCAATTTTGACCCCTAAAATGCAAAGCTGCAAGGTTTGTTGTACTACTTTTTAAGATGGCTAAATTGGCTTGGCTTGGCCAATGGATCCGACTGGTCACCTTTGACACCAACTAATCATTTGCACAAAAATGATGGTTTTGTGACAAAAATTTGAAAGTTATCATAAATTGACAGATATTCTTTTGAAGAGTTGGCACTGTTCAAAATGGCATTGGTTTTGTTTAAGGAGTCATACCTGTCCCACTGACAGAACGGGCCAAATGGACAGCACGGCGTAAAACTCCACAGATCGGATCGCAGCTCACCCACGGGATTGAAATAGAAATATCACAGAGAGCGTGCGCAGTGTTTGTGCCGCCATAACCACCTCGAATCTGACGACGACGACGACGACGGCGGCGGGAGCGATGGATGCGACCGGAGGCGGTGGGAGATGGTGCGTGGTCACTGGGGGCCGCGGCTTCGCGGCGAGGCACCTGGTGCTGATGCTTCTCCGTTCCGGCGAGTGGCGCGTGCGCGTGGCCGACCTGCCCCAAGCCATCGCCCTCGATCGAGACGAGGAGCAGGGGATCCTTGGCGCCGCCCTCCGCGAAGGCCAAGCCGTTTACATCTCCGCCGACCTCCGCGACAAGGCCCAGCTTGTCAAAGGTGTGTGATCCACCATTTGCTCCCTGTATTGTTAGGCTGGGTAGGATTTGATGGTAATGTGGTGCCTGATTCCCTGATTCGTGTGGATCTGAAGCTGGTGACCCGCGGTGTAGGAGTTACATGATTTACGTTGACGAGTTAGCTGTTGTAATTTAGGTTGACGAGTTAATTTGCTAAGACCATTATTAGTTGAATATATTTAGCGGCTATACATTGTTATATATAATCTTCATCTCTTAGTTGATGTACACTGCTTTTATGTTTTGGCACCAGCAGAGAGAAAATCCCGTGGTGTTACCCCTAGTAAATTCTGTTTATTTTATGTACTTATCAACAATTACCTAGTACTGATTTACGAAAAAGTATGGTGCCGTGCATAAATAGTCACTGTGTTTATGTGTATCACAGTGGTGTAGTTGCATGACAATTTTGTGCTTTATTGTGGCACCAGCTATGCATCCTTTTGATCTCATGGAGCTTATTGAGCATTCGCTAAGGGTCATGTGTGTTATCGAGATAGAAGTAGCAGTAAAATCCAGGAAATCGGTAATCATGTGACTTAAAGTTAAATTAGTATTGCCATGTTGGTACATGTATTTCCCCCCTGCGTAGGAAGGTGTTATGCACATTACTCTAGTTAAACGATGTCTACTGCCTTTGTTCTTGCCTCAGTTATGTGTTTTTGGCTGCAGCTTTTGAGGGGGCCGAAGCAGTTTTTCATATGGCTGCTCCAGATTCATCCATTAACAACTTTCATCTTCATTATTCAGTTAATGTTGAAGGTTTGTAATGTGAACTTGTAAGCTAGGCAGCTTTGGTTCCTAATTACGGGAGGGCACTGATTTGCTCATGGGATGACACCAAGTCGATTGCATGTTGTTTTTATATTCACAGGAACAAAGAATGTCATTGATGCGTGTATCCGTTGCAAGGTCAAGAGACTTATCTACACTAGCTCACCAAGTGTTGTTTTTGATGGAGTTCACGGAATTTTGAATGCAGTTGAATCAATGCCTTACCCAGATAAGGTATGTCTCATCTGGATCATATCCTTTTTTATTTTACATTGGTTCATACTTATTTACGACTCCTGACTAGATGTTCTCTTACTCCAGTTTAATGATTCGTATTCAGAAACAAAGGCAGATGCAGAAAAGTTAGTGATGAGGGCTAATGGTAAGGATGGGCTTCTTACTTGTTGTATACGCCCAAGTAGCCTTTTTGGGCCTGGAGATAAGCTACTGGTTCCTTCTCTGGTTGCGGCTGCAAGGGCAGGCAAGTCCAAAGTAAGAACTGCTACATGTGTGTAAATCTGTAAACTTGAGTATGCTAAGTTTGTAACTCGGAAGTCAGTCTCAATGTTTATGCCAAATGTTGATGTTAATTCCCATAATCGTAGATTTGAATTGCCTTTTCTTCTTTGTTAGTAATGCAATTACGCAAATCATATCACTATATCCGAGTTGGCTTTTGAATTATTTACTGAAGTCCTCATTTGCAGTACATAATTGGTGATGGGAACAACTACAATGATTTTACCTATGTCGAAAACGTGGCATATGGCCATGTTTGTGCAGACAAAACTCTATCATCGGAAGATGGTGCAAAGAGAGCTGCAGGAAAAGTAAGGCCTTTGCCTAACATTTTACTTTTTAAGATTCCATGTCATGATTTGTCATCCTTTTCCAGACGTACTTCATAACAAACGCCGAGCCTATAAAATTCTGGGAGTTCATGTCATTGATTCTAGAAGGTCTTGGATATCAAAGGTATTCGCTTCTTCAATAATTTAAAACAAATCCACTTTTTTTAACTTTATGTTATGTGAAACATTGAAAGTTGATGTTGAGAGTGTCCATTGGCTCAAAAGACTCATAGACTTGATTTTCTATTTTCTTTAAAAAAATAATGTTTTGCTGAAATGCTCGTGCAGGTTATTGATTAATTTGAGATACATTTTGAACTTGGTTAACTCATAACTTTGGAGCACGTCAACCTAAAATTGTATTGTGTAACTTGAGTTTCCTATAAATTATTACCTTTCCATGTCATCGACTTTTTTTTTGTAAGAGATGATCTAGGGTTGTGAAATCTTGAATCACATCTTCAGTCTTATGGATCCAGGACCTAGATATGTTGTACCAATTTTATCATAAATCTGAAGGGGTACCTCTACACCTACGTAAAGCATTTAACGATTCGGATCCAGAGGGATCCTCTATACCTATTTGTGTGACTCAGTAACCAGTGTCCTAATGCACTGGGACTTTCTTGCAGGCCTTCAATAAAAATTCCTGTCTCTGTTATGATGCCAGTCGCTCATGTGGTAGAATGGACTTATAAGACGTTCTGTAAGTATGGAATGAAGGTTCCTCAGCTGACCCCGTCAAGGATCAGGATCCTCTCATGCAACCGGACATTCAGTTGCTCAAGAGCGAAAGAACAGCTTGGTTATGAACCCATTGTGTCACTCAAGGTGTTTACTGTGTCTTGGAGAGAGCTTGCTTGACTCAATGTGTTTTTGCATGGGATGGTTTGAATAACGATTTCAGCTCATTTCCCACTTCTCTGTTCTGAAAGCTCACTATAAGCAATTCTTTTCTTTTCAAAATTTCAGGATGGCCTGAAGAGAACAATAGAGTCCTATTCCCATCTACAAGCTCAGAACCAAAGGAGTATATCAAAGGCTTCAATTTTGCTCGGGAATGGAAATCGTATGACTCAAGCTCTCTTACCCCTCCACCCCCACCCCGTCCCTCCTGCTCTTCTCGATAATAAATTGTTTCCATCTATTTTCAGTTGCAAAAACGCTTCTTTGGGAAGACACGAAGCAAACGATGACAGTGCTACTACTCTTGGCTGTTATCTACTACCAGTTATTTACATGTGGTTACACAATAATGACAGCAATGGCAAAACTTCTCTCACTTACAGCGCTGTTCTTGTTCATTCATGGCATGCTGCCCACAAATGTGTACGGTCCTCTGTTAGTCTGCTTTCGTTTCCTCAATATACCTGCTACCAGATAGTTAAACACCATTTTATTCATCTCTTAGCGTTTCTTGAGTGTTTACCGTGAACCACATTGTGATTTTTTATAACACCTATTGCAGGTTTGGCCACAAGATTGAGAAACTTGAACCCTCAAATTTTCATATCTCACAGACGGAGGCACATCAGATCGCTTGTTCAGTCAGCTCATCATGGAACTCATTAGTTGGAGTGCTAAAATCACTTTGTAGAGGAAACGATTGGCCACTGTTTTCCAAGGCATGATATGCACTGTCTGCTTTGTATTACACGCTTTACACTACTTGATGTTGTGCTAAGTACTCCAATTCGTTTATGTTTTGCGTTAGTGCCTGACTTGGTCATTTTTTCCCATCAGGTGGTATTCTGTCTACTGGTTGTTAGCATCCTTAGTTCCATGTCTCCGCAGGCTGCATTTAAAATAGGTAATGAAAACTTCACGATTCCCTTTATAAATTATAGCGATGGCTGCCTTATCTGCATGACTACTGATGACATTAAATTTACATGGCAACAATAGGTATTACTCTGATTTTCATAGGCTTCAAAGCATATGAGAAATGGGAGGACACCATCGATAGCCTGGTGGGTGATACTTGTTCATTCATTCTGCAGTTTAGTCCTACCCAGAAATCTTCAAGGCAGAAACAAACATAGACAAGGAGCATGTGAACAGTTGGATGGCATTTTTTTTAGAGCTATTAACTTTAATTGTTCAGCTATCCGTTTTTCTTTTTATCTTTGAACTTCTCTTCATTTGTCATTTTATTATTACCGAATCATCATTCAGAGATGAAAGGTTTTTAGACTGTCTCCCCACGGTAGTGAATGTAAGATATGGAGTTGTTCATTTTTTTATATTTGTTTGTATTGTTTGCAAAATAGATGCATATTGAAATAAGATGTGTTCTTCTACTGAATCTTCTTAATTTATTGCAAATGTTTGGCTCCCTAGTATTTATTTATTTATTTATTCATTATGCTGATGATTCCATCTGTACACAATAATTGGATAGCTTTTCTTTACATGTGTGCTCCATCTCTGCTCTTCATTTGATTTTCTGGATGGTTCAAACTCACGGCTCAAAATTCTGGACACAGGGAATCGATATAGATAATGTAGTAATAGTAGAATGCTAAAAAATCTGAAAATATCCATTTCAAATAAATAAATAAACTGAAAATCGCTGTAAATTTGGTCGAAAGGGTGACTGAAAATTTGGAAACCTGATTTTGATGCATTGGAGAGCTCAGTTTCATAAAACAAAGTTATTACTCTGATTGTTTTAAGAAACTGAGCTCTCCGCCATCTCCGAAAGCTTGTCATATTTTCTTTTTGTAAAGGTTCATGACCAAATGTAAAAGCTTTGCATTCAACGTTTTGAAAGTTTATCTTGTATGTGACAATGTGACGGAGAAAGGAGGTAGAGAACGAACATCGCGTAGGAAGGAGGGTACAAAGGGATTTTTTTTCCATGCAACCAACTAGAAGGAGGTAGAGAACGAACATCGCGTAGGAAGGAGGGTACAAAGGAATTTTTTTTCCATGCAACCAACTAGAAGGGGCTCGTGTGTGCTCTACTCACTGTCGGTCTCTTTCTTCAGAAACGTGCGTGTTCTGCTGAGGTTAAATTTATGACTTGTTTGGTGGATTTGGATCCAACTGATATGAGTGATTGATCACTGCCACAATCCTTTTAATTATCTTTTTATTTTTCTGACATTTTCCGATAAAGGTAATATATTAATATCGCGAAGATACCCATTACACCTAGCCTTTCTACCAACAAGATGGCCGAAGACATTAAGAATGCATACAGCCAAAAAAAGAGAAAAAAAAGACTCCGCCGCGATGATCAATCACTCACAGCAGTAGCACTCTAACCACCACGAAAGACATCACGTAGATTTTAAAAGAGGTTTCTCCAAAAGCGACGTCTACAATAAGGAACAAGGCACAAGCGTTGTCGTCACCCGATCAAAAATCTTATGTTTTCACCTTGGAGAACGTCTGAATTCTCACAAACAGTGCCTTCAACAAGACCATTGCCAGATACGACTAATAGTGTCTAGATCTTGGGTTTTTACCCTGAAAATCAAGACTCGGTACTCGAGAAGTACCATTGAAAGTGAACTCCTCCAATGTTGCCGTCCCCGCTTGCCAAGGACGCTCCTGCGAGTCACCAAACACCAGGGCACTAGAAACACATGACAAATCCGTACAGCAGTCTATGCAACATAGCTTTTATCGCATCCGGTACACCCCTCCGCCATAATTTCAGTTTCTCCAATCGCAGCCGACATGACCTTCACCTCTGTCAATACCATGAAAATTTAGACTTAGACATGTCCCATGGCACCAACAAAAGTGAAGCTTCGCGCATCGCCCGGTTGAAACCGAAGTGGTTGATAATATGGTCGCACACGACCAGATCAAACAATCCGTATGGAGCTTCGACGGAAAAGACTGGAACTCGTTGGCAACCAGATCGAGGAGGCCGACATCAGGTAGAACGGCGACTTGGCACAAGAAGAGGTAGGGACAAACCACCATTATTTTTTCCAAGCCAGCGCCCCCACGCCGCCAACCGTTTCCGCCACCACGTCGTTGATGCAGGGCGGCGCGGCCGTGCCACCAAACCACGCCGTTGCGTCCTTTGCCCCCGCGGACAAACGCGATTCGAGCCGCCATCCGTCATGGGAGGACACCACAAGCTCCAGGGGTCGCCGCCCTGGCTCCCAATCTCCTCCGCCATCACCACACCATCCGGGGCGACGCGCTGAAGCGACCGAAGAGCTCCTCGCAGGGGAGAAGCCACCGCGCAAGAAGGCAACCCCACTGCCACCGTCGACTGAGCGGGCTTTACCCGCCGGCGTCCTCCGTCACCAACGCCGGAGACGAAGGAGAATGCGATGCGCGCGGCGGAGGCTAGGGTTTCCGCCCGAGCCGCCCCCAAACAACGACGCGAGGTCGCTAAAAAAAGGGTGGTAGCGATGTAAAGTTCACATACCATATACACTCACTTTACCTCGATGACCATATCTGAAAGACTGAGTCGACGGCAAGACTTGATATTGACTAATTTATCATATACGTCTTGCTTCATCTCACACGTATATTTCAAATATAGAATTTGAATTTTGACAAACACAACCACCCTGCTAACCATCCAAATATCGGGCTTATTCTCGCAGCCAAATCTTTTGTTTATTCTCGTTGCTACCTCGTGCGAAGAGAGACGCGTGTTACACCTTACACGATGCTAGCTAAGGCGATGCTAGCTGCATGACGTGGCCCGCGAGGGACGGCATGAACCGATCATCTGCACGAGTCAAGTGTTAAAGCGGCGAACGATACGATCGGAGGCCACTTGACGCACCAGTTTCAAGTTTCAACACACATCCTCGCCATTTCGTCGAACACGTAGCGGACTCGCCCTGCCGCAATGGCCTCCTCCCTCGCGGCCCGCCGCCTCCTCCTCCGCGCCGCCGCCGCCCGGCGCGTCATCCCCTGCGCCTCGCCGCTGTCTTCTTCCTTCCCTGCTCTCCGCCGGCTCTCCACCGACGCCTCGCCGCCACCGCGTCTTCCCCCTCCGCCCCTCGAGCCGACAGTCGATCCGCCCAAGTCGGAGGGCGCCTCCTCCTCCTCCGACGCCGGTGCCGGCGCTGGGGGGTCCTACCGGTCCGGACCGGAGGCTGCTTCGGGGGGGCGCCGTCCGGGTGGCGCGGGGTACGAGGAGGAGCAGGAGAAGGTTCTCCGCGCGTCGCTGCTCCACGTGGTTTGGGCTCGAACTCCCTCCGAATCTGATTCCCTTTTTTGGCCTTCTTACTGTTTTTTTAATATTGTTTGCTATTGTTTTGCTTTAGCCGAGGATGGGATGGAGCGAGTCGGCCATGATCGCGGGGGCGAGGGACGTGGGCGTGTCCCCAGCCATCGTCGGTGCCTTCCAAAGGAAGGAGGCCGCGCTCGTCGAGGTAACATCCCCTTCGAGTCCACATTTTCTGTTGTGATTGTTGGCTTATTTTGTGGTGGTCAATTTCATTGCAAGAGAATAATCTTTCGGGTGCTACTTACTATATCGGAATTTGGAGAAATAAGGACGTTTGATAGATTATTCTAGGTACCAATTGCTTGATTGCACATTAGTTGGAGTGCAAGCTAAGGCAGTCAGTTTTGTTACCCAGTCTTATGGGTTTTCCTGATATCCTATTGCTGATAGCTGTTGCATATTTAGATGATGAATGTTGTTAGTTTGAACGTGTGATATTTATCCTCAACTTTGTGACGCGTTTTGTGATTTCCGTTTGCCTTCAGTAACACTAGTAAGAAGTCAGTACCCAGTACTGAGCAGGTGTACAGTATTGACACTCACTGTTGGGCTCAAAAGAGTGCAATTATATGTTATATCAGAATTAGGAATGCTGTGACATTGCTTTTTATGTACCACATGCTTGCATACAAGGTCATTTGTGCGAAGAGTTTAATCCTTTAGGTGGCAAATGTTAATGACTGATAAGACCATCCTAGTTGCGGCAATTTACTGGAAAGAGGTTGATGCAAGTGATGTAATGTATCTTTCTCAACTTGCGTAAATCAATGCTAGTATATGTGTTTGTATTATCACTATTTAGAGGAGGGAAGGGATGGAGGGGTGGGAGCTTGCTGGCTTCCTCCTCCAGTGAGCAGTCTAGTGTCTTGTCCTTCTGTTAACCTGAGATCCTGCAGCAACACGGACCGTGATTAAAGCTCAACAGTAACAAAAGAGTTGGTCCATTCCTCAGATTCAAATTCAAGCTGAAGCTCTCCTGGAGAACTGAAGCAACCAGGTCTTTGGGTTTTTGTGCGTGGTAAAAAAGAGAGAGGTAGGCTTCACCAAGGGCTTAGGAAGAAGCCATCTGTCTAGCCAAGAGAAGTCTGCCAAAACGTCTGACACTGACCTGTGTGATTTGAATTAGGGTTTGTATGTTGTCAGCTATGAGTTTGGAAAGGTAGGATGGCATATTTGAGGGGTTGCACAAGTCCCCTGAGAAGTTCCTTAGAATCCAGGAAATCTAGAAGCTGTTGTAATGTAATTTTTGTAAGCAAATTTTAGAGAAAGGCACCTGTTTTGGCTTTGAAGTTTTTTAGTGCCTAAACCATCTTCTTTCTGCGAAGGAGTGGCAATTAACATTAGATCCATTTGTGTTAATCCATAAGGGGTGCCGCTTAAAGATTTGAGGATTGTAGCTAAGGGGTGCTGTATTATATTGCCCATCTCTATAGCATCAACTTTTGGGTTAACTGTTAAGTTCATGCATTTAAAATATGGCTTCAGTGACTCACGGTCTCAAGATCAAGACCTGGCTAACACACTATTGATAAATAGTTGCGCCCTACATCGATCCCTGACGAGCCCAGACGCGAGGGGTGTGTTGAAATATATTGCCCCACCCTCCCTATAACTTAAGCTTTTGGATGAACTGGCTAGGTGCATGCAATCCCATAAGGAGATACAACAAATATTGCTGCAAAGCAACTTAACGGCATAGCGCAACTGTTGCTAGTGCCTAGCTCCAGCGGAGGGAAAGCACGAGTAATATGTAAAACATAAAAGGGGCACAACAACCACGGTGATGGATCATACTCATGTCGATCATGGGGAACAAGCTGGCACCAAAGCATTGGGGAGGGCCTTGATTTTGTCTTCAGTGGCTGCTACATTGCACCGTGATGGTGCTGAGCTTCTTGACAGAAGCAGAGGTGTCTGGTTAGTCATTGAGACGGTAACTATTTAATTTTGGCTGTATCTGAAATTTGTGGGCGTCCCTTTTAGCATGACATATGTAGTTTCAACAAACTGTCCGTTGTCTTTATTCTTGATGGCATGTGTCGATAGGTCATTATGTTTGTGGTGCGTCGACGTAGAAGGATCTTGGACAAATGAGCATCTGAATTTTTCTTGCTGAACTCATGTATTCTTGGAATAGTGTTTTGGTGTAGCTAACTTAACTCTTGAGTGATGCCTATTTTCTTGTTTGATTTCAATTGTCTATCAACTTTTGGAATGTGGGTATTTGTCAGGGTACACAGTGCTAATAAAATATTCGTGAGAAAGTATCTGGTGGAAGCCATACTCTGGTGAAAACTCCGTGGAAACCATGCTTTTCTGAATGATTTTGCATTTAAACTTGAAATTTACGTGTTTATAGAACTCTATCCTTCTAAAATACTGTAATTTGTTTTGTAGATTTTCTTGAAACTTTGAAACATGATTTTACCGGTTTCCACCATCAGTTTGTTTCCACTGAATATTTTCTTCGTATCAAGGTTTACACCACATGCAAATAGTCAAGACGTTTGTATGTACTGAAACTCTAGAATTATGTCTTGAAATCAGTTGCTGCTATGAGGGATTGACATGTGAGGAGATAGACATTCTTCTTCTGAACAGTGTTACTGATGGTAAAATTTGGGAACAAGAAGATCTATGAGAATATTGAACCAACTAAAGAATAAGCTTTCAGTTTTCAGCTCAGTTTATGAGCAATGAAGACAAAAGAAGATGGAAAGTAACTTTTGATGTTCAGTGCAAAACTTCGGTTACCACACCCCTCGACAACTTTCCTGTTCAACCGACAAACAACAGAAATATCAAAATACTCCTTCCTACGATTTCTCATCAGCTCTATACATACTAGTGTCTCTGCCTCTAACTCTATGTTTACTCAACCTGTTGGGAAACTTGATTCATGTCAGGATAACTACCTCGCCAAAGATAGCTAGACGGCATGGTTGTGGGAGATTGGGTGGTCAGACGTAGGTTACGAATAGCGAGTAACTTGGGATAATCGATTTGATTATTCTTGCATGTTTGAACATAGATACATGGGATCCTTATATATTAGATACTTAAGCCCTTGACCTCTCCTAATACGATTGGACTTATTAGCCATGCCAAACACATGACCAGCTTGTACTGCAATATGACTACCCTGGTCATCTTGTCAGCTGGCCAACCAAATTGCCACTGCCTTATGCAATGTAATACTAATCCACAACACCAGCTCTATTTGTTCCAAAAGGAAATCCTTGATTTCATTATCACTGTCATTTTTTTTTTTCAGAAAATCCCTTGCTGTTTTCTTGTAGTGGGCACACTTTCGCACTTGGTAAACAGTGATCACGCTCGCTAGAGATTTGAACTAAAGATAACTGATAGGAACTGTACTACTGTATGCTGACACATTGGTTTATCTAGTCTAAAAAATACTAATTTTTGGAGGTTCTTGAGCTCTATGAGAAACAACAGTATTGTCAGAATTGATTGAAACTTCTCAATTCTTTGTGGTGCATGAAACTCATCATTGAAACGAGCATACATTGAAACTTCTTTTCTTTCACTTCATCCGTGCATATGTTATGGAACTCAGGATCACTATCAGCATAGTGTTGGAACTTCATTTCACTTCATTGATGCATGAAGTTTTTTATTTGTTAACAAACCAGGCAGACTCTGGAACATGTTAGAATTTGTGTTTCTATGCTTAGATTTGCCCACACTTATGAATTCCTTTTGAGTTTGCATGTAGTTTTTCATGGATGACTGCCTTCAACAACTCATGGATCGTGTTGACGCTGGTGAGGGGGAGCAGCTGAAAAACTTGATACTCACTGAGAGACTCTCCAGACTTGTTCGTATGAGGCTTGAGATGCAGACACCTTACATTTCAAAGTGGCCTCAAGCGCTGAGTATCCAGGTGGTGCATTGTCTTCTCTCTTTTTTCTCATGTGTTCAATTAAATTATATGATAGCTATATGTCCAACTATACAATTTGTTTGGCAGTCTCAACCGGCAAACGTCTCAACAAGCTTAAAGCAGAGAGCAATCCTTGTTGATGAGATTTGGCATGCTGCTGGAGATTCTGGATCAGATATTGATTGGTACGTTAAGCGTGCTGTGCTTGGTGGGATCTACTCAACCTCGGAGGTGTACATGTTAACAGATAATTCTCCAGGTTTGCACCTTTTCTAAGCTTGGTACCTTTCTGTATATTTCGTCTACATGAGGATTTGACACTAACTAAACCAACTTCAGTAAATTACCTTTCTTTGTAACTATGTAGTAATTGCGAGTAATGAAACCAAGGTAACCTCATTTTGAAAATCGAAATTTGTAGTTTGCAATAATTAACCTTTTCACTTAACTTTTTTTACTACGAGTTCTCGAAGTTTCATGACTCGACATAATTAGTGTATACATGAAAAAGAATCAGAATATTTGCAAATATCTTGGACTTTTAATAACTCTGCTGTTTCTTGTTTTGTTGTCTGCTGGTTCTATAAGACACTTCAATGCTTATTGTAGAACCACCGAACAAGGATGAAAAAACCCTGTTTTGGGCTCAGAAAGATTATTTTTCCGGGACTGTTAAAAAACACTGTTTTGGACCAAGCGGGACCTAAAAGCTGTTATATCAACCTAGAATATTTTAGACGTACTACCAACATCAGAAGTGAAAAACAGAATTCACATTTTCTTTGCACAACTGACTGGATTATAGGTTAGCTGATTATTTCCCTTTTATGTTGGCATATGACAGAGTTTCGTGACACATGGACATTTGTGAATCGTCGCATCAAAGACGCTGTGGATCTTAAGAAAACTTTTAAGGAGGTAGCAAATCGAACTCCCAAAATCAAACTGTATAGCTATTCTGATTTTCGCCACCCCGCCTTGTGATCTGAAACAATTCTTCTGTACAGGCCGGATATCTAGCTGAAGCCATGGGAGCAGGCCTGGGTGTCGGCCCCATACAGGACATCCTGAACAGGGCTTTCCAGAAATGAAGCGCGTGAACTTGTGGGCTGCATTGATACATTTCATTCTCGACGTTTCCACCACCACTTTTTAATGTCACGTTAAGATTCTCTGACATTGTATATACTCCCCCTCACTTTAGTATAGCACTTTTCATTTCTTTTACAAATAAATGCTATCAGGCTAGACTTGTGTGCGAAAGCGAGAAGGTGTTTTGTTGGTGACCTGTTTGAGTTGTCGATTAGTGACTGCTATGCGCGAAAAGTTGTTAGATTACATTATCCGCCGCTCTCGAGTGTGAACCCCACGGACTCGATTAACCCATGCGTGGCCTAGTTGCTGCAAACAAAAAAAAGATACTGGCGGCTTTGCGTGGACTGTAGTGTTTTTAACTTTATATTTTATGCTGCGTGTTTGGTGGAAGATGGGCTGACGCAATTAAAGATGATGTAATGTAAACGACATCAGATTTCAGGAAAACAGAACACCACGTGATGCCAGAGATCAATATTCGAAAAAAAAGTACCTCTTCATTTCAAAAGAGTAAGGACAACTCCAAATGTGGTGACCAATAGCCAAAGAGGTTTAGAGCACACTAAATGCCTATTTCACATCTTTCTTTGCACTCTCTTTCTGTTGCACAAAGAGAGACCTTCTATTACTATGGTGGGAGTGGAGATTTTTGGCTCCCAGGTTACAGTGCTCCTGCCATATTAAAAAAATCGAAAATCATATTTACGAGTTTCAAAAAATTCCAGATGTTGTCAACAATGTATCCTACAAGCATGTAAAAAATAAATTTGAAATACTTTGTATTCTGAGTTACACAAAAATGACAAAAGTGTGGATCTTAGTATGCATAGTTTTAAATCTCTAAATTTGGTCAGATTTTGTCATTTTTATGTAGCCCATAATACAAACTATTTGAAATTTATATTTTACACGTTTGTGGTATACACCATTACGCACATCCAGCTTTTTTCAGATTTTTGCGAAACTCAGAAATACCATTTTTGATTTTTTTTTAAGTGGCAGCAGCACTGGTGCCCAGGAACAAAAGACACTTTCCGGGTGGTTAGCTGTTATCTTCACATATGTTGACTACTGAGGATAGATATCTAGTACCCCTTGTACCGTTGACGATAATTGATCTCTCAATTGCACTTTGGAGTGCTGCCTTCAGCAAGTTATGCAAACATCACCATGCGAAAGAAATAGTACCAAATCGAGAGATAATTAATGTGATATCACAGCTTCAAATATGACAGTTTCTCTCCAACATGGGCTTTATATTGGCCTAGCCAAGCTAGTAGACACCTTTTTAATTCTCGATGCATGCAATCGATGCATCATGCACCTCAGCATCTCAAAAGGCCTCTTGCATTTCCAATAGCCAAGAGCCGGGCTATGCCCAGATCAACATTTGGACGTCTCAGGTATTGCTTGCTGAACACCTTCACTGCTATTGCACCAAATCGATATATGGCATTAAGGCATGTGGACTCGCATATGTGAATGTACTCATTATTGCAATCAACAACAACTCCATGCATGTGCAAGCATACAAATAGCAGCATTCCATTTCTGAATGGAATAAATCCGAGGAGTATACCATGTCCTTCTCCTTGAACTTCTTGGTCTGACTGTGCACAAGTAGATAAGCAAAAATGAGCACGGTGAAGTAGTTTCTTTTTGGTGAAATTTCCTTCAGAGTGAGCATCTGCATACAGAACAAACAAACAAACAAACAATCGGAAATATCAACAAGCTATGCACAATTGACCCATGAGAGAACCAGTCATGCTCTATTTCCATTTTTTCATAAGCACAATGCTGGAATAATAGAACATTATCGGGTTGTGCTAAGCTTTGAACACACACATTGTTTCACCAATTTTAATTTTCAACTAAAAAACTGAGACACGTAACTTTACTCAATCCAAGTGCCACTGGATTGGAGTCTGCAAAGGCTTCTGTAGTTTTATGGGAAACAATCAGCCGAGTTTAATTGAAGGAGTGATCTTACTCAATGAAGTTGTCATATTCTTCTGCCTCGAGTCTTGTCAATTTTAGGTAGAAGCAATATAACACACTTGGATAACCTGAATTCCAGATCGAGAAGAGCATCACGCATGCAGCTCTAGTGCATCAAATTACCACTTCGGTCGGTCCAAACTGTCAAATATACCCTGCACAATACATGTGTGAAATTTAAACATGATATGTTAAGAATTAATAATTCATAAAATTAGCTGATAGATCCCCAACGAAGAGCTAAGGAAACTTGAAGGTGTACTGGCTGTAGCATCTCACCCTACGACTGTAAAACACATAAGTGAACTCCTTGAGCCCTGAAAGAATCAAAGACAACATACAAAAAATTAATAGAGGGTGAGAGTGAAGTGGAGGCTCCGGGCGACCTGGAAGGTGGATCTTGGCGGCCTGGCGTGGATGCGCTCAGCGATCAGAGGCGCATGCAACGTCGAGAAGAAGGGAGACAATGCTGCTTAGAAGAAGGGAGGAGGTGGATGGCGCCAGCTCTTCGATATCCCTTGGCGGCGGGAAGCGGTCAGAAATCAAGGATGGAGGCGAATAGGCGAGGTCGGCGACAACGACACTGGGGTAAGTAGGGGCGGGTGTACCTGCGGAGGTATTGGCGGCGGGGAGATGCCGTCCTGGGACCTGGGACACGGTGACAGCCACAACCCTGACGGTTGGCGGCTTGATCTTGATGAGCATGGCTGTCGTCAGTATCCTTCTCCACATCCCCAACTCTAAATCACCCCCGAAGTACATCCCAAACTCCTCGAATCAGCTTCAAAGTCCTCATCCTCTTTCATCGTGAGTGAAAGCACGGCGATCTCGAAGCCCTTGCGGACGTTGCTATCCTCGTTTGGCACGTCAACGCGGCACACCTAGGCTCCCGCTCGGATGCCTTGTTGCGCTGGTGTTAGTAGCCGTCCCGGCCGAGGTCGCGGAGGAGACGGATGTAGTCGTCGTCGTGGAATGGTGCATGTCGTCCTCGGTGGAGGGTCTTATCGAAGGCGGCTTATGGTGGGAGGAGCCCATATGAGGTGGCCAGATCATGCGCCATGGTCACGCGACGGGGCACCGTGACGCGCTCGACGGATGTCCAGGCCATAGAGTAGGACCGGCTCCTCCTCTGGGCCGTCGTCGAGATAAGATAAAGTTAATTTGTTATCTATTTTTAAGATATCAAATAATGGTTGTTAGCCCCTTTTAAAGGAATGATATCCTGAGATAAGAACGGAACGGGAGAGTTTGCTGTGTTCTACACGTGAGTAAGAGGCAAAGTAGGAGATAGGTTGTTTACCTCCGCACGCACGTTGATAGGCAGGGCGAGAATAATGAGGAAGCGGAGGTTAGCATTTGCGTAATTTGCGTGCGGTGGCATTATCTTTACTATTAGTGCGTAGTAATATGTGTGGGGTGGCATTTATCCTGTAATTTGGTGGATGTGTGACACCGGGCATTCACCACGGACTGAGCTTTAATGGTAAAGATTTTAATTTCAATATAAGATGTTTTAGGTGGTACACATGTTGTCTATCTACACACTAAAATGAGTAAACATGCACACAAAAATATGTCTATATACATTTGTATGCATGTGCATGTGGACAAAAGCTAAAACATCTTATATTAAAAAACGGAGGGAGTACTTAATTGTCTATATATTTTAATATCTATATATCCTGAAATAAAAGCTCAGGATATATAGATATTAAAATAGAGAAAAATAATATTGTGAACTGAATCTCACTTTTTCTTTTTGCTTAGCATACCCTCTTACGGAAAGGAATGAATGGTTCAGATTAAAATTGTTAGAAGAAAAAACATTATAGGTTTTAAGACACAACTTAATAGCTGGGAGAAGGAAGCAACGAAACATGCAGATGAGGCAATTTGGATCAAATGTAATAGATAGTGTCATATTGCAATGAAGGTATTTTGATTATCTGATGGCACGCAGACTAAGGCATGACTTAGTGGTGGGGAGGGGCTGATGCCTTCCCACCCATCCGAGTTCAAGTCATCATACTTGCAATTTCGGTGATATTGCACCCCTCTTCTATCAAAATACCACGGGCCTCCTCCCGTAGGAAATCATTTTTTATTATCTGATGGCACAAAAAATGAGAAAGTTACTATAAAAACTGAAATGTGAGTTCTGGATCCACACCACTTAGCTAGCATACATTTACAATTTTCTACCTATAAGAAGCGCACATCTTCTGTGATGATGGAACCATGCAAGTAGCGAGTGATGAACAAATTAATTTGGGTATAACCAATTTTCAGTATTTATTTGTTTTGTTTGCACAACATAACTGAAAAGTCACTGAACTAAAAACTTCAGTTTAAAAGGGGATGTTGCATATTATGTGCGACCAATATGCATGAAACCAAATTTCTCTCTTCTATGTAACACTATTGGCACATTGCCTAGTGTTCAATCAATTCACCTGCCTTGCTATTGTAACCGAGTTCAATGGTAAAATGCATCTGAATTTAAATAACTTCTCATCCGAATTGAACCTGAAAGTGACGCTGAGCTACTGCCATGTCGTGTCACCTTCGCCCAGCAGCTAGCGAGACGCCAACCCCCACCCCTCCACTCCCCATTCCTCGCCACAACGGAGCCACTGCTCACGAACTCGTTGTGTTCCCCTCTGTCGCCGCGGAATGGATGTACTTGATCAACCAAAGAAAAGTCCACACACAAATATTACACCTCTGGATCATGAACCAAGCACATTTTTCTTTGTCAGATCAAACAAGCAGAGTAGAAGTAACTGCCACTTCTCTTGTCACTATACCTTGCCATGCCTCGGGCCGGACCGGGCTTCGGCCCGACGCAGAAGACGCAGAAAACCCAGGCCCGAGCCCGGCCCGGCCAAAAAGCCCGAAAGCTCACGGGCCGAGCTTCTTCCTGAAACAGCGAGAACACAAAGCCCAGGACCGGTCCGTCGCAGTCGTCGGGCCTAGATTTGAGGCCCAAGCCCGAGATTTTCGGGCCGGGCTTCGGACCGGGCTTCCAATGGCCAGGACTACTTGTCACCTAGTATATTAGGAAGTGTGAGCAAATATAAGCTTGGATCACCAAAACCAAGTTAGGCCAGATGACCTCAGAGCATCTCCAGTCGGGGCGCCCAAACGGCCGCCCAAACGCCTTTGGGGCGTGCCGGACAGTTTTTCGCCCCCACTCGCGGCGTCCAAACGTGAATTGTGTCCGACGCGACCCAGTTTTCGGTCCGGCACGCCCAGCCCACGCCCTCATTTTGGGTAGAGCTCGGGCGGCCCCGGACACAACGGCGCGCGACGCCACCTACCCCTCCAACCCGCGGGCCATGACTGTCAGCGACTAGGCAAAAGCAATATGTGTCGGCTTCCCTCCAATTTCTCCCCCAAATCCCATTTCCCCGCCACTCTTCCCGCCAAACAAAAACCCTCGCGTCGCGTGCCTCCGTTTCCATGGCGCCGCCGGCTGTGCCCAAGGTACCAAAGGCGAAGGGAAGATAGCGACGAGGACGAAGGCGGCGGGGAAGACATTGGGCGTTAGCAAGCAGCGCAAGCCCCCCCCCCCCCCCCCCCCCCCCCCCCCCGCCCAAGGAAGAGATCTCGCAGCACGATAGGGACCTGGATGTCCTCCGGCGCCAATTGGAGACGCAGAGCCGTGCCGGCTGTCGCGTGAAGCAGAGAGCCCGAAATCTGCTCGACCCGCCGCCATTGACGGCGAAGAACATCGCCGCCATGAACAAGACTGTCGCCGCCTTGAACCAAGCCTTCGCCATGGGAGGAAGCCAAGAGAGCAGCGCCCCTCTGTGATGCAAGATCGACAGCTCGCTGTCGAGTTCGTCCTTCTTCGCCGGCACCGCCGCCGGCACGCCCCGCTCCAAATTCTCCCCCGAGTACGGCGAAAGCCAGCAGTAGTACCACGTCGGCGTCGACCCCAACACCATCTTCCCGTCGTGCGGCCTCGATCTAAACCAGACCGTCGATCTGGAGTCGCCGGCGTTGCGGAGACAACCTGCCGTCCAGATGCACGCCCAGGCCGGTCGTAGCCTTTCGTTCGACGCAGGCGCCTCCCATGTGGTCGACGGAACGACCCCCGATCTCACCGATATCACCCAGGTATGATGCCGTGTTCTGCATTCATGGAGTATAGGATAGACGTGTTCATAGACGAGTCGTGACCGCTGGAGTTGTTTTATGTGCATAGGAGAACACCGACATCATGGCCGACCTTATCAATGATGGCGCCCGGGCGGCGGAGGGCGCCGAAGAAGATGACGATGAGTTCGGCGAGGATGAGATGTACTACGACGAGGACGAGGACAACGACGAGGGCGCGGACGATGCTATGGCCGGCGAGGACGCACAGCCGAAGAAGAATTGCAGCCGTGGCACAATTTGGACGACCAAGGAGGACGAGTGCATGGTCGAATCATGGAAGGCCATCACTACCGGCTGCTCGATCGTCGGCGCGATCCAGACAAGCACCGCATACTGGTCGAGGATCAAGGACGAGTGCCGGTTCACCAAGGAGTACTACAAGGTACCCATGGAGCGCGCCCGAGGCGCCATCGAGCATAGGTGGCGCATCGTTCAACGTGTCGTCAACAAGTTCCACGGCTGCCATGAGAACATCCGCGATCGACAAGAGAGCGGGAAGGGCCCGTCGGATCAGGTGACCGCCGGCTTGCGATCCCCTTGATGATGTTTTGCTTCCGTCGTCTTATTTTGATCGTCGTCGGCCTACGATCAACCTCGACTTCCTTTGTTGTGGATCATCGACGCCCTTGTGTTGTACCGAACCCTCCAACAAGGAGAAAGACTTCCGTTTGATGCATTGCTACGAGCTTCTCTAGAATTGTGAGAAATGGAAGGCGCACCGGAAGACTCTAAACAAGAACGGCCGCACCAACCTCAACGCCGATCCAGAAAACTCAGAGGGGTGGCCAGTCGGGAACAAGGCGAAGGCGGCCTTGGCAGCAGCGGCACAGACGGACAAGGTTTAGTCGTCCATCGACAAGGTGCTCGCCGAGGTCTCCTCCAACTCGACCTTGAGGCGCGACGAGAACAACGCAAGGTGGGCGACCTTGATGCAAAAGGCCGACGTCAAGATCGACCTCGAGCAGAAGAAAGCCGCCGTCAAGAAGCGGAGCCAAGATTTCTTGATCTTGACAGCCGACGTCTCCGGCATGGACCCGCTGGCGAGGGCGGCGCACAACATGTTCCGAGCCGCGATCCTGCAAGATTTTGGGCTCGTTCCACCCGCAACCGACGGCAACGACGTCCACTCCGACGAGGACCCCGACCTGACCCAGCCTGGTGCCGGCTATGTGCCCCATCCCGGCGACACCATCTAGACCGGCGGCGGTGACAACCTGTGGCCGGCATCGACATCTCCCGACATATTTTGGCGTATTTTGATGGCCCAACTTCGAGTTTGTGGCCGAGTGTGGCCGATCGCGGCCGAAAGTCTTAATTTGTGGCTGGTTTGTGGCCGATCGTGGCCGAGTGTGGCCGAAACTCTTACTTTGTTGCCTACCATGGCCGTTGGCGGTTGAAACATCGATTTCCCGTCATTATTTAATGACCCTCTCATTTGAATTTTTCATTAAAAAAAACCTAGATTGGGCCGGGTTTGGGCGCCGCGAGTGGGGAGCGACGGCGCCCAAAGCCAACGATTAGTCCGGACGGCGCCCAAACGAGTTGTCCGGAAAACGTTTGAGCATCCATTTGGGAACCGCGACTGGAGATGCTCTCAGTACCATCTCGTACAGCTCAATTCTGATTTCCACTATTCAAGAATCGCGAAGCAGATGAATACTTGGATATTTTGTTCATACAATTAAATTTCTTGCTTTACTACAAAGCAAAAACCAAAAATAAACCGCTCTACAGTTGTTGGATCTTTTGCTCTTAATCTTTTTTTTTTTGAGTTCCAGGGAGACGAGGAGTACAACGAGTCAACGATGAGTACTTCTTTGTTTAGAAAAAAACGAGTAGCTGCAGTGCTGCGCATGCAGTGGGTGGGCGATGAGTATTCTCTTTTTTTAGATGAGAACGAGTAGACAGCTCGGGGATGCTAGCTGCACTGCATGCGATGTCTCGATTTTGGTGAATTTGAATGCACTCCAATACTGCTATTTCTCTATTAAAATTTCGAAATAATTTGAATATAAATTGAACTATGTAAATTTAATAATTTGGAATATTGTTTTTAGGGGAATATATGGATTGGTGTTGGTTTAACATGCACATCAATATTTAGTTTTGAGTGGATATTGTCGAATAAGTAGTCGCTGAAAATTGTAATGTGAATGAAAAATGGATTTACAAAATTTCAAAGGTGGACGAATAGGAGGTGTCCGTTGTGGCAATTTTCCGCCTCTGAAATCGTCTGACACACTCTCGAAAGGACAAATGGCACACCCTTAGAGATTTTTTCATTTTTTAATAAGAAGAGAACATGGATGAACCCATAAGTAGAGAGCAGTCCCTACACGAGACGTGCCATGACAAAAATTTGACCATGCCAAAACAAATTCGTGCTACGCGTGCCGTACTCCTTGGATGTCCAAATCAATTTATTCATGGTCAAATTTAGAATAACCTAAAAAATAATTTCCAGGAGTAAAATTCAAAATGACCTAAAAAGTATTTAAGCCAATCTGACTATTTAGGATGAACACTAGGAGCCCTTTTGTTTCAGCGTTTGGTGGCTTTTCCATGGAAATAAGCAGACCAGCTAGCCAAAAGGCCTCGCGTTGCGTTGGCCTTCGGCGGAAGCCAGTCCGTTTCCTTCCTACGAGAAAAAGCAGCGAAAGAGGAGCTTCCCGAGCTTCCCAGCGAGTGATCTGAAGGGGCATCGAAATAGGTCATTTGGTTGCATGTATTTACGAGAAAACTGCCACTGCAGGAATTGTGCAATCCCACCCCGAGTCCCCGACCCTGGCCCGAACCGTTCTTTTCTTCCTCGCGAACACCCCGAGCGAGGCGACGGCTAGGGTTCCTCGCGCCCAGCCGCCGGACCACCTCGACGCCCAGCCGCCGCCCCACCGCACCAACTCGCCGCCCCACCTCGCCGCACGACCGCGCCTCCCCGCCGACAGCTCCGACGCGCCCGTTCCCCGCCGTGCTCGACGCCCCGGTCCGCGCCTCCCTCGACCAAGGTCGGAATCGCCGACTGCTCTGACGCGCCTCCCTCGACCACCCCGCGCCGTGCTTGGCCTTCACCACCCCGCGCCACCACCTCGCCATCCCCGCCTCTGTCCATCTAGGTGAGGATGATTCCGGCCCAGCCTTCCTCAATTTCTCCATCTTTTCCTCAATTTCGACCACCCCGTGCATGCTTGATGGAATTGGTAGATGGATGGATGTTACTGTTAGTGTGAATTGCTAGATGAATTGCTAAATGGATTGCTAGATGAATTGCTAAATGGACTTGTTCGTTGCTAGTGAATCTGAAAGCAAATGCCTGACATTTCAACGTTCTAACTCTACTGATTGTCATGTGTGCATTGGACAAGGGCACCATTTTTGTGCTACTGGTTGGTTGTACTTACATATTCTGTTATATGCTTCTTGTTAGCTGATTGCTTACATATATAGTAATTCTGTAGTTTTTGTTAGTGCAAGAATATATTGTCCATGTTAGTGTTAGATGTATATGTTGGTTGTTCTTTCATAATTATTTGGTGATGTGTTAGTGCAAAATTCATAGAGTAATTCTGTAGTTTTTGTGTGTGTTTTAGCTTGCGTTAGTAATTTCCAATGGGGGACAAGGACAAAATAGTTTGGGATGCACACTCTGTTCGTATTTTGTGCGACATTTGTATGGAGGAAGTCAATGCAAACAATAGGAATGGAGCTTGTTTGAGTAAGAAGGGGTACAAGAATCTAGAGGACAAATATGCCGAGAAAACGGGAAAAAGGCTGACAAATAAGCAATTCAAAAACAAATGGGATGCTTTAAAGAAGGTATACACCGGTTGGATGGAGTTGCTAAATGCAACCGGGCTAGGTTGGGATCCAGAAACAAGAACTATGGATGCAGATAATGATTGGTGGGACACTGACCTGAACGTAAGCAACATATTTATCTTTTGTATTATCTTTTTGTCTATTGTGTTGATGATTATAGTTGTCTAATTTATTTGTTGTGTTCCATTTGCAGTTTCGTCCCGAGCATAAGCAATTCAGGCATGGACCACCCGCCAACTTGATACAACTTGATGTCATGTTTAGGAAGGCTCATGTCACCGGAGAATCGGCGGCCATCCCGGGGCAAGATGAAACGGAGCGAACATGGCAGGTGCAATTGCGGTGGATGATGATGATGATGCCTCCAAAAAGACACCAAACTTGGCGAAGCGCCTCAAGTTTGGTGGAGAGAAGGAGAGCCCCTTTTTCAGGGTGTACAACAATGCATTGAACTCGCTAGTCTCAAAGGCTGATGTTGGAAGTTCAAGTGGCAAGGATGATGATGTCCCAACTACGAAGGAATTTTTAGGGATGGTTCGAGAGTGTGGAGTTAGTGAAGGAACTGATGTTATGTTCACTGCGTGCAAGCTTGCCGTGAAGAGGGAGAACCGAGAGGTGTTTGCAGGCCTTGAAACATCTGCAGGAAGGCTTCATTATCTAAAGAGCATGCACGATGAGATGAACAAGTAGTGTTGTTTGCTTGTTAGGTGTAATGTACTGTTTATTGTAAACCATTAGGTGTACTGTTTGTTTATTGTAAACCATTAAGTGTACTGTTTGTTATCATTTGCTACCTTGCATGAACCATTATATCCTTTGTTGCCCCGTGTGTGTGTTGTTTCTTATCAAAAACCATTTCCTTTGATGCCTCTTGTATGTGTTGTTTCTTATTATTTGTTACCATCCTTAAACTATGTCATGTCAATTTTTTTGACATATTCTTATATGAAATTTGTAGGATGGATGGTGGTGGCGACAATGGACGTGATGAAGAAAGGATTCGTCATCTCCTCGGGTTGGCACATGACATGGCTGTGTTGGGCTACATTAGTAATCTCTATTCTGAGAAGTATTTGAATAAGGCACCTAAGAGAATTCCACAACAAACTGGGAATGAATGGGTGTATGAACAACTTGCTGATAGAAAAAGATGCTACAAAATATTCAGAATGTATCCTGATGTGTTTCACAAATTGCACGACCTCCTAGTTAGCAACTATGGGTTAATTTCAACTAGAGACATGGGATCTGTTGAATGTCTAGGGATGTTTCTATGGTGTTTTGGAGGACCACAATCGTTTACCCAAGTTGAGAACCATTTCAGTCGGTCTCTTGAAACAATTCATAGGAAATTTCATATGGTATTGAATTGTTTGTACAACATGGGTAAAGATAACATAAAACCAGTGGATCGAAGTTTCAAGGATGTGCATCCAAGGCTTCAAGATGCACGTTTCTATCCTCATTTCAAAGGTGCCATTGGCGCCATTGATGGCTCACACATCCCTGTTGAAGTTGACAAAGAAGAAGAGGTCAACCACACAGGAAGACATGGTTACACATCGCAAAATCTGTTAGCGATATGTGACTTTGATCTCAGATTCACATTTGTGGTTGCTGGATGGGCTGGTTCGGTACATGATAACCGCATTCTTACACACAGCATGGAGAAGTATCCAATTGAGTTCCCAACCCCTCCTGATGGTAATATTCTTTTTGTCATTATTCACATGAGATACATATGCATTATTACTTGAAGTCATAATTCATAAAATTTTCTCGTGTGCGTAGGTACATACTATCTTGTTGATTCTGGTTATCCAAACAGAAAGGGGTTCCTGGCTCCTCACAAAAACAATACATACCATATTCCGGATTTCCGTCGAGAAGGGCCACCAACGAAGAAGGAAGAAATTTTCAACCATGCCCACTCATCGTTGCGAAATTGCATTGAGCGCATCTTTGGGATCTTGAAAAATAAGTGGCGCATTTTGAAGGGCATCCTTCATTTCGACTTGGTTACACAAAAGCGAATTATCATTGCTTGTTGTGTGCTTCACAATTTCATTAGAGACTCCAACTTGCGTGATAAGCAATTTGATCGATGTGATGCAGATGAGAATTACATGCCCAAGGTTCAAAGGCAAGCAATTACCTTGCCCAGTGACCATGTGTCGGGTCAACTACACACAAGAGGCATGAATGGAACACGCGACGACATTGCCAACGCAGTGTTCATTTCTAGACAACGTTAGAACTCATTGATCTAGCTAGTATAATGTAGTGGAATTGTATTTTGAACAACTATATATTCATAATGGTTATGTAATGATAATTGTACGGATATGAAGTTTGACTTGAATTTTATATGCACATGTTATTTATTACACGTGAGAGCAGCAACAAAACAATTCTGATGACTATAAAGGGTGTTTCAGACAATTCAACAATCTACAGTCAGACAGCCAGCTAGGTTGCCAAAGACCTCCACTGAAAAAAGCCAGCTTCCCTGGACATCACTTTTTTGCACAGCACCCACAGCCAGCCACAGCCAGCCCAAACAAAAGGGCCCTAGATATGATCTATAAAGCAGTGCATCCTATATATATATTTTGAATGTGTCGCAACACACGGACAGTTTTGCTAGTATATGACAATATGTGCAACATGCTTACAAATAGTCCCGTAAAAGTGATAAACCGTTGTGGCCTCAGGCCTCAGCTAACCGAGAAGCATGATTTCGCCTGGTACCTCAATTCCTTAATCAAATATAAGTGACACGCAGTACTACAAGATCAATACAAATCGTACTCTTCCTAATATCCGTTCATAAATCTCAACTCTGCCTATGTACAAGTGAGTATTTCATTAATTTGCAAGTACAACAAGATTGAAAAAACTGACACATGACACTGTCTCAGCAGGTCTTCGGGCTTACATTGACATAATTCTTTAGCTTCACATTCTTGTATATACTTGTTGTGGCGGCGCTCTTGTGCCCCTTAAAATTAAGGTTCACGTCTTGCAACAATATGTCATGACATGGGACTGTGTCGCTGCAGTCAAGCTTGATAGCCTCTTTTGTCGCACTCGTGCCTCGTATATTTTTGAACTGGATGTTGCTTAGTTCCACTGCTGAAGTTTGTTTCTCACATGCCTTAGGATTCAAAGGATCAAATATTGTGCAGTAGTTCTGGTCAACGATTATGGGATTTCTGACTCTCGTCATGGTTATATCCTCAAATACGATGTCTCTCGCGTATCCCTTTCCTCCCTGCCATGTCTTGATTCGTATTCCATTCACTGCGCTAGAAAAGTGTTCCTTATAGATTGTTATGTTGGAAACTCGGGCCTCTGAGTTGTGGTCACCTAAACTTCCCACACTTATTCCATGACCAGGTCCACAGCTTATTCTCAAAGCATACAAATTTTCGGTACCTGTCTTGATCGATATGCAATCATCTCCGATTTTGATATTGCAATCCATCAGTTGAATATCCTTGGTGCGAATAATGTGGATTCCGTCATTCTTTGGGCTGTAGCTAGGCACACTTATTGTGATGTGGTTCAGAAATACTTCTTTGCAATCTTGGACCGAGATGTGGATCTGCTGGCTGTTCAACAGCTTAATATCTTTCACCTTCAGCTGATTGCACTTGCTAAACAACAACGCAATTGGAGCAAATGTGCATTTCAGCTTCTTGTCCACTCGGCAAGAATTTTTCCACCACATCTCGCCGTTTCCGTCTATGGTCTTGCCACAGGTCAGGGTTAGGCTGTCAAACACGATCCACCTCGGCAGTTTCTCTGCTGGCCAGCTAGATCTCACGGGAGCTACCAATTTTCCTTTGAGATTGAATGTAACGCTAGAGTTGCATTTACCTGAGAAGATGATGTGTTTGACGAGATACGTCTTCTCCTTTGGAACTAGAAGGGTGGCCGACTGAGACGAGGAGCAAGCCGCAATCCACGCTTTCTGAAACGCCGACGTGTCATCTTGTTTGCCGTCGCCGACAGCTCCGTAGCTTTCCACGTTGACCTCGACGACATCCGAAGGTTCGCTCTGCTCTCCGAGTTTACGGGCTGCTCCGTGCCTACGAACGGTGACCTCGATCCTTTGGTTATGCTCGCTCCTCTGCCTTAACAGGCGGCGAACAGAGAAGTTGGTATGACCGTGGGCGTGAGCACCGGCCGGCTGCAAGAGGAGCAACAGTACGCTGATGAGAAGTGCTGCTAGCACCAAGAGGGCACGGGAGGCCATGTCGGCTTGTGCTCGTGCACCAAGGTTTAGACGATCCTTATGATCCCGTGGTATCTCGTTAGCTGTGATTTGAGAAACAAGGTTCGTGGATTGCCTGCAGTTTTATACCGGAGGAGGTGCATGTGTAGTCGGAGTACCCATACTATCCTATTCGGTCAAGCAGTGTATGTACGTATGGACTCTGAGTCCGACTCAGAATTAACGAGGTCATGTTCGTATTCGATCAGATCATGTGCTGTGCATGTCCGTATTCGACTGGAAGGCCAACGATTCGCTTGTCTCGCGGGATCATTACTTACTGTAGTAGGATCGCTCGCCCAAAACTTGATCGATCAACTCCTATCCTTCTTTCTTTTTTTCTCGCTCACACCTCCTGCGGCCTGCGGGCTACGCTATTAGCACGTACTATTTTCGCAAAAAGAAAAAGCACCTACTATTATAATCGTACAGCCTCCAAGCTTAATCAAGGCAGCTCATTTTCATGTAGCCTTAATTACTAAAGTCATTACTAAAGGCGACTCGGGAGGAACCCTAACCCGCCGCCGCCAGGGCTCCCCCGCCCCTTTCCACGCATCCCCGCCACCGGAGGGGGCGCCGGCAAAGCCACGCACGCCCCCGAGGAAGGTGGTGTGGGGAGTTTTTTTTTTCCTTTTCATGCCTCTCCCGTGCGCGGGTTCAGATGACGATGCGAGATGGCGGCGATGATGAAGATGGACGCGGGGCGGATGGCGGTGTTCGGAGCGGGACGTCAAAGCTGCAGGGATGATTTTTCCTTATGTCTCAATCGACGTGCTCCACCGTGCGATCTCACTTTAAGATATCCGTGCAGAAATGTAATAGCCCGTGGAAAAAATAGACATGATGACGATATAGGACCAGTAGAACCATGGTATGGTTGTGTCTGTAACTCGTACATAAGATTAATATAGAATATGGCACTCACTTTGTTTTTTTTATCATATGCCACTAAGCACAGATTTTGGTTTTTATTTTTATTTTTCCTTGTTTATATTGTTCCTTTTTTACGCATTTATTTAATTTATTCCAATTTATGTATACTTTTATGTGTTCCTATTTTTATCATTTTCATATTTGTACCTTTTGAGAAATCTAGAACTTCAACATCGATACAAATGCAACTAGCGTTTTTATTTATTTTTCCATTTTTCAGGCTATCTCTATATTTGTTGCGCTTTTTTGCCAAACCATCATTCCATTTTTTAAACAGAGGCGCGACGAAAAGGACGGGCGACAATAAATCGACGGGACAAAGGAAATAAACACTCCTTCCTTCATTATGCATGAACCGTTTTTTTACTTACGTGTGGCACAGGTGGCTACTTATTTACAACCTGGGGAGCAAATCAGGTGACCTACCAAACCAAACCGCGAAAGACTTAGTACTTTCATTATGCACGAACCGTTTTTTTTTTTGACTTACGTGTGACACAGGTGGGTAATTATTTACAACTTGGGGAGCAAATCAGGTGACCTACAAAACCAAACCGCGGAAGCCTTAGGGTTTTTATTATTAGGTATAGGTATAGACAATACATTATATAACAGTCTAGAGAAAAATCACAAAATCAGGGCTGTGAAAAAAGTAAAAAGAACTTATGTTACTTGCTAAATCTGTCTTTTTTGTGCAGATCACGTATGAAAGATATTTTGCCGCCAATTTGGAAGGTTACTTGCATGTTTTTTGTCACAATTTTTGGGATGCAAAAATAAACTTCTTGATTTTTATAAAATTACAAGATCGCTGGAATAACTCGGGAGGCAAACTCACTTTACGCGCAAACATTATAATTGCAACCGGCAAAATTTAGTTGGATGGAGAAACCGTGTGGCAACCTTCCAGGCGAAGGAAGCATCCGGACTTTGCATTGACGCAAGTAAACGGAGACCACCACCGTCATCTGCGTCGCTACATCTCTAACTATGTAAAAGACCATCTTTTAGCGAGCTCTCAGCCTCCGAGCACTGTAGCGAGCCACAGTGAACACTGTAGATTGCTACAGTCTACAGTGCGTCGATCCGCGCCGTCGGCCGGCGATCGGACGGTCCGCACGCCACGCCCGTCACTCTTTTGCAAAAAAGCCCCTGACTGCCAACAAATAGCTCCGCAACCCACTTTTTACTGAAGAGAAGGACCTACATGAAAATAAACCAAATCACAAGGTGTTTTCTGTAAAAGCGTGCAGAACTTCCCCCTTCCCCTCTTTCTTCTCTCGCGACGGCGGGAACGCCGCCGCTGCCGACGCGCTCCGTGGACGCACCGCTGCTCCCCAGTCGAATCGCCGCACGCAGAGCGCTCCGCCACTGAATTCTCTCCCTTCTTGCGGACAACGGCTGCTGGGACGCTCCATCGACGGCGGAATCGCCGGAACTGCCGCCGTCGTTGCTCGCTCTGGCCGCCGCGTTTACTCGCTGTCGCGGCCGCTCCGGTGACCACAAAACAGCGGCGCGGCGCTCCCGATCCCTCCCCCGTCCAGCCGCGTCCACGCACGTGTTCCGTCTCGCGCGGACGCGGCCGTGCCGCCGTCGCCGCCGCGGCGCCAGTGACAGTTCTGGCCACAGCTGACGTCAGCACGACGTTAGTGTGGGTCCAGCCTGTCAGATTTTTTTTTTCAAAAAAAAAGGAAATTCAAAATTCCAGACAGGTGGACCCCACTGCCTCACACAAATTTCCAGAAAAAAAAATACAGTAGTTTTAAATTTACAGACAATAAAAATGTGGTAAAAAAATACATTAAAATGAACATAAAAATGAATGCCGTTTATTTATGCCGTAAGACCAAATTTTCAAATTTAAATATTCCAAAAATTTAAATGTCTTGCAAAAACTTGACGTTCCATAAACATTAAAAGAATTATAATCTGAATATCTTCTCAGATTAACGATTTTTTTAAGTCCAACCAACTTTTAAAACGTAAACTTTTTTATAGTTCCGGCAATTTCCAAAATCTAAGAACTTTCAAACGTAAACATTTCCAAAATAAAAGAATTTCCCCTAATTACATTGAATAAAATTTGATGATTGCTCACAGATTGCATTCTCCCTCATTATATATGTAGATATTCGAAATAACAAATTGTTTTTCTTTTCCTTTACATGTTTTCATTTTTTCCTATCCTCTTTTCTTTTTCTTAGCCCTGTCCCATTGTTACCAAACTTACATATTTATTGACAATTCATCTCCTTACAAATTTCACATTCCCATTTGGAACCAAACTTGATGATTTCAATTATACTAACATATTTGCATCTAATACAACTTAAAACTCTCTAATTATGTAGTTAGATTTAAAAATGCATGCCTCAATCCTTTTAGCGAGCCCTCAGCCTCCGTGCACTGTAGCTAGCTACAGTGAACACTGTAGATTGCTACAGTGCTACAGTGCGTCGATCCGCGCCGTCGGCCGGCGATCGGACGGTCCGCACGGCACGCCCGTCACTCTTTTGCAAAAAAGCCCCTGACTGCTAACAAATAGCTCCGCAACCCACTTTTTACTGAAGAGAAGGACCTACATGAAAATAAACCAAATCACAAGGTGTTTTCTGTAAAAGCGTGCAGAACTTCCCCCTTCCCCTCTTTCTTCTCTCGCGACGGCGGGAACGCCGCCGCTGCAGACGCGCTCCGTGGACGCACCGCTGCTCCCGGCTGGCACGCCGAAGACGCACTTGTCTGGGTTCAGCTTGATCTGTACTCGTCGAGGGCGGCGAAGACCTTGCGGAGGTCGGCGATGAGGGTGTCCTCCTTGCGGGTGGTGACGACGATGTCGTCGACGTAGACTTGGACGATCTGCCCGATGAGCCCTTTGAGGCATGCTTGCATTGTGCGCTGGTACGTGGCACCAGCGTTCTTCAACCCGAAGGGCATCGTCTGGTAGCAGAAAACGCCGTCGGGTGTGATGAATGCTGTCTTCTCCTCATCGTCGACGTTCAGTCTGATCTGCTGGTAACCTGAGTAGGCGTCCAGGAAGGACAGGCGTTCGCAGCCTGCAGTCGAGTCGATGATCTGATCTATCCGCGGGAGCGGGAAATGGTCCTTGGGGCAGCATTTGTTGAGGGCGGTGAAGTCGACGCACATGCGGAGTTTCTTCGTCTTCTTCTTCTCCACTAGGACTGGGTTGGCGACCCAGTCCGAGTCCTTGATCTCTCGATGAACTTGGCATTCAGCAGTCGATCGATTTCTCTGCTGATTTCGTCTCGCTTGGGCCCGGAAAAGCGTCGCATGGCCTGTTTGACGGGTCTGGCGTCCTTGTGGACCTTTAAGGAGTGCTCGGCGAGGTTCCTGGGTATTCCTGGCATGTCAGAGGGTTGCCATGCGAAGATTCTCCAGTTCTCACGTAGAAACTCGACGAGCGCGCCTTCCTATGCGGGAGTCAGACTCGACGATACTTTGACCGTCTTGCTGGCGTCAGTCGGGTGGACCTGATGGGTCGTTGTGTCGTCAGCCGCGTTGAAGGCAGCGTCCTTGGCTGGTTTCTTGCGGGCTGGGAAGATGGTCTTGTCGTTGTCGACTGCCATTGCCTCGAAGTGCTCTTCGACTCCGAAGAACTCGGAGATCTTGCTGAACTCGCGGTCGCAGCTGTTGGAGCGGTCGAAGTCGCCGTGCACCGTGATGACGCCCTTGGGTCCAGGCATCTTGAGCATGAGGTAGGCGTAGTGAGGTACCGCCATGAATCTGGCGAAGGTTGGGCGCCCGAGTATCGCGTGGTACTGCGACTTCCAGTCGACTACCTCGAAGTCGATCGACTCCCTCTTGAAGTTTTCGGGTGTGCCGAAGATGACGTCGAGTGTGATCGTTCCCATGGGCGTGACTGCTTGCCCTGGTACTATGCCATGGAAGGTGGTCTCTGATGCCGCCAAGTCCGTCGTTGGTCTGTTTATCCTTCTGAGGGTGTCGGCAAAGATGATGTTAATGCCACTGCCTCCATCCATGAACACCTTTTTCAGGGTGTAATCTCCGATCAGAGCTTCGACTACCAGAGCGGCGTGCCCGGGTCGTGGTACTGCAGGCGGGTGATCTGCTCTGGAGAAGTGATTGGTGTCTCTGACCCTCTCAGGTAGTCGGGTACTGCAGGTGGACAGGTGATGGCTTGGAAAACTTGGCGAGTGATAATCTTCTGGGTCCTGTTTGAGGGGCGCCCCTTCTGTATCATGTTGAGTTGTCCGCGTGCCGCTGGATATGCGTCCTGGATCACCGGTGGGGCATCTTGTTGCGGCTGCTGCTGCTGCTGCAGAAAGGCTCCCGCCGCCTGTGCTGGATTGGCGACTGCGGGTGCGGGCGCTGCCTGGATGGCCAGCTGCGCGGCTGGCTGCGCTGCGGGTGCTGGAGTGACTATCTTCTGCATGGCTTCGTATATTTTACGTGCCTTTCGACAGTCCTTCAACAGGTGGTTGGATCCCCACTTGCCCGTTTCCGGGTTCCTGAACATGTGGTGCCTGCAGGGTTGTTCCAGCTCTTCCGCTGGGCTTAGTGTGCGTTTCTGCCACTCGCGTTTATGGCCTCCGTCGCTGCGGTAGTTGCTGCCGCCGCTTCGGTTGTACTGCCCCTGGCTGTATTGGCGACTCTGGTCCCGCCGCTTCGACTGTACTGTGCATGGCTGTATTGGCGACTGCTGTCGCGCGCTTCATCCTCACGGGGGGTTTGGAATCCCGCCGCTACTAGCTCGATTGAGTCGTTGCCGTTGTAACGCGGCTTCTTCTTGTGGCGCCCTTCTCGCCAGTTGCTTGGTCCGGCTTCGTCCTTCGGGGAGTAGTGTGAACTATTGCGGACCGAGTCCTCTCCGTCTGCCCACTGGTTTGCTATCTTCATGACCTCGATCATGTTTTTCGGCCGGAGCCTACCAAACTCCTCGCGGAGGTCGCGGCGGGAGACGCCGTGCATGAAGGCATCCATCACTCGGTCCTCCGAGGGGTCTCCATGGTGTTGCGGAGCAAGGTCCAACGCTGGATGTATGACCGGAGCGGCTCGTCTCGTCCTTGCTTGCATGCTTGTACTCGACGAACGTCGTCGGTCTCGAGTACGTCCCAGGAAGGATTTAACGAAGGCTTCCGCGAACTCGTCCCACGTCCTGAAGGCGTTCTTGGGTTGAGTGTTGAGCCACCCGCGTGCAGAGCCCGTGAGCATCAGCTGGATGTACTGCATGGCCGTAGTCGAAGTACCGCCCTGGCAGCTGCAGGCTATGAGGTAGTCTTCTAGCCAGAGTCTTGGGTCCTGCTTCCCGTCGTACTTGACTGCTTCTGCCGTGAGCTTGAAGCCCTTGGGCATTCTTGTGTCGCGTATGTTGAAGCTGAAGCATGCGGCGCCGCACGGCTCGTAGTCGCCGTCGTTGCGGTCGTAGTCGAAGTTGGGCGTGCTGACCGGCGCTGGGTGCGGCTGCGGTCTACCGTCCTTTGTGTGATGACGTTGCGGAGGTCTTCACCTGGCTGCGGTTGTCGCAGTTGTCTTGTCGCCGGGGCTGCGAGTGCTGCGGGCTCGTGGTCGCGGCGATCTCGATCTTCTCGCGCTTTTTCTGTCGGCGCCTTGTTTACCAGTGCGTCTTCGAGTGCCTTGATAGACATGATCTGCTGCTTGTGGAGGAGAGCGCGCGAGTCGCCCTCAGGCGGCTGTGTCAGCCGCAGGTATGTTTCGACTGCCATGAGTGCGGCTCCGGGTGTCTTGGGGACGGGTATTCCGTCTGCGTCTTCTATGTATGATGACTCGAGGTTGCGGGTGACTCTAGCGCGGTCGACCTCCGTCATCAGGGGCACGCGGGCTCTGTGGCGCCTTGCTCCTTGCGAGACCTCTGTTGAGGCAGTGAACGAGTAAGCGGCCCTCCTGGCGCTCGACGCGTCGGCCTCCTCCTTGCGTCGGAGGAGCTCGGCCTTCTCTGCGCGGAGTCGTTCGCCTTCCTTCCGCAGCAGGTACTGGACCGCCATAAGGTCCTCCCGGGGTGCATCCGGTGGGGGGTATGTGCCGTCCTCGACGTGCTTCAGGGCTTTGATTGCCATGTCGCGGGTGATGGTGAGTCGCGTCACCTGGTCCGGCATGACCACCTCCAGTGGGTATGCGGGTTCGTCGTCGTTGCCCTGCGGCCTCTGGCCGATCATGAAGACTTGCGCGGGGTAGATCTGGGCAGTGGGACGGGAGCTGCCACTGCTGCTTCCTTCGTCCGAGCCGTGCTCGGAGCTGAAAATGGGTGCGACGTGGTGGACACCACAGTCGCCGCCGAGGCTCCTTCCCTGGAGTTTCGCGACCTTCGCCGCGGACGTGAGGAGTGATGTCGCTGTCGTCGACGTGGGCGCGATTGGCTTGTTGACGATCTTGCGAGTCGATGGAGACGCGAGTGGCGTGGATGAGAACGGCGCGACCTTCGTTGCGCGCGAAGGCGTGGTCGACGTAGTCGAAGTTGATGCAGATCTTGGCCTTGCCAGCGACGCGATCGAGGTAGTCGAAGTAGACTCGATCCGCGCGGTGGTCGACGAGGTGGTCGACGTAGTCGTAGCAGATGCGATCTCCGTGGTAGCCGGAGACGCTGATGGCGCGGCCGCGTTGGGCGCGATCTCTGCCGCAGCGGAGGCGGTCGGAGTAGTCGAGGCGGACGCGATCTTCTCAGCAGTCGAAGATGCTGTCGCCGCAGTCGCAGCAGATGCGATCTCCGCAGCAGGTGGGGGCGTGGTTGGCGCAGCCGCGGCAGATGCGGGTGCCACCACCGCAGGCGGTGCGATCGCCGTGGATCTGAGTACTCCACAGCTGTCTACGAAGTAGTGCATGGTACCGAAGGTGAGGCACATACCTACGTGCAGATCGGCGTACACCGAGCGGTGGGCCGGCGGGTGGAAGGTGTACTCGAAGGAGCCGAAGCAGATTGGCTCCTTGGTGATGCAGACGTCGGTCTTCAAAGTTGATGGAGCCGGTGCGACCATGATTCCAGCGCTCGTTCTTTCCCACAGACGGCGCCAATTGACGAGGTGTGGACTCGGCAAATCCCTGGGTTGTGTACCCCGGGTTGATTGAGGGGGAGAGAGATGAGCGCTGGTGATCACGACGGCTGACAAGCAAGGCGTTTACCCAGGTTCAGGCTCCCGGAGGATAACACCCTACTTCCTGCTTGTCTGGTTATTGATGGTGAGCTGTGGCTACAATGGCGAGATGGCAATCTCGCTAGGGTTTGTGTGGCGGCTATGAGCGTACCCTAGACGAAGGACCCTCCTAGCCTTTATATGGTAGGCTAGGTCTCAGGTGAACGGTGCCGATGGCGCTTACAAGCATGGCGGGGTCGCATGACCTAGCGTCGACTATCTTGGGCCGCACGTCGTCCTCCTTGGGCCTTCCTTGGGCCCTCGTCATAAGGCTGATGGGCTTGGCGTGACCCAGGTATCCCCACCGTGGGGTAGTCGAATAGTGACCCCACGACAGCTCCCCAGTCGAATCGCCGCACGCAGAGCGCTCCGCCACTGAATTCTCTCCCTTCTTGCCGACAGACGGCTGCTGGGACGCTCCATCGACGGCGGAATCGCCGGAACTGCCGCCGCCGTTGCTCGCTCTGGCCGCCGCGTTTACACGCTGTCGCGACCGCTCCGGTGACCACAAAACAGCGCGCGGCGCTCCCGATCCCTCCCCCGTCCAGCCGCGTCCACGCACGTGTTCCGTCTCGCGCGGACGCGGCCGTGCCGCCGTCGCCACCGCCGCGCCAGTGGCAGTTCTGGCCACAGCTGATGTCAGCACGACGTCAGTGTGGGTCCAGCCTGTCAGATTTTTTTTTTAAAAAAAAAAGGAAATTCAAAATTCCAGACAGGTGGACCCCACTGCCTCACACAAATGTCCAGAAAATAAAAAAAAATACAGTAGTTTGAAATTTACAGACAATAAAAATGTGGTAAAAAATACATTAAAATGAACATAAAAATGAATGCCGTTTATTTATGCCGTAAGACCAAATTTTCAAATTTAAATATTCCAAAAATTTAAATGTCTTGCAAAAACTTGACGTTCCATAAACATTAAAAGAATTATAATCTGAATATCTTCTCAGATTAACGAATTTTTTAAGTCCAACCAACTTTTAAAACGTAAACTTTTTTATAGTTCCGACAATTTCCAAAATCTAAGAACTTTCAAACGTAAACATTTCCAAAATAAAAGAATTTCCCCTAATTACATTGAATAAAATTTGATGATTGCTCACATATTGCATTCTCCCTCATTATATATGGAGATATTCGAAATAACAAATTGTTTTTCTTTTCCTTTACATGTTTTCATTTTTTCCTATCCTCTTTTCTTTTTCTTAGCCCTGTCCCATTGTTACCAAACTTACATATTTATTGACAATTCATCTCCTTACAAATTTCACATTCCCATTTGGAACCATACTTGATGATTTCAATTATACTAACATATTTGCATCTAATATAACTTAAAACTCTCTAATTATGTAGTTAGATTTAAAAATGCATGCCTCAATCAATATTTAAGGAAAATTCAAATTCATTTTTCCTAATTACGAGATGAATTTTAATTCAACTTAATGCATGCTTACATAATGTGTTTCCACCAATTATTGAATTAAATTAAATATTTAAGAAAACCCTTAAACACATTATGTGAAACCAAAGAGATTAATATTTAGAAACAATACTACAAATGAGCTCCCTACAATTATGCAGCTGAATTCAATAAATGTTCAAATTGCACAAAACTTCCTCTAATTTGACAGTTAAATTAACATAAATGAAGAAACATACCACAAAATTTGCAACATCTAAAAAAAAAATTTGCTGGCTACCTATAACATACGATCAAGTTTCAAATATGAATATTTGAACACTACAATACATTTTTAAATGCGCGCATTTCCAAAATTGAAATTTACCGCGCAAGCACAACATATGCCGCGTGGGAAGAAAATCAAAAGTCGCAACAATACAAGTTCGAAATATGAACACTTTTTTAAAAAATAAACTTTATTTGCATTCCCAATTTTCCGTAATCGATTAGTTAACATGGTAGTCAACCACATTATGAAAGACAGAAATAAATCATTGTCTTATCAAATTCTCTATCGAACCGTGATAAAAAAAACCATACGACAACGAAGAAGACCCTGTTTAGCCTCAATTCTAATTAATTGGATATCCCGCATAATGAATTGAAAAAAAGACGCGACGTTTTATTCCAGTGAGTCCCCAAAAAGGTTTAGAGCATTACGTCAGTTGTTGACTCACAACTCAGATTTCTCTTTTTTCAGCAACAATTCCAGAAATTGGTACAATTCCGACAAGTGAGCCCACTTTAGAGTTTAAGGTTTGAAAGTGCACATTTTCAAAATTGGTGTTTTTTCACCAAGTATTCACACATATGACAAACATATAAACATTATCGCAAACAAAAAAAAACGACTATTTTCAAAAAACAAAAAATTTGATACTTGCTAATGCCAAAATACAAACAAACTTAAATAATTCACTCTACAAGCCTTTTCCCTGTACTTCGTCACATTCGAATCTAAGCACCATTTAAACATTGACATTTCCAAATTTAAATTTTCTACACAAACGTATTTACAAAAGTCACAAAAATATCAACATGAACACAACAATAAACGCTGACTATTCACGGCATATGATAAAAATTCAACTTTCAGCGTTCTACCATTTCAGAATGCCTTTCAAATCTGAGCATTAAAAACTATGTAAACCAAATTCAAATATGAATAGCTCTCCAATTTAAACAATTTTGAAACTCAAAGAAATTTTAGGTGCAAACTTTTCCCGAATATCAGTACACCCATGGCTAAACAAATTTTAATGTGGACAATCCAATCCCAAAATTTGAATTCCTTACTAATAAAAAAACGTTGGGATATCTGACATACCATCTCCTTCACTTTTTACTTGGTGTCCTCTTTTTCCCGTGTGACATGTGTCATCTAAATTATACAACTGGATACTTTTTGAAAATAAATTAGACGTCATATAATTACATACAAGGTACTTATGCTAAAGAAGAAAAAAATTGAATACTCAAATTTTCTCACCGTTTAGATACAATTCAAATGCATTTCTCTTAAACTCAATTAAATTTTGCCGCCAAAATGCAAACATTACTTTCTATTTCATCTATGCTCAGCGTTTGTTTACATCTATTTTACGTATACTAACCATGTTTCATATCTTCTCGATTAATGCATTCCCCTAAAATATTTCCCATCACATGTCGCTTATTTTCACTTCCTCCTATGACAAATAAATATTTCACGAAGATCACGGTAGTCAGCAAAAGAAGTGTCCATGGCCAATGTAGACTCAAATTTAAATAAATTTACCAATTTCAATTAAATATTGACGTCAAAATACAAACATGTTTGAAGATTTCAAAACACTAAAGTTTTCAATATCCTACACAATATATCAAAAAAAACTCACAAAAAAAATGCTGTCTACTCATACCAAAATAAAAACATGTTCAAACACTTCAATTTAGCTAACATTTTGCCGAACAAAAAAAATGTACAAAGAAATCACCAACGCCACGCCAAATTCAAGTAGTAAACCTGATCGTTAACCCCAAACCTCTCTTCCAGACCAAACGGAGCAATCACGACCTCGACCCTCTCCCCCTAGTACACTCCGTTCCTCCCCCTCCCTCCAGCGAAGGCACCGGATGGCGGCGTCACCCACCGCCGGCAGCGGCGTCGCGACCATCCTCGCCGCCGGCGACAGGGATTTTCTCGTCCGCAACTCCGGCGAGCAGGTCAGCCCCTTTCCTCCCTCCCTCCCCCACCTCATGCCTCTACGATTTCGCGATTAGTCCCCTCTCTTTCGCTAGATGCTGGCTGCGTGTCGCGGCGTGTGCGCTTGTGTAGCATCTATCTTGTTTATTTCGTTTGAATTGGTGAATCTAGAGTTCGAGCTGAATTTATCAACGGCTAGTGCAAATAAGATGAGATGGGTGTCTCTTTCCTCACGAAGGATACTGGTATAGAATTAATGTTGGAGTGACGATTTGGCAAGGTGAATTGATTCTATCTGTGCTGGCATCTGTCAATCGGTGGTGTATGGATGGCTTGTTCTAACTTGAAAGAAATTGCTGCACTATGGTCAACTTTTTACGGTTGGACTGTTATAATTTCTGTTTCTTCAGAACTCGTCTCTGTACTTTTTTAATTTCAATCCAGACTACAAAGTCTGGCGAAAATTTAATTCTCTATCTGTCCCAAAAATATAAGGCGTATTTTGATTCTTAAGGCGCTGTGACCAACAATTGCTAGATTAATATAGGTATGTGGTTTATGTGATGTGGAATCACAACCATAAGTAGGTAATTTTTAATACAAGTCTAATGGAATTAATTTGTGTCACATAAACCACATATTTGCAAAGCAATTTCTGGTGAAAGCTTTTTCTGAGCGAAACAAAATGCGCCTTACATTTTGGGATGCAAAGTTTCTTGTATGGATAAAAGCTTAGTGTAAAGTAATGGTATGTCTTCCAGGAATAGTATAGTTCAATCTTCTCTTGTGCTGTTAGTGATGTTACCAATCTTGTGGCCATAACTCCAGTATACATGCATATGAAAAGGTTACCTCGGAAGTGGATGAAAATGGGATACTTTTTTTAACGTTCATGCATATTACTATATTAGAAGTTAAATCATTAGAGAGTGTGCATCAGACTCTGTAAATTTATGTAAACAAGAGCAGAGAACAGCGACAGTCACATGATTTGAATGAAAACATGTGTAACCAACTGAATCTGAACTGCTCTGCACCTGTTTCTTTTTGTCATCCTTCAGGTGAAGATCAGCAGCATTGAGGGAGGCACTGTGGCCCTCTACTTCTCAGCCTCATGGTGCCCGCCATGCAGGCGGTTCACGCCAAAGCTTATTGAAGCATACAAAGAACTTGCCTCACATGGCAAGACCTTTGAGGTGGTATTTGTTTCAGGCGATCGGGACGAGGAAGCATTCAATGCCTATTTTGCAAAGATGCCGTGGTTGGCAGTCCCTTTTTCTGACTCTGAAGGCCGTACATGCCTCGATGAGAAGTTTGAGGTCAGCGGCATTCCACACCTTGTTCTTCTTGATGCAAAAACCGGTGAAGTTCTTACTGGAGATGGAGTCGAGATTGTGAGTGAATATGGCATAGAAGCTTATCCTTTTACACCCGAGAGGATCAGTGAACTGAAAGAACAAGAAAAGGCAGCTAAGGATAATCAAACTATTCATACTGTGCTTGGTACACCGGATCGCGACTACTTAATTTCAAACAAGGGGGACAAGGTAACTGATTGACTACAGTTCTTTATCGTCTATTCATGATTTTACAGATCCAGACATTCTTATCTGCTATGTCGACATTAATTGTACACAGGTACCCATCTCTGATCTTGAGGGGAAGTATGTTGGTTTGTGCTTTGTAGTGAGCGGATATGGTCCAATTGAAGAATTTACCACAGTGCTTGCCAAGATATATGAGAAGCTCAAAGAAGTGGGGGAGAAGTTTGAAGTTATAGCTGTATCGCTGGACAGTGATGAGGCATCATTCAATGAGAGTTTCTCTAGCATGCCTTGGCTCGCCATTCCTCAGGGTGACAAGAAGTGTAAGAAGCTGGTCAGTTACTTTGAGCTTAGTGATCTTCCTACACTTGTGCTGATTGGTCCTGATGGGAAGACACTGAACAGCAATATTGCGGACATAATTGACGAGCATGGTATGGATGCATGGGAGGGGTTCCCCTTCAATGCAGAGAAGTTGGTAATTCTCGCTGAGAAGGCAAAGGCTAAAGCAGCGTCACAGACGTTGGAGTCCCTTCTGGTCACTGGTGATTTAGACTTCGTCATCGGGAAAGATGGAGCAAAGGTATGTCTTGTGCATGCTTTATTTCGTAGATTAGAATCCCTTTTGGTTGGCCAGAATGGATCAGGCCTATTTCTGTTCGAAGTAAGATACAGCAAATTATGCTTGGTATCTTAGAAGATAGCATTGGAGTAGATCAACCATGTCGATCTGAATGTTGACGTAGCAAAGTTTTAAAGAGCAGAAATATCTGAATTTTTTTTGTTGAATTTGTGATTAACATTTTTCATCTTTCTATTTTCCTTCGAATCTTATTTATGTTAAAAGCTGTTAAACATACAGGTGGAAATTTAGACACATTATCATGTTCACAAAGATCCTACATATTCTTGTTAGTACTACTAACTTCAGTACAGAATTTTGAAAGTTTCTCGCACAGCCCTTTCTATTTATTCATATCAGTTTGGCAAAAAAAAAAATCAACAAATCATAGGTACTTTTAGACCAAAAGAAAGAGAAAAATCATAGATGTACCACATGCCATAACATGCGTTCTAGGTGAACCATACAAAAAGACAAATTTGAAGGACTAGCATAGGAACTATATGCACAAACTAGAATGGAAAATCTATATTGTTAGGGCCCAGGAACAAAGGAAAATGAAAATGAGATGTGAACTGTTGTTCAGCCTTTTCCAATTTACGCTACTGATAAGAGACATTTATACTGGCTATGAGCATATGGTAATTATTTCACTTGTCCTTGCTAATTGTTCTGCATGTTTAGCTGAGAGATGTCATGCAAAAAAAACTGCACTTGTGATGTGTTATCTAAGTTTGTGATGTGTATGAGAGGATTAAAATATACTTTATACTATATTTTGCCAGGTTCCTGTATCAGAACTTGCTGGGAAGACTGTCCTCCTTTACTTTTCAGCTCAATGGTGTGGACCATGCATAGCCTTCCTGCCGACACTTGTGGATGTATACAACAAGATTAAGGAGAAGAACAGTGATTTTGAGATCGTCTTCATCTCTAGCGACAGAGACCAGAGCTCCTTCAGTGACTTCTTCTCTGGCATGCCATGGCTCGCCCTTCCCTTGGGAGATGAAAGGAAGGCACACTTGTCAAAGAAGTTCAAAATCCGTGGGATCCCTTCTCTTGTCGCCATTGGTCCCACTGGGAAGACGGTCAACAGAGACGCAAAAGGTCCAATAGCAGTCCACGGTGCCGACGCATATCCATTCACCGAGGAGAGGATTGAAGAGCTGGAGAAGAACATCGATGAGATGGCAAAGGGGTGGCCTGAGAAGCTGATGCATGAGCTGCATGAGCATGAGCTTGTGCTAAAGCGCCGTTCCAGACCATATGGCTGTGCCGGATGCGACGAGATGGGCACCTCTTGGTCCTACAACTGCGCGGAATGCGACTTCGATCTGCACGCTTCGTGTGGGCTGGGTGAGGAAAAGAAGGGGGAGGAGAAGGGGCAGGATGCTGCCCCAGCTGGATACGTATGCGAAGGAGACGTCTGCAGAAAGGCCTAGCGTTGTTTTCCGTGGCAGTTGAAGTGTGTCTGAATCATGTGCTGTGTGGTGTGGAATAAATCCTGCATCCGATGGTTTTGCTTGGGAGGTATTTATCTTGGTGACATTCCTGTGCAAACCCGTCCAAGTATGATTTCAGAGTTTTGAATGAAATTGCTTGATATGTCTCAGTATTGTCAGCAGAGACTGTGGTCGTTATGAACTTATGATCCGTTCATACAATATTTTACATTGCTTTTTATTGAAAACTCTACATGTCTACGCGCCCGTCGCTGGCATCGTGCATGACATCACGCGCAGACACTAGCGAGAGTAATGTTTTTTGTGAGTTAAATACATGGGGCACCCATTCTACTATATATAACAGGCGGAAGAATCGCTGCCTCCTCATTCGGCCACGTCGCAGGCAATCCACAGCCGTCCGATCCACGAAATCGACGGTCCAGATTGGCCCACGTCTCCCCAATCGCGCGGAGCACTGTTCACTCCTATTTTCTACCAATGGGAGCCCGCCGCGTGGCCCGGTCACCGGCCGGTTGCATCCCGTCCCGCCAGTCACCGTGGCAGTTTTACAGCAAAACCACTGACAAAACGAGATCGTGCCCCGCAGACCAAAACTTATCACGTCGCGGGACCTCTCTGCAAATACACCTAAACTGGAGGACTTTTCTGCAAAAACGTCTCTCACAGTCACCCCTCCTCCTCTCTCTCTCCCGCGCGCCTCCGAGGCCGCCGCCGCCTAGCCCCGCTGCTCCGCTCCCCACCGCTCAAATCGGAGGCCACCAGGAGCTCCGCCGCCGCACCTTCTCCAAGCTCGCCGAGTTTGGGCTGCCGGGACGACGCAGGCGAGCCGGAATCATCCCGGCCGCGCTCGGCGACCACCGTGGCGTCCGCACGCCGCCGGCGGGCCTCCGGCGACCATAAGGGGGCGGCGCCGCCACCTTTAGCTCCCCCGCGTTGCGACGCGTCGAGCACGCCCACGCGCGCGTCCCAGGACGCGCGGGCGGCCCGTCCAGATCCGCTGCCCCTGTGACGTCAGCACGACGTCACAGCGGGCCCACCCTGTCAGATTTTTCCTTTTTTTTTTTAAGTCCAAAGTATATCCACATAATTTTGGAAAAAAAATCTACATAATGCAAACCAATATTTTTTTTAAGTCCAAAGTATATCCATATGATTTTGAAAAAAAAAATCTACATAATGCAAACCAATAATTAAAAAATGTCCACATTTTTGGTTTCTTGAAAAAAAAAACCCAAACCTATCCATATGATTTTTAGATAATTCTAAATAATGCAAACCAATAATTTTTAGATGAACAAATAAGTTTTGAAAATTCAATTATGTAAAAATCAAAATAATCTTTTTTTTCACCTTTCTGTTTTCTTTTCCTAATTTCCAAAACTTTTGCAACTTTTCAAATTCATTTCAAATTCAATTCAGACCAAATTTAAAATTTATGTAACAATCAAAATAATCATTACATATACTAAACCTTGAAATTTTAAAATACACACAAACAAAATATAAAAAATATATCAAAATGCCAGCGAAAAAAATTGTCAACTATTTTCCACACAAAACAAATAAGTTTCAAAAATTCAAATATGTAACAATCAAAATAATCATTACATATACTTTGCAACCTTATCAAAATGATTGCAAAACTTGAAAATTTTAAATTACACGCAAACAAAATATAAAAATATATCAAAATGCTAGGGAAAAAATTGTCAACTATTTTCACACAAAAAAAATAAGTTTTCAAAGTTCAAATTATCCTACATTTAGATAGGGGAAAAACAATCATATTTCAGCATTCAAACCCAAATTACAAATTCAAATATTTTGACGTGTCATACGACTTCCAACCCTGCTCATTCCGTAAACAGTAAAACAAAATTCAAATTTCAATAAATTCCAAATTGTTCAGTTCCTAAAATCTATATTTGAGCATTTCAACTCAAATTTCAAATTTACATATTCCAGAATTTCAAATGTCTTCCAAATCTGATCATTTTTCGTAAACATTAAAATAATACAAACATAAATACATTTCAATACGTCAAATTTTCACAATCTCAACAATCTTGTAAGCGCAAACTTTCCAAATTCAAATAATACTCATATTTCAACACGATTTTTTAAAAAACATATTCCAAAAAAGTTTAAATCCACGGGCGTGGCGAAGCCCGCGCATAGTCCCCTAGTAAAGTTGTATTGGATGTACAAATGCCCCCCCCCCCCCCCCCCCCACACACACACACATAAACTTGTAAAATGGGGTGGAGTGGCCCTTAAACTTGTATTACGGTGTAAAAAAACAGAAGATTAGTCCAAATTTGCACAATCAGCTGCCACATCGGAGAGATTAGGCCTGTAAATTTGTAAACAAAAAAGTGTCTCGATAAAAATTTGTCTTTTGGCTTAGGGTACCTTTGACTGGAAGAAATTTGCCAGCGTTGCTAGGTTGTCGAGCTCTCGGCGATTCAGAATAAAAACGAATCCGAAATATAACCTAAAAAGATTCATACTAAACGTTTTGACAAATTCTTCTTGCCAAACATAGCCTATACCAAAAGACAAATTTTTATCGAGATTTAGTTGTTTTTCTCTTCTGCAAAATTATAGGCTCCAACGCTCAAGATGGCAGCTGATTGTGCATATTCTGACTATGCCTTTTACACCGTAATACAAGATTACGGGTTACCCACCCTACTTTGCAATTTATGGTGGTATTTGCACATTTAGAACAAGTTTATGAGTGTGCCATGTATTTAATACCTCCGTCCAAAAATAAGTGTCTCAAGTTTGGCAAAAAGTGGATGTATCTATACATGAAACATGTCTAGATACCTCAACTTTTGAGCAAACTTGACACTTATTTTTGGACGGAGAGAGTATTAAAATAAAAGAGAAGAGGTTAATACGCCATCCTCGTCATACCATGCCCATCTCGGTCACGCCTCACGCGCATAGTATTAGCAGCATATGCCCCCACATATTCCCCCCAAATCCCTTTCTTTGCTCGATCCCCTGCTCTAACACCCAACTCAGTTCATCTTGCTTTGCCTGCCTATATTACTCTGCGCCTCACCGATCGATGTTATGGCTTAACTAATTATCCCTGCGTAGCCAGCTTAGGCAGCGAAGCACAGCAGTTACAGACGCATTGCCTACATAGGCGACGATGAAGTTCGGTAAGCGGCTGAAGAAGCAGATCGAGGAGAGCCTGCCGGAGTGGCGTGGCCAGTTCCTGAGCTACAAGGAGCTCAAGCGCCGCGTCAACGCCGTTCCCTCTCCGTCCCTCGCCGCCGCTGCCACCGCCGAGGCCGAGTTCCTCGCCCTCCTCGACGCCGAGGTTGACAAGTTCAACGCCTTCTTCCTCGAGCAGGAGGAGGAGTTCATCATCAGGCACAGGGTACGCGTTCGTCGCACCGGCACAACTAACAGAGCTGCTCCGCGTGATGCAAAGTGCAAACCTCTCATTGTTGTTTCCCGTGGACGCAGGAGCTACAAGAGAGGATCGAGAGGGCGGCCGAGGCAAAGGCGCCGGCGACGGAAATCGCCCGCCTGCGGAGGGAGGTCGTCGACTTCCACGGCGAGATGGTGCTGCTCCTCAACTACAGCAGCATCAACTACACGGGCCTGGCCAAGATCCTCAAGAAGTACGACAAGCGCACCGGCGGCGTGCTCCGGCTGCCGGTCATCGCCAACGTGCTGCAGCAGCCCTTCTTCACGACGGAGCTCATCTCCAAGCTCGTCAAGGACTGCGAGGCCATGATGGAGGCCGTCTTCCCGCTCCCGCCGCAGCAGCTGGTGGAGCGCAAGGCGCTCGCCGTCGCAGAGCAGAGCATCTTCCGCAACACCGTTGCCGCGCTGCTCACCATGCAGGAGGTGCGCAGCGGCAGCTCCACCTACGGCCACTTCTCCATGCCGCCCATGACCCCACTGCCCGACTCCGACTGGCTGCTCCAGTCCTTCCAGCCGCCGTCGCCATCGATCCCCACGTAGTCACGAGTTGACGACATGCACATAATTAAAGCAATGTTTAAATTCCTTTGAAAAAAAAGGAAATGCTCAAAAGAGCATGCAAATGTGTAATTACCTGCCTATCTGCATCTTCTTCTTCTTTTTCTTCCATTTTCTCTCTTAATTAAGTTTAATCTCTCCCATCTAGCTAGTAGGACTTTTTTTTTTGCATGGTCTAGCTAGTAGGACTAAATAATGTAAGTATGTACTGTGTGAGATCCACACCCATTATGTGTAATCGGCCGTATGTAACTATTTTTATTCTCTTCATTTGCCATTCTTCTTTACCGAAGTAAACACTGTACTATCTCCTCGATCCAAAATGTAAAGTCCTTCAGCATTTTTATCTTTCAAACATTGACCATCTATAAGAAAAAAAATACTATTATCCGAAATATCAAATTAATATTACTAGATTTAACATGAAATAACTTCTATAATCTATGTCCTCTCAGGTGTGACGATATGTTAGCACATAAATAAATAGTCAATGTATCTTTCTTTTTAGAGAGAGTCGATTCTTAAGGACAGTTTAACGTCGTAAGAACCTTTACACTATCCTCTACTACATATAGACACCAGAGAATAAAGGGACATGTACATAAAATTGATGTGCCAATCTACAATCGCGAACGTAGTAGTACTATATAGTGAGTGCCCGGTGGCATATATCATTGAACCTCATGTGACAGAATTTGACTGCAAGGTTTATGCAGAGGATCGTTAGTAGATCGTGATTGGTACAATTTAGCCCTGGGATCGACCCGACAAGCAAAAGTACCGTATGTTTCGGTATGTAGAAACCATACTATTATTAGAAGATAAAATTGAGATGTGGCTCCTCATGAGTCAAAAGCTATCAAGAAGAAGAAAATGACACACTGAGACGATGATAGGCACCGTGATGACGACGAACCAATCTCACAAATGTGTAGTGTTAAAGTGGTTATACTATTTCAGATAAGTCAACTCATCATTCAGAACTCTTTCAGCTCGGCAACTATATGCTAATGCTTGATGACAAATGCGACAACTAATGCAGTGCAACTTGCATGAATAAAATTTGGTGCCAAATTGCAAGCAAGGAAGATGATTCTTTCAGCCAAGCGAATATACCGCAGTGAGCAGCAGGAGTTGTGGGCTACTACAAAGTACACGTGACATCAAGGTTGACGTTGAAGAACTGGTTATCATTTTTCAAGGTGCCATCAGTCTCCCACTCATAACCATTCAGGACTATTCAGATCACAAATCAATTCGTTTGTTCGCCTTATTGTTTGGAAGATGACAAGAATATTCTTCACAAGGATATCGCCAGCAGGCAGGTGACTGGACTGGATGGGCAAGTGGCTGCTCTAGATAATGAACAACGGATATTCCTTCCAAAATGCCGAATTCTTATATAGCATTGAATGGAGAACCGAGTCCGTAAAATGTCATTGCAGAGTTCCATATGGAGAAAAGGTTTGATATGATAGCTCTGACTAAACAAATGCCGGACTCATCCTGTCGGTTGTCGATTTACAGAGATGGCTAACTGAATGGCTTTTGATGATCACACAAGTCACCTTGTTAAAACGTTAGATGAACTATCGTATGTAGCTACTTGTTTCCGTTTCATCAGATAGGCAGCACTTCTGCAATCTCACTGTCAGCTTTCACCCAGTGAAAAGGTTGAAAAAGGTACACGGCCTATGTCACCAAACATCGACGTAGCATATCCCTGTTCTTATTCCGATATGCTAATCTTTCTGCCGCACCTAGACAAATGTAAGCATGGGCGGTAGGGCAATACATTAATGCAGAGTGTCTCCATCTTATCGTAATCTTGCTTTTAGCCAAAGCTAGCAGCAAACGACATCGGACAGATGCGGCGACGTAGAGTATTGAAACAGGCTAATCTTGTTCCACTAGCGTACATGGTGAACAATGCGTAACGGCCATTTGGGAAAAAAAGGAACTTCTCTACTACTAGATTCCAAAGTGAGTGATTTTTCTTACGGGAAACAGTAGAAAAATGTTGCACCGCAGTTTTTCTAATTTCGCATGTGTAAAATGGGGAAACAACAGAAGAAAATGCTATATCTACTGATAAAGATTACAAAGTTCTATTTTTAGCCCTTTGTCCAAGTATGGACATTTCATATTCGGCCCCGGAAAAAGTGGATCAACCACGTATTGTCTGTCCGAGGCATCATAGCACGTCGCCGGGCAATGCCTGTGTGGTTGTTGATGACGACGGTGGCGAGGTTTTGGGTGGTTCATTCTGCACCGGCTGGCATGCAGTGACGACAACGCAAGAAGAAGATGACAATGAGAAGCGAGGCTCAGCAGCGGCGATGAAGCAAGGCTTGAAACGCGGCGCGATTGAGGCTAAGCAAGGCATTTTAGGCCATGCATGAAACTCTAATTGGGTAGCAGCACTAGGTAAAATCGGAAGCGCTGGTTCTTCGAGAAAGAGCTCCTGTTGGAAAATTAGGCAATAATTTCATGATTAATTCTAGAATATTAAACATGACAACAACAGCTACTAACATGTTAAATACGAGCACACTAGATGTACTAATCAATATGAACAGCAGCAACAGTAACATATACGCCAACATATCCATAGTAAGAACGCAGTTCGGAATATGTCGCACGTATCGAACGTTTGTAGTGGAAGCAGTAGTCGATGCAGACAGGCTCACCGTGGCGATAGCAGCGGTGATGTTGTTGACGATGACGTTGGTGAAGACGGGTCGGAGTAGACGACGCTTGAGACGGCGGTAGGCAGGACCGCCGGACTTGTTCGAAAGACGACCCGTGGTGGAAGCGGCGAGCAGTCGCGCGAGGCGCTTCCCAAAAACCTAATTGACCCTCTCCCGTGCAGGATCACAAATGCGACTGGTTCCGGAGACCTGCTCTCCCAAATGCCAGTGCACGCCGGTGCTCGGGGTGGAGTAGACTACAGTGACGGTGCAAGGCACGAGATTGGCAAAACCTAGATTGGTTTGGGGTGTGACGGCGCACGTAGTGCACGGCAATATATAGTGCGGCTCAGGAAACCCTAACGGGTACAACGTGGGCTGACCACGTCGCACACATTTGAGTCGGATACAGAAGCCCACGATCCGGGAGCGACCCGAACTGGCAAAACTGTACACGTACGCTAACGACTCGTTTTTTCCCGAACAACAAAAATATAGGCGTCGGCTCGACTCATTCCCGCAACCCGTGTCGTGTCGTGACGAGATGAGCGAGAAGCGGCGGAGGAGGAGGAGTGCGCGAGAGAGAGCCTTCGATTCTCACAAGCACACCAAGTAGCACAACACTCCACCTTATAAGGTGGTGCAACCCAACTAGCAATGTGGGACTAAACTTTAGCATCTCCACAAGCTGCCATGCACATAGGCCATTTGAGATTTTAGAAATTACTTATTTGGGCTGCCCACAAATGGGACCAAATTCTAACAATCCTCCACCAGATCTCAAATTCCCATTTAAAGATTTTGCCAAATCTCGTTTCTTGTTTATATAGCAGTATTTCAGCGGAGACTGTTAAGTTGAACTTCCGTCTAGAGTTTTAAGCTACAAATACCAGCAACTTGAACAATGGACGAACCATGAATTGCAAGTTTGGTGCCAATAGATTTCACTCAAGGTCATAACCAGTACGTGGCTGCCAGTAGCCTACCCCGCGGGTGGAGCATATGCGTCATACTCCCTGGTCTCTTCATGAGCTTACTAGAGATCACCCAAATCTCATAGACTGTGACGTTTAACAGTCGGACTCATATAGGTTAAACGTCATTATGGTGGCGAGTGTCCAACTGCTTTAGATACAACTTCTGTTTTCTGTTGGCTACGAATAGCCAACAGAACGTCATTTTGACCTTTGCCACGAATAGCCAACATAAACACATTAAGTCATATTGCCAACTGCCTTACAGAATTTGAGAATTATGCATCTTCACACGGAGAGGGTTAAATAAAACTCTCCTATGTTAAACCACTAGTTTGTTTTTCCCAGGTCCTAATTCACGGTATCTCCGATCACATATGTTGGGTTACCACTATGGTGTAACACTCACGGGTCTCAAACCCATCTCCCTCGATGCACTATCTATCACATTACGTGATAGTCCCTTCGTAAAGGGATCTGCCAGATTTTTGTCTGTTTGAATATACGAAACAATTATTACTCCGGAGTTTCTCATTTTCCTGACAGACTTCAAATGTTTTTAACATGTCTTGATGATTTCGCATTATCCTTAGCACTGTTCACTTTCATGATAACCGTTTGGTTGTCACAGTTCATAAGGATGGCCAGTAATGGTTTCTCAACCACCGGCAAGTCCATCAAGAGCTCACGCAGCCATTCTGTCTCAACAGAAGTTGTATCTAAAGCAGTAAGTTCTGCTTCCATGGTTGACCTCTTCAAAATGGTCTGTTTGCAAGACCTCCATGATACTACGCCACCACCAAGAATAAATACATATCCACTTGTGGCGTAGAGCTTATCAACATCTGAGATCCAGTTCGATCATAGTACCCCTCAAGCACAACAGGGTGTCCTGAATAGTGAATCCCATAGCTCATTGTACCGTTCAGATAGCGCATCACTCTTTCAAGTGCATGCCAATGATCAATACCCGGGTTTGACATGAGCCTGCTCAATTTGCTCACAGCAAAAGAGATGACAGGTCTCGTCGCGCTCGCAAGGTACATGAGTGAACCGATCACTTGAGAATATCTTAATTGATCTCTCGTTTCCTTCTTGTTCTTTCTGAGTGTCACACTGGGATCATGGTGTTGGAGAAGGTTTGCTGTCTGTATAGCCAAAGCGGTTCAAGACCTTCTCAACATAGTGTGATTGCGTTAACGTAATCCCACTCTCATCCCTAATCAGCTTAATGTTCAGGATCACATCAACTTATCCCAGATCTTTCATATCAAAGCTCTTTGACAGAAAAGACTTGACCTCATTTATCACTATCATGCTTGTACCGAAAATAAGTATGTATCAACATACAAGCATAATATAACACTATCGCCCCCACCATGGCGATAATAACACACCTATCAGCCTCATTAATGACAAAGCCTGCAGACTTAAAGTACTGTCAAACTTCTCATGCCATTCTTAGGTGCTTGCTTCAGCCCATACAAAGATTTTAACAATTTGCACACCTTTCTCTCTTCACCTTTTACTACAAACCCATCAGGCTGATCCATATAGATTTCCTCTTCCAACTCTCCGTTAAGGAAAGCTGTTTTACGTCCATTTGATGAACGATAAGACCATAGGAGGCAGCCAGGAAAAGTAGCACACGAATGGTGGTGAGTCTAGCAACAGGTGAATAGGTGTCAAAGTAATCTTCGCCTTCACGCTGGGTGTAGCCCTTGGCTACAAGCCGTGCCTTGTACTTTTCAATAGTACCATCAGGCCTTAGCTTCTTCTTGAACACCCACTTACAACCCACAGGTTTGCAACCGTAGGGTCGTTCAGATAATTCCCAAGTTCCATTAGAAAGAATCGAGTCCATCTCATTATGGACAGTTTCTTTCCAGTCATCAGCATCAGGAGATGCAAATGCCTCTGCAATGGACGTGGAGTATTGTCCACAAGGTACACAATGAAATCATCACCAAAGGATTTTTAATCCTCTGTCTCTTGCTCCTCTTGGGAGCTTCATTGTCATCCTTCTCAAGGACTTGCTCAACATGTGGTTGTTCAGAATTATCAACAGATGTACTAGATTCAGCAAATATCTCAGAAGAAATTCTAGCAGTATTATGCATATCCTTCATAGGAAACATGTTCTCAAAAAATGTTGCATCACGAGATTCCAGAATAGTATCAACATGCACATCAGGTATCTCAGATTTAACCACTAAAAATCTATAGCAAATGCTCCGCTGAGCATAGTCTAGAAAGACACAATCCACTGTCTTTGGTCCAAGTTTACGTTTCTTAGGAATTGGAACATTGACTTTCGCCAAACATCTCCAAGTGCGTAAATAAGAAAGTGATGGTTTTCTCTCAGACCACTCCTCGTAAGGTGTCTTTTCTTTATCCTTGTTAGGAACTCTATTCAGGACATGACACGAAGTCAACAAAGCCTCCCCCACCATGCCTTAGATAAACCAGCAGTGTCCAACATGGCATTCACCAAGTCGGTCAGCGTGCGGTTTTTCCTCTCGGCAACCCCGTTTGATTGGGGCGAATAGGGAGGCGTCCTCTCATGAATAATACCGTGTTCCTCACAGAATTCATCAAATACGTTGGAGAAATACTCGCCACCACGATCCGACCTAAGACGTTTGATCTTTCTCTCTAATTGATTTTCTACTTCAGCTTTATAGATTTTAAAGTAGTCTAAAGCTTCATCTTTAGTTTGCAACAAATATACATAACAGAACCTAGTAGCATCATCGATTAAAGTCATGAAATATCTCTTTTCACCTTTTGTCAACACGCCATTCATCTCACATAGATCCGAATGTACGAGTTCTAGAGGTGCCAGTTTCTCTCCTCGGCTGCCTTATGAGGCTTTCGAGGTTGCTTTTGGCAACGGTGAAAGTAGGAATTAAACTCAAGCTGGAAAGTCTACTCATTAAACCAAAATTAACATGACATAAACGAGAGTGCCACACATTGGCATCCGAATCCACACTGCCACAAATATGGTTTACTGACTTATTACAAAAATCCGATAATGAAAAGCGGAACAAGCCTCCGCACTCATACCCTTTACCAATAAATTGTCCAAACTTTGACACAACTACTTTATTGGACTCCAAGACTAATTTAAACTCATCTGTGCAAAGAAGAGATCCGCTAACGAGATTCTTGTTCATAGTAGGGACATGCTGCACGTTCCTCAGCTGCACGATCTTCCCCGAAGTAAACTTCAGATCTACCGTGCCAACACCACGAACAGAAGCATGTGATCCATTCCCCATTAGGACGGAAGAATCTGACCTGATAAGAAGTGAACATAGAAATGTCAGCACACACATGAACATTAGCACCCGTATCAATCCACCAACATGGAGATTGAAATACTGAAAGCACAATTGGTAAATTACCATACCCATCAGTATTGCTAGCGGTCACGACGTTGACAGTCCTGGCCTTCTTCCCTTTCTTGTCTGCACGATCTGGGCAGTCCACAGAGAAGTGGCCGAGCTCTCCACAAGTGTAACACTTTAGCTCAGATTTGTTCAGCATCTTCATCTTCTTCTTCTTCTTGAAAGAAATAGTCTTGGCAGACATGATGAAAGCAGGCTTGCTCTTGGCCTTGCTCTTGCCGTGGTGATGGTTTTTCTGCACCATGTTGGCGCTAGACTGACCTTCACCACCTCTCTTAGTAGTGTCCTTTGCCCGAGCCTTCTCCTCAACATCAAGAGACGCTATCAGGTTTTCAACCGATATCTCCTGTCTCTTGTGTTTGAGAGCCGTGGCGAAGTTCCTCCATGAAGAAGGTAGCTTTGCAATAATGCATCCAACCACAAACTTGTCAGGTAGGGGCATTTGAGGAGCTCAAGCTCTCTCGCAGTACACTGTATCTCATGAGCTTGCTCGACCACTCCACGGTTATTCACCATTTTGTAGTCGTGAAATCTCTCCATGCTATACAGTTCACTGCCTGCATCGGTTACACCGAATTTAGCATTCAGTGCATCCCAGAGCTCTTTGCCGTCTTCTGTGCATGTACACATCACCCAAATGACCATCAAGAACACTCAGAATGCATCCTCGGAAGATAGTAGTGTCTTTCTTGAACTTGTTCTGAGCTTCCTCAGATATAGTTCCTTCAGGAAGACCACTACTAACTTCCCACACATTCATATCCGAGAGCCAGAGTTGGCACTTCAGTTGTCATCTCTTAAAGCCCGAACCATTGAACTTTTCCAGTTTCATTGCATCGGTATAACCAGCCATAGTTAAATCACGAAATTGCCTACAATTGGGTTTTTGGATTGTTGGAAAATTAGGCAAAAATTCTATCATTAATTTCAAAATATTAAACATGACAACAACTACTAACATGTTAAATACGAACATACTAGATGTACTAATCAACATGAACAACAGCAGCAACATATACGCCAACATATCCATAGTAACCACGCAGTTCGGAATACGTCGCACGTACCGAATGTTTGTAGTGGAAGCAGTAGTCGATGCATACAGGTTCACCGCGGCGAGAACAGCGGTGATGTTGTTGACGATGACGTTGGTGAAGACGGGTCGGAGTAGACGACGCTTGAGACGGCGGTAGGCAGGACCGCCGGACTTGTTCGGAAGATGACCCGTGGTGGAAGCGGCGAGCAGACGCGCGAGACGCTTCCCAAAAACCTAATTCGCCCTCTCCCGTACAGGATCACAAAGGCGACTGGTTCCAGAGACCTGCTCTCCCAAACGCCGGTGCACGCCGGCGCTCAGGATGGAGTAGACTACAGTGGCGGTGCAAGGCACGAGATTGGCAAAACCTAGATTGGTTCGGTATGTGACGGCGCACGTAGTGCACGTCAATATATAGTGCGACTCAGGAAACCCTAACGGGTACAACGTGGGCTGACCATGTCGCACACGTTCGAGTCGGATACAGAAGCCCACGATCCGGGAGCGACCCGAACTGGCAAAACGGTACGCGTACGCTAACGACTCGTTTTTTCCCGAACAACAAAAATATAGGCGTCGGCTCATTCCCGCAACCCGCGGCGTGTCGTGACGAGACGAGACGAGCGAGCGGCAACAGAGGAGGAGTGCGCGAGAGAGAGCCTTCGGTTCTCACAAGCACACCAAGTAACACAACACTCCACCTTATAAGGTGGTGCAATTCTCATCCAACTAGCAATGTGGGACCAAACTTTAGCACCTCGACAAGCTGCCATGCACATGGGCCATTTGAGATTTCAGAAATTGCTTATTTGGGCTAACCACACATGGGCCCAAATTCTAACAGCTCCTCCTACGCTCAGTGGCCCAACCATATTACGACGGAGCGAGGCGCTGCAATGGTGTAAGGGGTGTCATTTGGTGGAGACCTTTGAAAGCGGCTATGTCCTCCTTGGGTGGTCGTTCAGTTGCCACCAACAAACACTCGGCGGCAACCCTGCCACATGCTTTCATCACGCTCATGCGGGCATGGTCTCAAATGCGTGACGTACAGAGCTGTCGGTCGCTCTCTCTTTCCCCATCTACAGAAGATCGGGAGAGGCGATTCCTCCCCTCCGTCGGCCGCTCCGGCGGCGGGAGGGTGGGGGATCCCCGGATCCCGGCCTGTACATAGTGTAGGTCATGATAGGGACCCGCCGGCGGCGTCGTGGAGGTGGCGTTGGTGTCGGTGGCTAGGTGGGGGTCGGCGCGCTTCCCCTTCTGCGGCGGCGTTCCTCGGAGCTTCGTCGCGGCGCGGGCGACTTTTGGTGGCCGCGGATCTTTGGATTCCTCGGCTTTTTGTGGTTCTTCGTCCTCCTTGCAGGCCGTCGAGGATGAAGACAACTTCGTGGGAGTTTGCAGATGGGAGGCTCTTCTCCGCTGGCAGGCTCGGTCGGTTCTGTGGAAGAAGGGTGGCGCCTTCGTTCTCGTCTCCGGCGGGAGACGGCGAGGGTGAGCTGGCGGTGGCTCGGAGCCGAGGTTCGTTTATCGCTCAGATTCCGGCGCCTGCGTCGGATGGATTTTGCGGCATCTCAACATGGTCGTTCGGGCTGCTGGCTTCGGTGCGCGGCGTGCTTGCCTTCTTCCTCCCCGGTGGCGTGCTGCTGGTGCTCGGAAGAGGTTCGCGGTGTGGTGGTGCCTGGCTTCGCTGGGCGTTGAGTTCATTCCTGTCTCTGTTCGTGTGTGCGTGTGTGTTGTATCTCTGAGGATCACGAACTCCCTTAAAAAAAATGGTCTCAAATGCGTGGCAGTGTTCATGTTAGAGTATATGATTGAGCTTCTGTATTGCCAAGAGAATTGCTGGTTGTGCTCTTCGAGTAGAGAGTTTTGAGCTCCGGGATGAAACCCTCAGCTCACTGCTTCCATTGAAGACATTGTCTAATCTTGGTTTGCTCTTGCTTTCGAGGGTGAAATTATTTTAGCTATGTGCAATCTCTGTTGAAGGAGTTCATTCCCAAAAACCACCACAATTGCATGGGAAATTCGCAAATCCATTGGTTCCTTGTAACTTCTCAAAACTCCACCACAATTGCGCTGGTTCGTCTCAAATAGCACTCAATTTCGAATTTGGTTGCGCTAAGCCAATTTCTGACAGCGGGTCCCAGTGTCAAGGGTGACGTAGCACTAGTGTAGACGGACGTTTTGGACAGACGAGAACGACAATTAACGGTGCCCCGCAATTGCGCGCGAAGTTCGCAAATCCACTGGTATTCAGTAATTTTTCAAAAATCCACCGGTTTTGTGCTGGTTCGTTGCAAATAGCACTGAACGTTCATTTTTAACACGTTACCAAGATTTTCGACATGCGGGGCCCACTATCAAACGTGGCAAAGGAGAACACGGTCAAAGGATACATAGGTTAGACAAGTTATAATTTCTAGACTTTTTTGTAACTTTCAAAAGACCACATCCGACCTTTCCCTACCTCCAACCGAGCTGATCAATCTTGTTGCCGCCAGCCTGATCCTCCTGCCTCCCCTTGATCTTGCGCCTTGGTACACGCCGTCGCGGCAAAAGTAACCGACCGCCTGGGACTTCTGTCGACGCCTTGGTCCCTGCCGGCGACCCTGCTGTAGCATGCGTCACCCACGCTGGGACCCCGACGCCGTGAGCTAGCCATTCTTGGGATGCACCGTGGTAGCGGTGGTAGGGTTTCTGGTGGACTTGGCCACCGCCTGAAGGTCACCCAGCTCACTTCGCTTGCGTGCAGACTGGTCGGTTGTCGGGATGGCCGACGGCGACCGTAATCGCGGCAAACAGCGACTCTCGATGCGACAGCTTAACGCGGGACTACAGAGCACTAAGAGATTAGGCCGAGAAACGGAGAGGAGCACACGGGCATGGTGCTCGAAGAGGGCAGGGTGGCGTTGCAATTGACGGCGGCGACATCGGTCGGAGACGAAGAAGAAGGCGTCGATTCCAGGAGTTGTCGTCTGATGATTCCTGCCGCCGGGAGAATGAGGACGACGATGCGAAGCATTTGGAGACAACGGCGAAGACTGGGGCAGCACGTCGTTGTCGACTTGCGGGGCGTCCCGGAGCATAGCTAGCAGCGAGATGCACGCCGGTCCATGGCGGGAGAATCGGAGCGGAGCGCCCTAGAGGTTAGGGCGACATGCACAGAGGAGGGGAGGCCGGCAGTGACACAATTGTGGGAGATGGGGAGGCACGTGGGGGCATGGAGGCCGACGGCTGCTGCTGTCGTGACTCGTGAGGATTTTTGTTTTTTTTTTTTTTTTTTGAGAGAGAAAGTGTGAATTTGCAAGAAAACCCCTGACTTTTGAATGTCTCTCTTCGACAGTTTCGAAATGCCACGTAGCTCTTACAACTGGGTCCACATGTCGGAAAGTTTGTTAGCGCGGCTAATAGGTACGTCCAGTGCTATTTGCAACGAACCAACGCAAAACCGGTGGATTTTTTAAAAATCATTGAAAACCTGGATTTGCAAACTGGGACCTGCTAGTGCCACATAGTTGTTTTGTTTTTTTTTTGGAATTTCCCATTCACGTCTGTCCGAAACCGCCATCTACGCTAGTGCCACATCACCATTGACACTGGGACCTGCTGTGAGAAATTGGCTTAGCGCGGCCAAATTCGAGAATCGGTGCTATTTGAAACGAACCAGCCCAATGTTGATAGATTTTTGATAAATACTATGAACCGGTGGATTTATGAACTTCTGGCTGAATTGTGGTGTTTTTTGGAATTAAGGGCTTATTTGATTCAAAGTAATATGATAGCATTTTGGAGGATTGAATCCTATAGAAGATATTCTTATAGAAGTTGTTTGATTCATAGGATCATATCCAATAGGAATTAATCCCATAATTTTTTTGTCTATAAATCTCGTAGGAAAAAAGCATAATGTCCAACCTAATGGAAAATTTCTTTGGCAAAATCAAAGAGAATCTCTCTTTGCATAGGATGCAATTGGGCATGCCATTCCTATCCTATATGTTCCTATTCATACACTCATGTTGAAGAGGTCGAATGGTATTATCATATCCTATTTATTAATAACTAGGAAACATGCCCGTGCGTTGCAACGGGCGAGAAAAATATATCACACGGCCCGTTCTCTATATTAACACGACGTCCCACCAGTATTACCTCTTGTCCTCCTTTTCGTCCTCTCTTGTAATTTTTTTTTCATCTTAATAAGCGTTGGCTTCTATCTTATTTTGTGCATGTTTTGTATTTTATCTATTTGAACTTTTGTTTAGTTCATGAGTTGATTTTTTCATATTGTTTTTGCCGTTTGAGTGTATTCTAGCACCGAGTTGTCATCTCTGAGTCCTTGCAATCATGAGGGTGTGACGGCGGCGACCTGTCTGTGGCACTATGTTGTCGGGGTGCGCTTCGACACATGAGGGTTGTTTTAGGGTGTGTGGCGCGGGGGAGCAATTTTTATATTGTAAATAATGGAGTGATCATTTATTCATCTTGACATAAATCATCTACGCATCTAAAAAGCTAATGACAGACTGCATTAGTTACTGGATTTTATGAAGCTAACGTACGTAGCAGGAGAAGTAAAATATTTCCATTTTTTGAAACGCAGCGGCCAAATCTACCCAGCTGATTTTGTTCATGGATTCAACAACAAGTAGCTGTAACTTGATTTTCTAAAATTGGTTGCCACAGTTAAAGTTTAGTCAGTTCCAATGTAGTCCGTCGAGCAATATTTCGTTCGTCCTATGCTCTAACTTAAGGTGGAAAAAAATGCAGTAGCTCAGGTCAAACAGGATCTCGGCAGACTGTACCTGTAGTTTCCAGGAAAGCAGAGTGATTTGAGTGAACTACACGCGAGTTTTTGCCTTCAGAATAGAAACAAAGCTCAGGCTTTGCATATTAAGCTGCACCAATGGTACTTCTTTTTTTAGATAGGTACTGAATATTTTAACACCAAACGTTTTCTCGAAGCGATGTTGTTTAGGCCATGGGCCTATCGCTGCAGCGTTAGCCGAATCCAGCCCAATGACGTACGGGAGAAATCTTCCTCAAAATCGTTTCCGATCCGATCTATTTTCTGTACAACGAACCTATTTTCTGTACAACGAAAGGAGACGGACACGGACGAAACCAAACAAAGGAAACATGACGGACGAACAAGAAGCCTTCCTACTTTTATTATTACTAGCAAAATGTCCGTGCGTTGCAACGGACGAGAAAAAAATTTTGTGTTCGATTAAAAACATGACCCAAATTTGTTGAAAGTCTATCGACTCCTTTTACATGATATCATCCAGCAAAGCTTAAGTGGTGGCGAAGTCTAATGAATGTGTCAAATTTGATTCTCTATATGCCAATTGTAGAGCCTCTCTAAATTGTCCGTTTCTTTGGTTCGCACCATCTTTTCTCGATGGACTCTCGAATTATAAATCTTCGAATTTCATCAACTTGTACATTGATTTCTTGTAACTACAAAAATAACACAACGCAACTTCGTATAATCTTTATGTATAATCTTCCTATCTATCTCTTATTCTTATCCTCTCATCTCTAACATGAGTAACTTAGTGTCATCCCGCTATGACTCTGGCATCTTTCAAGAAAACTAACTGGGCAGTCAGAGAGTGGGGTTCTCACTCAACTTTTAGGGAATTGCAACACCCGGACAACAGATTTCAATCATTTGGGATGATGTACAATTTACATACTTGGTGTCTTAGTGTATGAATCGTTGCAAAATAGGAATCACTTCGAAGAAAGAACTCTCTTCGTTTCACAAAGTAGAAAGAGGTTCAGACCTAGCTAGCAGCATCAAATAGAAATAAAAAATCCCCTCTCCGCGCCTGGCATCCAACAGCCTAGAGTCCTCTCGAAAAATCCCCATCTTCTCGTAGTCTCCTATCGGCAAGAGCTGCTGTATGTGTTTCCGCTCCATGAAAGAAAATTTTGTGTAGCAAGTCAAGTTTTCATGGCATAGCGATGGAGGCCTCCATGGCGTTGGTCTTCCTAGCCGCAGATCTGGAGCGTCGGCCAATTTTTTTTACTCCTCTTCCCGCTTGTATTCTCCTTCCTCCTCCTAGGAAACCATGATGCCCTGTTTGTTTCTAGATTTTTTGTGGCGATTGGTGGGATAATCCTCTAGTGGATTGGATGAAACCCCAAACTTCAAAACATCGTTTGTTTCTAGTGTATTGGACAGGTTTATCCCCACCTTTCCCCACAAATCACCAAACTCTAGTTCATTTTTTCTCAATCCACTAGGGGATTCAATACACTACCCATACCTAATGGATTGATCCCCAATCACCTAGGGGATTGGGTGAAGTTTGGGGTTTCACCCAATACACTAGAGGATTATCCCCACCAATCCCCATAAAAACTCTAGAAACAAACATGGCCTGAGTGGGTTGATCCCGTTCATTTTCTTGAGGCTGCGATGGATTGCAGGTCTAGACAAGTTCCGTAGCATGCCAGGGGTTCACGGAGCATGCCGCACAAAGTTGCGCAGATTTGGTAAGATTGCGCTTGGCCTGCCGTGACTCAAGCTCCAGGTCAAGGCTGCATCCGTGTGTTCCCCTGTCGTGATGCCGTGGAAGACAGACATGCGCTGGGAATTGGGGAGGATCACGACACGCGCACTACCAGCGATCGGTGGTGTCACTCGGGAAAAAAAACACTCAGCGACGTACCAACCAAACGAACAAAGAGCTACGTACCTACCACATACGGACAAAGGAAGAAACATAAGCCATATTATATAGTAGAGATAGAGATTAGGTAAAGATATACAAACCTCCCTTAAAAAAATAAATACAAACCTAACTCTAAAAGTACCTAATTTAGGCATAATAAGCTATGAGGTGACGATCTCGCATTCTCCTAGGTTCTTCTCGAATGTTTCGGGGGGCAAAACAATCCCAAGTTTTTGTTTTGGGAAATAACAATTCCAAGTTTTCTTTTACACAAATCCGTCGATTGTATTATCAAGGCCCATCTAACCAAACGACGTACGGCCCATCTGTTTGGAGCCCAAGGCCTACTATACGGCAGCGAGCGGAGAGGGAACCCTAACGGAAAGATAAATAAGCGTCAGATTCCGCCGCCGCCGCCATCTCACTTCCTCGATATCTTCTCCTCTCCTCTTCCTCCTCCCAGCGAGCGGCAGCCGTCACAACCGTCTCCTGGTACGCTTCTGGTCTTGCAGTCTAAATTCACCAACCATGTCTACCTGGTAGATTTGTTCTTAGGGTTGTTGAATTCATCGTGCGTATATTTGTTCTTAGGGTTGTTGAATTCAGATTTTGTTTGGGTCGGTTTGAGAGCTGGATGTGATTTGTTACTTTTCCCCGCTTGGATATTCCGAGCAGATTTGGTCACGCGTAGTTGGTTACTTGGTTGGATTTGATGCTTGATCCCGAGTTTTTTAAAGGCAAAATAGCACCTCCAGTGAATTGTTCATATAATCTATCATGTTGTAGAACTTTACAAGAACACCGATATCGTGCAGATCGAGATTGGTTACTCAGTGCTTGTTAGTCTACTTCGTGCAGATCTCTGTTGATAACCGAGCTGCTTGCTTGGTTGTTTGTAATTTGATGGTTATTCTTTATGTTTAGTTATTCTAATTAGTTTATTTTAATGCAGATAGATCCCTTGTACATTTTACTGAGGCGAGATGGCGGTTGTTCTGTCCAATGTCAACACTGAAGCAGGCCTGAAAAACCTGGACGCGTACCTGCTCACACGCAGCTACATCAGCGGGTACGTGATGCATCATACATGTGATCTTCTTAATTAATGGATAAGGCAAAGCTTTTGCCTTCGTTTAAAAAAAATACATGTGATCTTCTTTACTGAACACCTGGCTGTGCATGTGCTTGTCTTGTTGCCGTTGCGCCTATGATCTCTTAAACCGTTTCCCCTCAGGTACCTTGCTTCAAAAGATGACATGGCTGTGTACACTGCACTGTCATCTGCTCCCAAATCATGCTATGTCAATATCACAAGGTGGTATGACCATATCAGTGCTCTCCTTAGGTTCAGGTCTGTGTTTGAGCTAACATTGATGCATATCGTCCTGTTGGATTTGTTGTTTTTAGCATGTAAAACCTAAGGGTGTGCTTATTCAATTTTCAGTGGAGTGACTGCAGAGGGTGAAGGTGTCAAGGTTGAGTCATCTGCTCCTTCTGTGGCGATTCCTGAAGTTACTGACCAAAAGGTTGCAACCAGCTGTTTATCTTATATGTTTGGTGGTAAATCTAATTTTGAGTATTAAGCCTCAAGGTTCAAAATATACGCTTGATCAATCAATGCTTTCATTGGTGAAATGCTGAATTATCATTCATAATCAATTTAACATGGCACAGTTGTGTGATCAGAGTTCCTATATAGCAGACAGCTCATTCAGAAGATTAGTTATTCCTACCTTGGAAGTCCTCACGATGAAGCTGCAATTTCAGGCACCAGTGGCTGATGAAGATGAAGATGATGATGTTGATCTATTCGGCGAGGAGACTGAAGAGGAGAAGAAAGCAGCAGAAGAACGTGCAGCGTCTGTCAAGGCTTCTACCAAGAAGAAAGAATGTATGTCTTTCACTCAAAATGATATCCTGGCAAGTGTAAACTTACTGGATTATTAACGAGAATTGATACATGGGATAATACATGTGGTGCTCAGTACTCTCCAGTTCTGAAAACTCACAAAGTGGAACCTAAAAATCAAGATAGATTTCTAAGTCAAGTTTGCATCCTAAAGTTATGTGACTGTCAATCTCATCAAGCTGCAAAGTTGCTAGTTTAGCCCTATAGTAAAATGCTTAAGTACTGTTGTCTCACCTGAACATTTCATTCTTAACTATGCCTTCTCTGGTCTTGACTTTTAGTTTCGTTTAGCTGCAGAGTTCATTATCTCAGTTGTAAATATTAAACTGTATGAAAATCTGTTGACTTGTTTCTTATTTTAGCTGGGAAGTCATCAGTTCTGCTAGATGTGAAGCCATGGGATGATGAAACTGACATGAAAAAGCTCGAGGAAACCGTTAGGAGTGTGAAGATGGAAGGCCTCTTCTGGGGTGCTTGTATGTTACTTTGCTCTCATTGATATTCTAATTGTGAAAGAAGTGTTTGCATGTCCTTGTTATGGTTAATTTTCTTTATCTTTTATAACGTGAACTATCATACTTTTGCAGCCAAACTTATGTCAGTTGGCTACGGCATTAAAAAGCTACAAATTATGATGACCATTGTGGATGACCTTGTTTCTGTTGACAATCTCATCGAGGACCATTTTGACGTTGAGCCAGCCAATGAATACATCCAGAGCTGTGATATTGTGGCTTTCAACAAAATTTGTAAGTTACCTACAATATGCTTCGTGTTCTTCTTTTAGACTTCCGAGTTACTGTCTGTTGCACTGATTGTTTTCTTGGCCCTTGCTGTGGGCATGATTCTCTATAGCTTTAAGTCGTTAAATATTAACAATGTGTACATAAGATCTGTGCTGGACTAATTTTCATCGGTGTAAGCTCTAGAAGCCCATCCATACTGGTTTAGTTTTTCACTTAGAGAAAAGACCTTCAGTCCAGGTTTTATAAGGCAGACAACAGAACAAAGTATTTACATTTCTCTTAAGTTACTAGTTTACAATTGAGCAAAAGCTAACCAACTAGGTAGCTTCTATAAAATTGACAGGCTTAAGTTTAGTAGGCCGAGTGCTAGATTATTTACCTTATTTATTTGCAAAAAGTCTTTATGATTTATGTTTATTTTGCTTGAGCTCTTAGCATCGATCTGAGTTTTGTGAATTCTTGGCAGAAATTGGAATTGCGTGGGAGATGAAGTTGAAGGAAAGACATGTTACTATCATAACTCTGCAAGTTTTCTCTACCGATTTTCCAGTGTTCATCCTATGATGATAGCTTTACAGATATTTTCTATGTTCAATCAGATTTATCATATGTATTCTTTGTGGAACCTGACTGTATTTGCTATTTGGAAGACAGTTTTGTCTGGTTGAATAGATATGCTTTTGTTGTATTTATTGTCATATCCGGAATCTTTTGAATACCTGTGTGTTCAGTTAGCACCTTTAGGCCCTTTTTACACGCTAGCAGTTCTTCCAGGTCGGAAACTGAAGGGAAAAAAGGGCAGCCCCCAGCATTGAAGCTTCCATGGTGGTCACGCAGGACCACACCCCCTCCTCCAATCTCTAGAAACAAAGGTGCCATCGGCATTAGCCTTTACCCAACCCTGCCATGTGATGGTGCTGATCTCATTTGAATCCATTCATCCAGCAAGAGCCCAATCTGGCTTGTGTGGAGTTGGTCTTCAATCATGCAAGCATCTCTTGCGTCATTGCGAGCTTGCCAAATCTGGTAGATGGCCATACCGAACCATTCCAGCATCCAACGTCCTAATTGCCTGTGATCATGCACGTCTTCTGTAGGTCGCATAGTTGCAACCCTCTCTCATCCCTTAGACCTCCCTTATGACGAGTGAGGGCATCTGCATAATCTATGCAACGGAGTTTCTGTACGGTTGTAGGCTACAGAGAGCACGCCCTCTTTGATGAGCTGCGTGCGGGTTTGCACGGCCAGCTTGGAGAGATTTGTAATCACATATGCGAAAAGTAAAAGGACACATAGATATATGGACTGATCTTTATTATCAATGGTGTGTCTCTTTCCATACAATACAATACATGGGTATAAACAGGTGGGAGAGGGGCTAGGCTTGAGAACCAATCTAGAGGGAAAAATGGTGGGCTTGTAAGTTGCTTCGTATGGTCGGTTTCCCAACACTTCATTTTGGTCCGACATCCCGTATTGTGTATGTCTCAAAACTCCGAAAAACCCCGTGTGAAAAATATGGAGAAAGACCGCATAGCATATGTCTTCATGTTGCACGAATTGACTCGTTAAAAACCTCAATGTGAGATACATCAGGAAAACTGACATAAGGGAAAAATGGTACAATCCACTCAACCTGATGTTGAGTACTTGATCATCTGGATCAAGATTTCACAGATGGGGTGTGAAGAATCTCCCCCAGAGTCTGGTGTATCTATAAGTCTCATCATACCAATTCCATGAACACAACTCTCAAAAGATGATGCCGGTAATGATTTAGTGAACATATCAGCGAGATTGTCACACGACTTAGTATGCAAGATCCTTACCTCGTTCGTCTTCTGCAACTCAACTCATGCCCATAGAAAAACTTGGGGTTGATGAGATTACTCTTCACATACCCTCATTGCACTTGTGCAACACAAGCTGCATTATCTTCATAGATAATGGTGGGGGTTTGTACGGTGTTCAGCCCACACGTCTGCTGAATGTGGCGAATCATCCGTCGAAGCCATGCACACTCTTGTGATGCTTCTGTTTAAGGTGTAATTTGGCTGCTGGTATTTTATATAAGCCAAATTAGATTTGAATTATTGTGGTTCGGTTAATAGCTGACATATATGAATTTGCTGTTTAGTTTGAAAATACAGCCTGGTTGTAATCCAGCAGATGTCGCAACGACGGAGCAAGCGTAACAAGATTTTCTGGAATAGCCGATGCTGAGGACAAGTCTTGGATGGATTTGGGGATACGCTGAATTAAACTGCAGCTACGTAGGACAAGTCCTACCAGAACTCGGTTCGATGCCAGGCTGAAGATGTACAGGATTATTCAGTTACGTACGAGAGGTACCAGGATTGAGTAAAGCCGATTAGATTACAGATTAGGAATATTTAAATTGGCTTGCGTTGGAAGAAAAGGATTCCGTGTACTACTCGATCTCCTGTACGCCAAAAGTCCAGGCTACTTCTATATAAGAAGTATACGGCCGATTGACAGAACCCGATCAATCGTTATACACCAAAATCAATCTACTTTTTTACGTACTGTTTTCTGTTCGTTTTCTCTCCTGCCGAGCCCTGGTTCATCTAGGGTTTGGTCATCTTTGCCGTTTTGCGCTGAAAAGCGGCCGTATTTCCTCTCCGAAATCGAGGAATTCTTTGTTGCTTTGCTCGTAAAGCAATCGTTTCGTCGTCACGAAAGCACGACGGTTATCGTGTTGTTGTGCAATTTTGCGTGGCAACACAATTGGCGACTCCGCTGGGGACGAAGAAGAACAAGAACATACACAAGATGGACGCCGCCGCCAAGAACGGCAGCGACTTCGACCCCGACAACATCATCGCCGTCACACTTGATGATCTATCTGACGATGATCGGCGTGAGTTGGAACGTGTGCTTGAGGAAGAGAAAGCTGAAAAGATGAAGATGATGCTGGCTGGATTCCAGAAGACAAGGAACGGCATCATCAAAAAGGTAGCTACGCCGAGTCCTTCGGATCTACTCGGCGCTGAGGTAAAAAAGCCAACCGATGAAATAGCTAATCTTATTGATGTATCTGTAGCTAGTAAGTATGGTTCAGATATAACAGACATGTCGCGTACAATTACACAAGCTGTAGTTAGTAAATTTGAAGAATTTAAGGAGCAGCTAGAAGATAGTATACCTCGTCAGGTGCGTTCAGTAGTGCTACAAATTAATGATGAAAATTCGGCTAAGAAGCCGATACCTACGGAAAGTAGCAGGTTACTTAATTTTTCTAGTCACACGCACACACCAGGTCCATCGGCTAGTACTGTTGCACAACATATTCATGTTCCTTCAAATAATAATCTAGGTACGCAGCATTATGCCCAGAATTATACTAGCAGTTCAGCCAATAATTTAATTGCCGGTGCTCTTCCTCCTGTTATTTCGACTTCGGTTGCACAAAATCACAATATCAATAACCGAAGTAACGTTTTAAACTCTAATTTGCAGCAGCCTTTTTATCAAACAGTAGCATATAATACGCCACCGCTGCAGCCTGTCGGTACCGGGGTTCCATATGGGCCGGTACCCGATTCATATTTTAGTAGGTCTCCGTTGCAAACTTCACATAATCAAATTTCTATGCCGGAGTTTCTGCCGCAAGCTTGCATGACACCCGCTCCTCAAACTAATAATTCTCCACAGCCAAATGATAGTTTTAAGGATCAACTCGCGGGTATACTTAGAGAATTTGGTTTAGAACCTAAAGGTAGAGCACGCGCATATCAAAAACCATACCCTGATTATTTTGACTCTACACCATATCCTCGTGGTTTTAGAATTCCAGATTTTGTTAAATTTACAGGAGAGGATGGTAGGACAACTTTTGAGCATATAGGCCAATTTTTAGCACAATGCAGTGAGGTTGGCACATCGGATGTTTATAGAGTCAAATTGTTTCCTTTATCTTTATCCGGTACTGCATTTACTTGGTTTACATCCCTTGCTCCTAATTCAGTTTCAACATGGGCACACTTAGAGCAAAAATTTCATGAGTATTTTTATAGCGGTGAAACTGAACTTCGACTTTCAGATTTAACCATGGTTAGACAGAAACATAATGAGCATGTTCATGATTATATTAGGAGGTTTAGAGATGTCAAAAACCGATGTTTTAGCCTTGCAATAGCCGAAAAGGATTTAGCTGATCTTGCTTTTTCGGGACTGCTTACTCATATTAAAGATAAGTTAGAAGGGCAAGAGTTTTTGGACGTTAATCAAGTTTTGCAAAAGGCTTTGGCACAGGAAAATCGGGCTAAGGAAATTAAACAATTTAGCCGGTTTAAAGATAATAGGAATAAAGATAATCATGCGGTTAATATTTTAGATTACGATAGTGATTCGGCTAGTGAGGATGACGTTGATATATGTGCAGCCGAATGGGTGCATGCGCCGAGGTCAAAACCTTTTACATGTCCTGCTTTGAAACCTACACCTGCTAAAAGAGAAGAAATTAAATATACTTTTGATGTTAGCAAGTGTGATAAGATTTTTGATATGTTACTGCAAGGAAAATTAATTAGGTTGAGAGAAGGTCATGTTATTCCATCTCCTGGAGAATTGGGTAAAAGATCTTATTGTAAATATCACAATGCCTTTTCTCACTCCACTAATGATTGTAATGTGTTTCGACGGCAGGTGCAATCGGCCATTAACGAAGGACGATTGACATTTACAGAGGATGCTAAGATGAAACTCGATGGTGATCCTTTTCCTGTTAATATGATCGAGTTTGAGAACAAGAAAATGCTTATTCGGTCACATCAGACCGAATCCGCCAAAGGGAAAAATCTTGTCATTGATAATAATGTTGCACCAAGGATGATTAAGCCAAAAAATCCAGAAGTGGGAGTGTGGAAGGTCACTGGAGGAAGAAAACATGCTCCAAGAGTAAAGCCGACAGTTAGCATGTTGTTGGAAAAATACACTTCACACAAGGCCAACAATGTGTTTAATCGGCTTGGAGGCGTGAAGCGTCCTAGGTCTCCTTCTGGACCTCACGGTCATGAGCATTGGAGAAGAAATTCATATGATCAACAGCCGTATTTTCCAATGGAGCCGGCTTATTGGGGATGTGCACCTCCTCCTATGTATCCACAGTTTCCTCCATGGGGTTTTAATCCTTGGGCACCATACCCTCCAGGGCCAGCGGGTTATTTTCAGCCGGAGTGGGTTCCTTCAGGTCCTATGTATAGAAGACCATTGCATGAAAAGAGACCCCGGTTCAATCAGGAAGCTAGGCCACATGATGCAATTACAGTTCGAGGGAACCAACCACCAGTAGACGGTGCACATGAAAGAATTTACAAGGGTGGTCGTCAGCTTATTTGGGTGCCGGTGAAGCATGCTGAGCGTAAGGTTGTAAAAAATTCAGATGATTCAGATGTGTCTCATGGTCCGAAAATTGCTGATAGTCGATCAACTGGAGTTGTTGAGAAGAGTCCAGGAAAAGGGGACGCTGGTGAGCTGAGAGATGGCTCTGTTAAGAAAAAAGATGTCAATACAGAAGTACACAGGGACAATACGTCTACTGCACTCTCCGGCACGAATCAGAATATTGGGTCAGCTAACATGCATAGCGATTCAATCATGAAAGATAGCAGTTCACGTACATCTATTGTTCAGTCTCCAATTATTTTTGGGTCGTTTGGTTCATACGGGAATCCAAGTACCAGTGTAAGCCAGATTGCAGCTGGAGATAAACCTGATCAGCAAAACAGTATTTCGGCCAATAACAGAATATTTTTCCCAGGGACTACAATTCGTCAATACAGGCCGAAAAACTCGGGGGGCATCGGGATTAAATCAGTCGCTCCAGGAACCAAACCAGGACCACGTTGGTGTCCGATGGGGTTAACACATACTCAGAAACGACGTGTACAGCGGCTGCGAGCATTGGAAATCAGGAAGAAATAGCCGAGAAGAAGCGCGATGAATTGTTCAATCTGGAAAGACCAATGGTGCCTACAATGATTTGGAAGGAGAAGCGTATCTTGGCAGAAGAGAAGGAATCGGAAGATGACGTGGTTGATGATCTCGCTGATGGCATGGCCGATGATTTTGTAGATGATACGGCTAACGATCTCACGGAGGATATGGCTAATGATACCCGAGATGACAAGGCTGCAGATCCCATAGATGACATGGTTGATGATTCTGTAGATGACTTGGGTGATGACCTTGCAGATGATACAGTTGATGATGAAGTTGCTGAAAGTGGAGATGATGTACTTAGTGATATGGATATTAATATGGTGTTTGCATTACCCGCTGAATTTCGCGCACCCGAGGCTCAAGTTGCTGAGTTGGTTCTTGGTCCAAAAAATGCTACATTTGAGAAGCCGGAGAAGCCCGAGCAGCACTTGAAGCCGTTGTTTATTAGGGGTCACATTGATGGTAAGCCTATAGGTCGCATGCTTGTTGATGGTGGTGCTGGAGTTAATATTATGCCATTTTCGGTTTTTTCTAAATTGGGCCGAAAAGAGAGTGAGTTAATGAAGACCAACATGGGACTTAGTGGGTTTTCTGGAGACATGTCTGAGGCTAAAGGTATTATTTCTATGGAGCTCACAGTAGGTAGCAAGACATTGCCGACTGCATTTTTTGTTGTCGAAGTCAAAGGTCGGTATAACATTCTGTTGGGGCGTGATTGGATTCATGCAAATTGCTGCATTCCTTCCACTTTACATCGGTGTTTGATTCAGTGGGTTCATGATGATGTGGAGGTGGTTGAGGCAGATAACTCAGCTTGCATTGCTTTGACAGAAACGCCGGTTGATTGGCAACACGGTGAGATGCGATGTTTAACCGGTAGAGATTTATCGGATTATGATTATATAAGTATTGGTAAAGATGGGTTTGTACCTATAAATGCACAGCCGGCTAGCATAGCTCGGCTTAACGATTTATCTTTATAAATGATGAGTAAAGAAGATAGTATTAAGTGGTTGCAACAACGCACTGAAGAATATCGTTCCGGTAAGAGCGATATGCATGAGGCAATTGAAGATTTTGATGATATGGAGAAGCTTGGGCAAGGTTTCTCATCGGCTGATCCTCTTGAAGAAACAGATATTGGTGATGGAAGTATTCCACGTCCTACGTTTATTAATGGTAACTTGACAGCCGATCAGAAAAGCAAGGTATGCGTTTTACTTAAAGAATTTGTAGATTGCTTTGCTTGGAATTATACCGAGATGCCAGGTTTGAGTAGAGATTTAGTCGAACATAGATTACCTATTAAATCTGGTTTTAGGTCGCATAAACAACCTCGCAGAAACTTTAATCCTAATATGTATGACCGCATCAAGGAAGAAGTTGATCGGTTATTAAAAGCTGGGTTTATTCGGCCATGTAGGTATGCAGAATGGATTTCTAATATTGTGCCGGTTGAAAAGAAAAACACCGATAAGCTTAGAATTTGTACTGATTTTAGAAATTTGAATAAGGCTACTCCAAAAGATGAGTATCCTATGCCTATTGCCGACATACTTATTAATAATGCTTCAGGACATAAGATAATTAGCTTTCTAGATGGTAATGCTGGATACAATCAAATATTTATGGCCGAAAATGATACATCTAAAACTGCTTTTCGTTGCCCAGGTTTTGTCGGTTTATTTGAGTGGGTTGTCATGACTTTTGGTTTGAAAAATGCCGGCGCTACATACCAGCGTGCTATGAATTTAATTTTTCATGATCTCCTAGGCATTGTATTAGAAGTATATATTGATGATGTGGTTGTTAAATCGGATGGATTTGATCATCATTTAGCCGATTTACGTCTAGCTTTAGAAAGGATGCGCCGGTATGGGCTAAAAATGAATCCACTAAAATGTGCTTTCGGTGTGTCAGCCGGAAAGTTTTTAGGTTTCATAATTCATGAACATGGCGTAGAGATTGATCCTACAAAAGTAGAGTCGATAAGAAAATTGCAGGAACCTACATGTAAAAAGGATGTGCAAAAGTTGTTAGGAAAAATTAATTACTTGAGACGATTCATATCTAACCTTGCAGGCAAAATTGAATCGTTTGTTCCATTACTTCGGCTAAAGAGTGAAGCCGAATTTAGTTGGGGGGCAGAACAACAGGAGGCTTTTAATAATATAAAGAGATATTTGTCAAATCCTCCTGTATTGCGAGCACCCAAGTCCGGTGCGCCGTTCAGGTTGTACATTGCTGCACAAGATACAGTGATCGGCGCGGTGTTGGTGCAAGAAGACGGCGACAAGGAGTATATTATTGCATATTTAAGTCGTCGTTTGATTGACGCCGAGACTCGGTACGTGTTTATTGAAAAATTATGCTTATCTTTATATTATGCATGTACCAAATTTCGGCCTTATTTACTGTCTAGTACATGTGTAGTAGCTTGTCAAGCCGACGTGATTAAACACATGTTGCAAAAACCGATTCTTAGTGGTAGGATTGGAAAATGGGCGTATGCACTAGTAGAATATGATTTAGCATATGAATCGCTGCGTGCTATGAGAGGTCAAGTTATCGCCGATTTTATTGTTGATCATAGAATTAAGGATGAAGAAGATATTAATTATGTTAGTGTATGCCCATGGAAACTTTATTTTGATGGATCGGTTTGTAGCGAGGGACAAGGCGTCGGTAACGTTTTAATTTCACCTAGTAATGTTGCTTATGAAACATCGGTTCGTTTAGAATATTCTTGTACAAATAACCAGGCGGAATATGAAGCTTTATTGTTTGGTTTACAATATTTAGTAGATATGGGTGTAAAGGATATAGATGCTTTTGGGGATTCGCTTCTGGTAGTGAAACAAATTCAAGGCGAATTTCAGTGTTTTGATGGATTGTTGAATAGTTATTTGGACCGATGTTTAGATATAGTTAAAACTCTAGATACTTTCACTATTAATTATATACCTAGGGAAGAAAATTTTAGAGCCAATTGTTTAGCACAGCAAGCATCAGGTTACAACGTCAGAAAAGGAAAGTTTTTCATATTAGAAAGACCGATGCAGGTTGCTTTAAAAAGGGAGACCGACATGTTATCTGTTAATCCAGTACATAGTGCAACTGTGTCCGGTCCGGTTCAAAAGCAGAAAGTAGTGCAGGGAAAAGAAAATTCGGTGCCAGGATCCCAAGTGACCGAATTAGTTAGTGATGATATAGAACCTGTAGATTGGAGAGCTCCTCTGATTAACTATTTAAAAGATCCTAGTCAAACTAGAGATAGGAAAATTCGGCGACAAGCTTTGAAATATATTCTGTTGAATGATGAATTATATCGCCGAACTATAGATGGATTACTTTTAAAATGTTTGGATTCTGATCAGTCTAGATTAGCTATGGGTGAAGTGCATGAAGGTATATGTGGGACACATCAGTCGGCTCACAAAATGCGTTGGTTATTAAAAAGAGCTGGTTTTTATTGGCCGACTTTGTTAGAAGATTGCTTTCGGTATTATAGAGGTTGTGAGGCGTGTCAGAAATTTGGTAATATACAGTTAGCGCCTGCAGCTATGTTAAATCCCATAATTAAGCCATGGCCATTTAGAGGGTGGGGCTTAGATTTTATTGGTCAAATACATCCAGCTTCTTCTAAAAGGCATCGCTTCGTCCTAGTGGCTACAGATTATTTTACTAAATGGACTGAAGCGGTTCCTTTGAGAAATATGACTCACAAAGAGTTGATTAGTTTTGTTTTAGAACATATTATTCATAGATTCGGTATTCCTCAAACTTTAACTACAGATCAAGGTTCTTCTTTTATGTCTCATCAATTTTGTGAATTTGCCGAATCTTTTGGAATTAAGTTGTTGAATTCGTCGCCTTATTATGCTCAAGCTAATGGACAGGCCGAATCTAGCAATAAAACTTTAATTAAGCTTATAAAAAAGAAAATTCAGGAGCATCCGAAAAGATGGCATGAGGTACTTTCAGAAGCTTTATGGGCTCATCGGATATCTAAGTATGGAGCAACTCAAGTTACACCGTTTGAGCTAGTTTATGGTCAGGAGGCAGTATTGCCCGTGGAAATTAATTTGCAAGCTCTTAGAGTAGCCAGACAAAATGATTTGTCGGCTGTAGATTATAATAATTTGATGATGGACAGAATAGATGATGTTTCTGAAGAAAGATTAAGAGCTCTACAAGAAATTGAAAAGAGAAATTAAGAGTAGCTAGGGCTTATAATAAAAAAGTAAAGCCAAAATCGTTTCAGATTGGAGATTTGGTATGGAAAACGATTTTACCTATTGGAACTAAAGATAGGAAATTCGGCAAATGGTCGCCGAGTTGGGAAGGTCCATATAGAGTTGTAGAGATTGTTCCTGGCAATTCATATTTTGTACAATCTTTGCAGGGAGTGAAGTTGTCTAAAGCTCTCAATGGCAAATATTTGAAGAAGTATTATCCTAGCATGTGGCAGGAGAGTTGATGCATGGTATGGCCGATATTGTTTCAAATATCGCCCTAAGCAAAATATGGCCGATGTGTTCTTGGACATCGCCCTAAGAAATCATATGGCCGGTGAAATTGTCAACATCGTCCTAAGGTACAAATATATGTTTTTGATAAATGATATGGTACCAAAAACAGGGGGGCATGTGTTTAAGGTGTAATTTGGCTGCTGGTATTTTATATAAGCCAAATTAGATTTGAATTATTGTGGTTCGGTTAATAGCTGACATATATGAATTTGCTGTTTAGTTTGAAAATACAGCCTGGTTGTAATCCAGCAGATGTCGCAACGATGGAGCAAGCGTAACAAGATTTTCTGGAATAGCCGATGCTGAGGACAAGTCTTGGATGGATTTGGGGATACGCTGAATTAAACTGCAGCTACGTAGGACAAGTCCTACCAGAACTCGGTTCGATGCCAGGCTGAAGATGTACAGGATTATTCAGTTACGTACGAGAGGTACCAGGATTGAGTAAAGCCGATTAGATTACAGATTAGGAATATTTAAATTGGCTTGCGTTGGAAGAAAAGGATTCCGTGTACTACTCGATCTCCTGTACGCCAAAAGTCCAGGCTACTTCTATATAAGAAGTATACGGCCGATTGACAGAACCCCGATCAATCGTTATACACCAAAATCAATCTACTTTTTTACGTACTGTTTTCTGTTCGTTTTCTCTCCTGCCGAGCCCTGGTTCATCTAGGGTTTGGTCATCTTTGCCGTTTTGCGCTGAAAAGCGGCCGTATTTCCTCTCCGAAATCGAGGAATTCTTTGTTGCTTTGCTCGTAAAGCAATCGTTTCGTCGTCACGAAAGCACGACGGTTATCGTGTTGTTGTGCAATTTTGCGTGGCAACAGCTTCTTATAGTGCTATGAGTTCAGAGTGGTTCGTCAAAGTCGATAGAAGACTTTGCTCAAACGATTTCCAGGGAACATCAGTTTCACCACAAAGGAAAACATATCCAGTCTATGACTTGGAAGTGCGCGGGTCCGACAGGTACCCTGCATCAGTATAGCCTATCAATGATAGGTCTTGATTTCTCCTATAAAACAGCCCAAGATCTTTGGTCCCTTGCAGGTATCGGAAAACGTACTTGATGCCTTTCAAATATCTATTGGTAGGCTCAGAACTATACCTACTAGCAAGCAAATTGACAACGAACGCAATGGCCGGCCGTGTACAATTCGCGAGGTACATGAGTGCTCCAACGACACTCAAGTAGGGGAATTCCGGTCCCAGAATTTCCTCCCCCTCTTCCTTAGGCCTGAATGGGTCCTTATCTTGCTGGCAATTTTCGTTGCTCGTGTAGCCCTTCTGATGAAGGAAATCGCTTAAGCGATTATTACACATCCTACCAGACTGTTTAAGTCCGTACAATGACTTCCGAGTAAGAACATTGTATACACCCCGATTTGCTCTCTTGGTTCGGAATGGGGATACCTTCCGGTACCTCCATGTAAATGTCCGAATCAAGGTTACCATATAGGTAGTCAGTGACAACATCCAACAATTTCCTTGTTAAGTCCAGATTTACTGCCATCAAGATCAAGTATCTAAAGGTTATACCAGCCATGACTGGGGAGTAAGTTTCCTCAATATCGACATCTGGTCGTTGAGTGAACCCTTGAGCGTCGAGCCTTGCTCTGTACCGATCCACCTCATGTGTGAGGTAACTGCCTCCTGCCAATCTTTCCAATCCGACCTTATTTTACAATCAGCGGGTTTGTTAGGCCTAGGGTCAGGATCTATGATTGAGGCAATTCTATAGCAAAGTTAATGTCGACATTTGCCATTGCTCGGTTCCTTGACTCTCCCTTATTTATATAATTTATGACCATTTCGTCATGGGGCGCATCTGGCGCTACCTCTTGCTCCACCGTATTTCCCATTACAGGAGCTAGGTCCTTTAGATGTTCAAGTCCGGAATCCCATGCACAGGACTTTCCGTACTTGTGCCAGGTCTCAATTGGCTCCTCCTTTTCTTACTAGGGGCTTTGGTGACTGTTCGTGATATATCTCTCTTAGTTTTATCCTTCTTCCTCAAGCGTCCCCGAGTACCTAGGAGTTGAGAAACCAGATTTCCCGTCCTTTTAGGCCTTTGGACGGGAGCGGGTGTACCATAGTTAACTTCGGTATCGCAAACCTTTCCGGTGCATTGCGCGCAGGTATATGCGACTTTGTCACAGTTTAAAAGTCACTAAAGTGATCAGGCAGTTGATTCGCTAATGCATGCAAATCAATTTTCTTTTTGGGCTTCTTTATTTGTCTCGGTAGTGCGTCGGTCATGAGCGTGGATCTCCGTGACTTGGCAGGTGATTTCTCGACTTTTATCATCAAGGGGTTGATTATCTCCCCCTAAAGTCGGAAAGAGATCCTCGTCAATGCAATCATCGAAGCGGGCCGTATGACATTCACTTGTCATGGGGTCTAAATACCTGATTATGGACGCGGTCGCATAACCAACGTATATCCCCGACTTATGGAGCGGGCCCATTACTGATCGCTGGGGTGGTGGTATCGGTACATACACTTGGCAACCGAACCTATAAAGGTGAAAAATTATTGGTGCCAACGCCTGCGCAAGCTGCACATGAGAATGAATGTTGTAGGCCAACGGTCTAAAGTTAACGAGTTTAGCAGCGTGTACACAGCTTGCCCCAACATCTGGTTGGCGAAATACAACTCTTATGATGGATTTTATCCTTCACCTTTAAGGGGGGCGGTCTAATGATTAACTTTCCCGTAGCGTATGCGGAGCAGACGAAATCATCAGGATTTGGAAAGTTTTTCACTTTAACATTATGACCGTTTGAGTTGTATATTCCTCATCACACTTAGACTGAGTGGCCTAATCTATCATGCCATAGGCAAAATAGTTCAGAGCATCGGAAGGTGGTGTACACAGGCAGTGCTACAATTACCGTGTAGCATAGCCATGTGTCCAATGGAGGAAATTTTTTCAAGAACATGTTTACCATTTTCATCGCGCCCGGTGATTAGGAGGCATTCCATACCATTCACAACACCGGTCTCAGCTGGAGAGTATTAGCGTGAAAATCATTGAAACTTAAGAGGATGCGAGTGACTCGGGGTATAACAATGCATCGTTAATGATCAAAGTTGTTCCCATGAGTATTATGATAGTGGCTCTTCTGGAGCCAACTATATAAGCATCGCAGCCAGCGATTTTCATAATACTACCTCGAGATTTTATTAGACTCAAAGCACAGAATCTCTCTCAAGATGGTATTTGCGTATCGTTTTCCACGAGACATGTTTACTCCATTGGGGTGCCACACGTGTTCTAAGACATTTGCATGTAATTAAAATAATGAAGCGAGGAAGTAGTGACATTACAGAACAAATGCATATATATATATATATATATATATATATCTCAGAACATAACATGCCATCATATTTAAATAGAGAAATTAATGAACGATAACCAAATGTCATGCAAGCGTCGAAATAATGAATATGTCTTGCTCTTATAGAGCTTACAAACCAAATGTATCTCAAATAGCCTAAGGGATCATGATAAGTTAAACAGTGGAAGCTTAGACGGGCATAGAGAACGCGCCGTTCACTTCACACTCAATGTCCAACTGAGCGAACTGTTCCTCACTGAGTATAGGATCATCATCAGTGCCTACACGAGGTGCAGAAGGGAGCACCAAGTGATCGACCTCCATAGAGACGCCGACGTCCGTTGAGACCGTAGGGGCTATCTCCATGGGCGCAACTGCAGGTGCAGCCATAGGCAGAGGTGGAGGCGGCGGGAGGATCTCGGGCGCCCCCATGGGTGCCGGAGGTGCCTCCCCCTATACTGAGGTGAGGTGCGATTCATGCACCTTCTTACTAGCCTTGAACGTTGCCACAACATCCTAAGGTGCACGGCACTGGCGTGAGAAGTGTTCTGTAGAGCCACACCGGTAGCATTCCCGGGGCCTCTGCTTCCCCTTGCCTGGCTGATGTTGCTGAGCCTGGCGAGGGGGGTGAAGCGCCTTCTTGCCCTTCCTGCCTCTCTTCTTCATGAGAGGCACACAAACCTTGTAGGCGCTAGCATGGGCCTCCTGATGGGAACTCGCTCCAAGTGGCTACACGAGAGAGTTCTTTCGCAAGAGCTCATCCTGCGCCTCCTCCACCTGGAGTATGTCCACAAGTTCTGCATACTACGTGTACTTCCCCTGACGGTAATTCCGCGAGGACTGTACAACATCGGGGTGGAAAGTAGAGAGAGTCTTCTCAATCTTTTGAGTGTCGGTGATAGTGACACCACACATCCGAAGAGAGGTGTAAATCCGGCGCAAAGCCGAATTATAGTCTCCCACCGTCTTGAAGTCCTGAAACCTCAGACGCATCCACTCCGCCTCTGCCTGCGGGCAAACAGTGTACTTCAGTCGCTCGAAACGCTGCTTAAAATCATTCCAGAGGTCCAAAGCACTCCGCTCAGCCATGTACTCGTTTTTCAGGGTATTGCAGAGGTGATGACACAAAAAATGCAGAGCCTGGGCATTCTGAGCAGGTGTGACAGCGCCGGTGACCGCCCGGGTCCCCACGCCAATCGCGTTGGTCAGCTCGCTCGATGCGAGGAAGATCTCCACGTCCGATGCCCACGTCAGGTTGTTCAGCCCATTTTGGGCTAGCTCGGTGATCTCACGGTTGACGATTCCGGCCATCTACAATTTATGCAAATCGTATTAGATTACAGCAGGTAATCCATTGCACAAATGTGATGAAGATACAATTGTTCATTAACATGATGTTCCAATATTTAAAAACATGCTAACAATGATTTCAAAGTGATTAAGAGTAATTAAACAATTAATTATAGCAATGAAAACATATAATAAAAGCATGATAATGACGGAAACACGTTAAGCGCATCACTAACGTGAAAAATTGGCCCTAAAATTAACTTTTCAAGATTGTTTTACGGCTAAACAGGCAATTTCAGCAAAAACAGACAGTTTCAGGGGCTTATACGTGAAATAATCCAGCAGGAATTAAAATTACATAAAACTGAAAAATCTGAGGGCTAAAATGCAAATTGCGCGCGCGCAGCCTTTTTAGGTCCGGCCCGAACGGCAGTAGGCTGAAACTGGGCCGAAGAATCAGGCCGAAAGCCCACCAGCCAGCCACCCAGTAGCGCAACTTGTTTTTTGTTAATTGCGCATGCCGAAAACGGGCCGAATGAGGCCCATCTCACGCCGCTCGCTGTGGGCCAGCCCACTCCGGTCGTCCCTATCGGGGACCGGCGCTAGAAAACCTAGCGCCACCGGGGATGGCAGTGCCGCCGCCGCGGCTGCGCCGGCGGCTGCGCCGGCGGCCAGCAGGGCCAGCCGGAAGCGTGGGAGGGGCAGGGGGCCGGAGGCAAGGAGCACGGCCATGGGCGTCGCGGCAACGACGAGCTCGGCCATGGGCGTGGCTCGACCACAGGCGTCGTGGCCATGGTGAGCTCGGCCACGTCCGACGCGGGGCACGGGCACCGCGAGCACGGGCCAGTAGGGCCGGAGGCGAGGCATGCTACGGCGACGGCCATGAGCGAGGGTCGGGCGGAGCAGCGCCAGCCAGCGGGCGGCGGCTGCTCGGCCATGGTGACCGTGGCGTGGCGCGCATGGTCATGTCGACGCGACGCATGACGAGGTGCTCGCGGTCGGCACGCGACTTTCCTTGACGTCGACGACGCAGTTGGCATGGTGCGCGGAGAGCGCAGTCTGCTGGACATGCAGCTCGCGCGGAAGCGCGACGATGGCGCAACGTAGCGCGTGCTCGGCGTGTTGCCTGGCGGCTCGGACAACCTTGGCAACATGCAACGAGTAGCTCTACAGCAGCCAATGACCACTTTTACGCCAACAACAAATTCTCGGATATCAATTTTCATCGTCCGTTCATCTGGAATCGAGACGGCGCGTGGCACATCAAGTGCATCGCAGCGGTACCGTGATCATCTAGATCGCGTTGCTGCACCGACTCCCTACAGTGTAGTCAACAAGTTCCCCATGAATCCGAAAACATCGACATTGGTCGGCGACAGCAGGTCAGCTCGGTTCTCGGGAGGAAAATCCACACCGTAGGTAGTATAAAACGTATGGCAAGAACGAAAACGTAAATACATGTAAAATCGTTGTTGTAATCGGATCTGGATTATACCTCCACGATGAACGATGAGAGCCTGCTTGAGGGAGACTCGATGCAGATCAGTTGGCGGAGCAGTACGTGCTGATAACGTGTTCCACAACCTTTGCCGGCGAGTCCGGTCCAAGAGCGTGGAGCGAGAGCGTAGTCGAATGAGTCGTACATGCGGTACAATCACAGATGCGAAAAGTAAAAGGACACATAGATATATGCGGGATTGATCTTTATTATCAATGGTGTGTCTCTCTCCATTAAATACATGGGTATATATATAGGTGGGAGAGGGGTTAGGGTTGAGCACTAATCTAGAGGGAAACCCCCACCCCAAGAAAGGGTGGGCCCGTACGTTGCTTCCTACAGTTGGTTTCCCAACAATTTGAGCTGCTCCTTGAGATGGTATGCGGACATATAACACTGAAATTCCTGTTTTTGTTGTAATTCCATGCAAGATAATCTTCTGATTTATTGCGACCTATGATGACCCACAAGTATAGGGGATCGCAACAGTCTTCGAGGGAAGTAAAACCCAAATTTATTGATTCGACACAAGGGGAGCCAAAGAATAAATATAAGCCTTAACAGATGAATTGTCAGTTCAGCTGCACCTGAAAGTAGACTTCCTCGACACAGATTATCAGTAGCAACGGTGATATAACAGCAGTAGTAACAAAGTAATAGCAGCAACAGTGTAACAAAGACAGCAGCAGTAATTTCAGTAAACAGCAGGATTAAAAGTACTGTAGGCATAGGGACGGATGTACGGGCGTTGCATGGATAAGAGCGCTCATGTAATAATCATAACTCAGGGCATTTGCAGGTAAACAATTATAAAAGCATCCTAGTACTAGTCAAACATAGGCATGTGTTCCGTATATAGTCGTACGTGCTCGCAATGAGAAACTTGCACAACATCTACTGTCCTGCCAGCCCGTTTGCAGCGGGGCCTCAAGGGAAACTACTGGCAATTAAGGTACTCCTTTTAATAAAGTACCGGAGCAATGCATTAACACTCCGTGAACACACGTAATCCTCAAGTCAAAGCCATCCCCTCCAGTTATCCCGGTTGCTGTCACTCCGGGGCCTCGGGTTCCGGACAATAACAGGTGAAAACAACTTGCAGATATGATCTAAAACATAATTATTCTCATGCATCAACAACATGTTCAGATCTGAGATCATGGCACTCGGGCCCTAGTGGCAAGCATTAAGCACAACAAGTTGCAACAATGATAAATAGCACTAACAATGGATACTAGGCACCATGCCCTAACAATCTGGCAACTTATTACATGAACAATCTCATCCAATCCCTACCATCCCCTCAGCCTACAGCAGGGAACTACTCACACATGGATGGGGGAATCATTGATGGTTGATGGAGAGGCGGTGGTGATGACGATGGTGATGATCTCCTCCGAATCCCCGTCCCGGCAGGGTGCCAGAACGGAACTTCTGATCCCCGGAATAGAGATCGCGGCGGCGGCGGAGCGTGGATGTGTTTCGCGAAATATGGTCGAACCCCCCTCGATATTTAGGTCAAGGGCAATATATAGTCCAAAGGGGAGCGTCGGGGGGCGACCGAGGTGGCCACGCCACACTTGGGCGCGGCCCCACCCCCAGCCGCGCCCAGCTATGGCGTGGCTGCCTGGTGTGGCCTCTCCGACTCCCCTTCTGGCTCCGTGGGTCTTCCGGTGAAATATGACGATCGCAATTGTTTTCGGAGTTTTTCTCGAAAGTTGACTTTTCTGCACAAAAAGAAGACACCAGGGCAATTCTGCTGAAAACAGCGTTAGTCCATGTTAGTTGCATCCAAATCATACAAGTTAGAGGTAAAACAACAGCAAAAGTGTTCGGAAAAGTAGATACGTTTTGGACGTATCAACTCCCCCCAAGCTTAGCTTATTGCTTGTCCTCAAGCAATTCAGTTGACAAACTGAACGCGATAAAGAAACTTTTACGAACACAATTGCTTCATATGATGTATACATACTTGAATTATGATTATACTTACTAGCTCATGATAGGAGATATGCATAAGATAAAAGCTTGATAAATATGCAGCCATGAAAAGATTCTAACATACTAAAGGTAAACAACATGGCATATAACTAAGTGCAGGATTGCAATGTTCGTAATTGGGTATGGCAAAGTGGTATCTCGCTTGCCCGAATGTGTGCAGCAAAACATAAATGCCCAGGCACCTCTGAAGTTTACAGGCAGACTAGAAATAAAGCTTATCAAAGATAAAAGCATCAAGCTATGTCACTACTAACCTATTCTGGGACAAGCACATTTCACTAAGAATGACAGTCATGCTCTCAAAGAAGTGCTTTAAAGAAGGATGGTGACTCAACATTAAAATAAAAGATAGGCCCTTCGCAGAGGGAAGCAGGGATTAAATCGTGTGCTAGAGCTTGTTAGTTCCCGAAGGCATATAAAGAGTGTAAAAATAATATTTTGAGAAGTGGTTGCAAGTGTCAACAAATCCGCGATAGAGTTCTTGTCATCTTCCATAACTAACCAACTTTTAGAGCGGTTCCGAAAATTCATATAGTTTGCATTATATCATGCTTACAGATTTTTGACACTCCTCCCAACCTTTTCTTCCACAAACCATGGCTAACCGAATCCTCGGGTGCCGACCAACAATCACCGTGGAGGAGTGTCTATTTTAATATTAAATGATAGGTGGACTAACCAGCTCTTTTGCAAAAATAAAAGTGGACAAGCAGATGAAGCTACTTGTCCTTGGAAATCATTTAGCATGGAAGATGACAAGTTCTACTACCACATCCTTATGAGCTACACGCAGTGACACAAAAAGGGATTGTACAATTTTGAATAGTTAAAGATAGCACACGAAGAAATTTACTTGGAATGGTTTAAAACCATGCATAGGAATTTATAGTGGACTCTTTGGAATAACTTGGTTTTCAGGATTTTGGATGCACAAGCAGCATTCCCGCTTAGTACAGGTGAAGGCTAGCAATAGACGGGGAAGCGACAACAAGAGAGCACAACTGTCATAATCATACTTGCGACAGAATAAAATTAGCAGTGGCATAAAAGTGATACAGAAACTCTGAGTCACAATAGATCGTCGAGGCTTGACTTTTGTTTTGAGTCATAAACATGTGTAAGCATGTGCCAAGTCGAATCAAGTAAAACATTCAGAGGAGGATACCACACTACAATACCACTCTACGAATAAAACAATGCATGCAAATAACTATATGACATATGGTGCACCTTCAGGAGATTAGGATTAATCATGAGAAAACATGGCTATCAAGCATTCATCAAGTAACATAGCCCATACCATAACTACTAAGCGCAATCATATGGACAGGTATGTGTACAAAAATGAAAACAAATACGGTTCATACCAGCCTCTCACCACATCAAGTTGTCGAATATCGTCATTATTGCCCTTCGCTCGCATGACTTGAATGATATAAAATGAAAACCAAGCTCCAGGTGGAGTCACAGACGGCTGTTGAATCTGAAAAGAACTATACAAAACCAAGAAGAACAACAAATATTTTTGGTGTTTTCGAATTTTAAAACAAAGCAAGGAAGAAGCAAATAAAAAGGAAAATATTTTTGGGTTTTTTGAATATCAACTCGAAAATCAAAAAGACAAAATAAAACTACAACTCGAATTACTAAAATAAAAGCATAGAGAAACAACGAAAATATTTTTGGTATTTTTGGGTTTTGAGAAAATAAACACCACAAGCAAGAACAAATAAAAGAAAGCGAAATATGGATATACAAAGAACTGACATGGAGCGAATATAGAAATGAGCGAACTGTCAGTATACGCGTACCTCCCCCCAAGCTTAGGCTTTTGGCCTAATTGGGAGACAATCATCCCCACGGACCCCATGCCGAAGCGTCGTAGGCGGTCGATGAAGAGGATCCTCCTTGCTGGTCAGGGTAATATGGCGCGCCGCCATAATAGGGGACGTCAGGGGCCGCCGGCGGTGGCACCGTAGGCTGCCCCGGCTGCCCATCTGGGTAGAACCGCGCGTGGTATCGCGGCACCACCATCTGTGTGCTCAATTCCTCCCGCGAATATGATAGAGGATCCCTGTAAATACTGAACAAACTTGGTTGCGGTAGAGGAACTTCCAGCTCCGCCTCGTTAGCATAAACAATTCTATAAACCAAGTTATCAAGAGTGGATCCAGATGTAACAAATTTATGTGCTATCATAGCAGAGAGATCAAGTTTTTCAGGAACTAAAATTTCATCAGTAGGATCAGCCTCAAGACTAAAGTCAGCTAAAACACGCGCACAATAATGCCTCCAAAAATGGGGCCTTTGGTGGCGAGGCGGCGAGCAACTAAAGCACCAAGATTATAAGTCCTGTCACTTCTCAAAGCAGCAGAAATGAATGCCAAGTCATAAACAGAAAGCTTGTTAGCATTTTTCCTAGCTAGAACACACTTGGCAATGAAATGGGTGAAATACCGAATAGCTGGGAATAAAATGAGCCGAATTTTACCACCTTCTTTCAACAAACCTCTACTTTTGGTGATCTGAATAAAGTTCTACAAGATGCCTAGGCTGACCATTAATCTTCGCATATGATCCCCAATATGGCACTTTGATAGCTGTGCAAAAATCATACAGAGAGATATCCATAGGAATATTATAAATTTTGTAATGGACCATGGGGTTATCAGATGAGTAGTAAATCTAAAATCCTGTACTACAGACATAGTGAGTTTAACAAATTGGGCAGGTTCCCCAATGGTAAAATTCTCCAATCCTGCATTAGAAATTAGTGTGTTGAAATCTTGTAGGATTCCTGCAGCAGCCATGAAGGTTTGGCAAGGATAATATGCAGAATGCACGGAATCTTCACGATTAACCTCCATCACTTCTCCCACAACTAAATCATTAGGGTCAATAGCTGGTCCAACCACATCTCCATCCATCTTCCTTCTCTGAAATTTTTCAACAAGTCTCATAAAAAATGATTTTGCAACTATAAAATCAAGGCAACTACTATAGAAACTTGCAAGAGGGCTACACATGCATCAAGGATAATTAATCTAAGCATAGAACAAGCATGCAAGCTCACTTAACCAGCAACATACAGCAGCAAAATACTCTAGAAATACAACACTAAACAAAATTCTACTTGGATAATCGAAGGAGTCACATACCGGTGAGTAAACAAGCAAAGTTTCAGCAACTGAAATGGGCTGAGCAAGGAGATCGAAAAATTCGAGCTCAAGAGCAGCAAGAACACGAGTTTGAACAATGGATGAGTTTGGTCGGGAGAGAAAAAGAAAGGGGAGGAATCTCACCTTGTGGAGGCTCAGGTGGGACCCACGCCACAGGGGGGCGCGGCCTCCACCCCTGCCGCGCCGAGCTATGGCGTGGCAGCGTGGTGGGTCCCCCTGGTCAGCCCCAGGTACTACCACGTTGCATTTTTCAAAATAGGAATTTACGTAAAATTTTCAGATTTTTCTGACAACTTTCAATTTCGAGCAAAAACTGGGCACTTAAAATTCTAAACAGCAGCTAAGCAAAATTTTAACCACACTAAACAACATTCTAAAAATTTATAAAGACAGCAATATAACAGAAGGTATAACAGATGAGAAAGAAGAATGTGGTTTAACAATTTTATGCAACTAAAATGTATTTGTCAACAAGGTTGATCAAGTCTTGCCACCAAATATATTTTATTTGACATAAAAGAATTAAACTACATGATACCATTATGTTACCTTATATTGAATAGATATTGTCCCAACCATAATACTTTCATATCCTTCATGGTGGTCATAAATAGGACAATCAATACTTCCAACTTTGATAGTTTTATAACTTGCAATTGAGCTAACTCCACATAATACATTTTGCTTCTTGGGAAAATAAACAGTATGCTCTTTGTCATTGACATTAAAAGTAACTTTCCCTTTATTGCAATCAATAACAGCTCCTGCAGTATTAAGAAAAGGTCTACCAAGAATAATGGACATATTATCATCTTCAGGCATATCCAACACAACAAAGTCAGTCAAAATCAAACAGTTGGTAGTAACTTGAACAGGAACATTTTCACATATACCAACAGGAACAGCAGTAGATTTATCAGCCATTTGCAAAGATATATCAGTTGGTATCAATTTATCTAAATAAAGTCTCTTATAAAGAGAGAAAGGCATCACACTTACTCCAGCTCCAAGATCACAAAGTGCAGTTCTAACATAATTATTTTTAATAGAGCAAGGAATAGTTGGTATACCTGGATCTCCAAGTTTCTTTGGAACCTTACCATTGAAAGAGTAATTAGCAAGCATGGTGGAAATCTCCTCATTAGGAATTTTCCTCTTGTTAGAAACAATATCCTTCATGTATTTCGAATAAGGAGGCAGCTTAATAGCATCAGTCAAAGGAATTTGCAAAAACAAAGGTTTCATCCACTCACAAAACTTGTTGTAGTGTTCTTCTTCCTTGGATTTATGTTTCTTATTAGGAAAAGGCATTGATTTTTGCACCCAAGGTTCTCTTTCTTTACCATGTTTCTTAGCTACAAAATCCTCTTTAGTGCAATTTTTATTTTCAGTGTCACTATCAGAATCGCTCTCAACCTCTTCATTATTATTAGCATTGTTTCTATCATTATCATTAACAGGTTCATTACCATTTTCAGTTTCAGCATCAGACACAGATATACTATTAGGATCACTAGCAGGTTCTTTTTCCTTAATAGTTTCAGAAGACTCTACAGCAGGTTTATGTTTCTTCTTCTTTTTCTTAGAAGGAGAGCTGGGCCTTTCAGCTAATTGAGAATCTTGTTCAATTCTTTTAGGATGTCCCTCAGGATACAAAGGATCTTGAGTGGAAGCTCCACTCCTAGTTGCTATTCCAAAAGCATGTTTTCCATTACTATTAGAATTTTTAGCTAGCAAGTCTTTTTGTACTTTAGTAATTTGCTCCATTTGAGTTTGAACCATACTAAGATGTTTAACTAGACCTTTAATGTCATTTACAGTTCTTACCAAAACATCTTGCAAATTACTAATAATACGAGAATTTTCTAACAGATGATTTTCTACTCTCATATTAAAATGCTCCTGCTTAACAATAAAATTATCAAGTTCATCTAAGCATTGATCAGGAGGCTTACCATAAGGAATATCACCAGCATCGAAATATTGTAGAGAGTGTACCTCAATTGAAGGTGGAGGAGTCGGCTTACATAAGTCTTCTATTGGAGGTAAATTTTTAACATCTTCAGATTTAATACCCCTCTCCTTGAGAGTCCTCTTGGCTTCTCTCATTCCTTCATTATCAAGTTCAATAACACCTCTCTTTCTTGGTGTAGGCACTGGCGCAGGCTCTGGTGTGGGAGTGGGTTCAGCTATAACCCAATCTTCATAATTTTGGCTAATCTTAGCCATTAATTCCTCAGCTTCATCTGGAGTTCGTTTCCTGAAAACACAACCAGCACAACTATCCAGGAATGTCCTAGATTCATCGGTTAGTCCATTATAAAATATATCAAGAAGTTCATTTTTAGGTATATCATGTCCAGGTCGAACTCTAAGCAAATAACAAAACCTTGACCAAGTTTCAGAAATATTTTCTTCCTGCAATTGCTTGAAGTTAAAAATTCTCTGCAAAGCAACATGTTGAACACTAGCAGGATAATATTTATGGAAGAAAACATCAACCAATCCTAAAGGATTTTTAATACAACCGGGAGACAAATTACCAAACCAAGCTTTAGCATCGCCTTTCAGAGAGAAAGGAAAAATTTTGGTAACAAAATAGGTGCGCAATTTAATATCATCAGAGAACAAACTACTTAAAGTAGATAACTTGTTCATATGTTCCATAGCACTTTCATCTTCAGCACCACAAAAAGGATCTTTCTCTACCACAGATATAAAGGACAAATCCACAGAAAAGTCATAATCCTTATCAGTTATACGAATAGGAGATGTTGCAAACTCAGGATCAGCAGACAATTTGTAGCTAACAGTGTGTTTTTTCAGAAAATCCATTATAGTGGCAGAATCAGCAGAAGAGTCAAGATTCCTGCATTTTTCAGCAAAAGCTTCATCTACTTCTATATAATCTTCCTCGGGGTCATCATCATCGATGAATTCCCTCGACTCAGGAGAAGCAACAGGTGTGACAACATTTTCATTAGGCATTTCAGAATTTTCAATAAGTCTAGACCTAGCAATCGTAGCATCTAGAAAAGGACCTAACGAACCAGTTTCACTAAGCACAGTAGAAGCATCATCAAATTCATCAGAAACAGTTTCAGATTCAGTAGTGCCAACACGCGAAGCAGGTGCGTGTGGCGGTGTAACCAGTTGATTAATAACAGATGGTGAATCAAGAGCAGCAGCGGAGTTCAGAGCCGTACCTTTCCTTGTAGTGGATGGCAGAATAGCCACCTTCTTGTCATGAGTTTTCCCCATGATAAATGGATTGCAGCAAAGGATATCACTTCCAGATGAACTTATAAATAAAGCTATGCTCCCCGGCAACGGCGCCAGAAAATAGTCTTGATGACCCACAAGTATAGGGGATCGCAACAGTCTTCGAGGGAAGTAAAACCCAAATTTATTGATTCGACACAAGGGGAGCCAAAGAATAAATATAAGCCTTAACAGATGAATTGTCAGTTCAGCTGCACCTGAAAGTAGACTTCCTCGACACAGATTATCAGTAGCAACGGTGATATAACAGCAGTAGTAATTTCAGTAAACAGCAGGATTAAAAGTACTGTAGGCATAGGGACGGATGTACGGGCGTTGCATGGATAAGAGCGCTCATGTAATAATCATAACTCAGGGCATTTGCAGGTAAACAATTATAAAAGCATCCTAGTACTAGTCAAACATAGACATGTGTTCCGTATATAGTCGTACGTGCTCGCAATGAGAAACTTGCACAACATCTACTGTCCTGCCAGCCCGTTTGCAGCGGGGCCTCAAGGGAAACTACTGGCAATTAAGGTACTCCTTTTAATAAAGTACCGGAGCAATGCATTAACACTCCGTGAACACACGTAATCCTCAAGTCAAAGCCATCCCCTCCAGTTATCCCGGTTGCTGTCACTCCGGGGCCTCGGGTTCCGGACAATAACAGGTGAAAACAACTTGCAGATATGATCTAAAACATAATTATTCTCATGCATCAACAACATGTTCAGATCTGAGATCATGGCACTCAGGCCCTAGTGGCAAGCATTAAGCACAACAAGTTGCAACAATGATAAATAGCACTAACAATGGATACTAGGCACCATGCCCTAACAATCTGGCAACTTATTACATGAACAATCTCATCCAATCCCTACCATCCCCTCAGCCTACAACAGGGAACTACTCACACATGGATGGGGGAATCATTGATGGTTGATGGAGAGGCGGTGGTGATGACGATGGTGATGATCTCCTCCGAATCCCCGTCCCGGCAGGGTGCCAGAACGGAACTTCTGATCCCCGGAATAGAGATCGCGGCGGCGGCGGAGCGTGGATGTGTTTCGCGAAATATGGTCGAACCCCCCCCCCCCCCCCGATATTTAGGTCAAGGGCAATATATAGTCCAAAGGGGAGCGTCGGGGGGCGACCGAGGTGGCCACGCCACACTTGGGCGTGACCCCACCCCCAGCCGCGCCAGCTACGGCGTGGCTGCCTAGTGTGGCCTCTCCGACTCCCCTTCTGGCTCCGTAGGTCTTCCGGTGAAATATGACGATCGCAATTGTTTTCGGAGTTTATCTCAAAAGTTGACTTTTCTGCACAAAAAGAAGACACCAGGGCAATTCTGCTGAAAACAGCGTTAGTCCATGTTAGTTGCATCCAAATCATACAAGTTAGAGGTAAAACAACAGCAAAAGTGTTCGGAAAAGTAGATACGTTTTGGACGTATCAACCTACAAGATTTTTCAGAATTTCAGTAACATCTATCTCAAAAAATGTCGATCTCAACTTCTCTTCATCTCAGCCTTGAACATCCGGTAATAACAGCCCCTCCCGGTCCACTTCAGTGCCAGAAAGATGACCCAGGGGTGTTGATAACTTCCTGAGGAACCAGTTGTTCCACAAACATATTTTTAGATAAAGAGTGTTTATTGATATCAAGAAGATACAACATGCACCCAGCCTCTGCAACAACGCAATAACCGAAGCCATTACGGATGCACACAGCCAAAAGACAATAAGAAGAAAAATAAAAAGAAAGTCCCGCTAAAGAGTTACAGTCCTTACAACAGCCGCACAACCACCACCAAAACAACACCTGATGTCCAATTCTTCAAAAGCAACGCCTTCAAGAAGAACAGTGCCAGGCACAACCAATTAAGGCCAGACCTTGAGTTTTCACCCTGAAGATAATCCTCGCTCTCAAAACAATGTCTTCAGCAAGACCACTGTCAGGCACAACCAATTAAGGCCAGACCTTGGATTTTCACCCTGAAAGGTAGGACTTTGGACTTCACGTATGTTGTCGCCCCCACTTACATGCCGCTGCTCCAAGTCCCGAAACACCAAGCCAATTCCTCCTCGCCAGAAAGATTCGACCCACCATTGCTAGTCATCAGATCTCGACTTACATGACCTTCTCCGCCAGCACCATGGAACGAGAACATGTCCCATGATATTAACAGCCAACAGAGCTTCGAAGCGCTCCCTCTGACATGGGTGCGCACGACCGAATCTCACCCGATCCAGCAATCTCCAGGCATGAATCGCCCAGTGGAGTTCGCCGGCGGAGTCTTCTGGAACACGCCACGGTAGCCAGATCGACAATCTGGCCAGATCGAAGAAACAAGTGGTAAGCAGATCCTTATCATGGCGCAAGAGAAACCCTAGGACCGCCGCCATTATTCAGCAAAACCAGCCAGCCCCCACGCCGCCGGTCAGAGCAACCGAGGAGAACCGAGGGGAGATGATCAGAGCAGTCCCGGCCGGTCCTGATCTGGCCCTAAGGCCCAGATCGGATCCACCACCTGCACCGTCGGAGGCCTCGCAGCCGTCCACCGCCCGCCTCCACCTCGGCGCTCCGGCCTCAAGCCCCGACCAGAAGAGGCCGCGCCGCCCGGCACCACGGTCGCCGCCCCACCATCGCCCATGCAGCGACGCCACGATGCCCTCCCCATCCCTCTGTCCAAGACGAGAAGGGCGCCGCCACCGCCGCCAGTGCCGGCGACGGCGACGGCCAGGAGGAGATGACGGCGGGGGAGGCCCGGCGGGATGGATCTAGATCCTCCGGAGTCGCTCGGGCAGGAGCGACCCGGGAGGAGGAGGAGAGGTCGTGATCAAATCTCTAAAAACAGATATTGCTGCCATTGCCTACTCTCCATATCCACTATCAAGCCCTCCACGAGGAGCTCTCTCCCATGCAGGATACTTTTCCAAATGAATGAATCGTTACATGGACATCTGGGCTTAAGTAATCGCCATCTTTAATATATCTTGCTTGGAGGAACTTGGAACAAAATGAATCTGAATTTGTTACCATTCTCCATGCCTGTTCGGCTAGAATAGCCTGATTGAAATCAAGTAATTCCGAAACTCTAGGCCTCTGTGCCTCTTTGTGGCACACATCCGATCCCAACTCAGCAAATGCACCTTTCGCTGTCCATCCATTGCTCCCTACCAGAACCTAGTAGCTATCGATGTTAATTGAGAGTTGGCAACACCATGGTGTACGTATTCCTTTTCACGCTTTAATCTAGCGATTGATCTCCAATGGCTTGGCTTGCAAAACAGTTTTCACAAGTATTCCTTTTCATTTTTTTGATAAACCTTGCCCTTTTCAGCCTTTAACCTTGCCCCAAGACTGCTCCGGCAAGTGTTTGAAAGCTCCATCCTTAGATCGACCAACCATTGGAAGACCTAGGTACCACTCTGAGAGCCTCATAGGAAATTCCAATAGTAGATTTGAGATTGGCCTGGGCACTGTCATCGCATCCCTTGTCAAAGAAGATCGACAATTTCTGAAAGTTAACCCACTGCCCTTAACATTCGTCATACTGCTGCTCCATGGCTATTCAGCAGTGTCTCAGATCTATCCCAGAAAAATCTCTTCTCCATTTGTCCATTTTTTCTCAGAACCCATTTAGGGGTTTCTGCACCAAGCAAATGGTGGGTTGGTTTGACAGACAACAATTGACTAGGACTACCGGCTATGGGAAGTGGTGACCAACCCATTTCTCCAACCAGGCATTCCTAGAGCGGGTTGTATGCCTAAATTACTTGCAGAGATGCCAAAGACCAGTGACAGAGCTAGGAATAATTAGGAGTCTGGGTGGACTGCAAGCTAAGAACAAAGACATAAAACTTGCTATAAGATATTTGAATACATACTTTGCAACTCCAAGCACTAAATTGAAGAACCGTAATTCACAATAGTTCAAACAATCCGTTATACACATAATGTTGATAACATAAAGTGAAATTAAATATAAAATTAGTCAATAGGGGTCTCAAACATAAGTCTAGATACAAATGCCTAGTGAAAACACACAGTCAAAACAATCCAAACAGACCACGCGAGTTAAATAAAGTAAAGAATTATTGTTTCTTAGGCACGAAAAAACATGCGAGTGCCTCTTGATTTGAGAATATTTTGCGAATAACAACATTGAAAAATCGTGCTAAGTAAAAATGGATATTGGTGGTAGTACTTCCCTCTAACCTCGTATTTTGTCATTCTTATTTGGCATTGAGAAAGACCCTGAGTCTTACTGGCTAGCACATGAGTTGCTGAGCTAGCCAGCCAGGGTTCGAGCCTCACCACCTCCTATTAAAATCTGGTTCCTAGTTCCTCCTAGGCCCAGCTCATTTTTTGAGAACCAGGCGCTGGCCTGGTGGCTGATGCTCATAGTGAGGAACCAGCCCGCCCAGTTTCGCTGCGGCTGAGGCATGCTCGAATAAACCAGGTGTCTCACCTACCTAACAACGTATAGCCAGGGGAGGGATCATTCCCCCGTTGGCAACGTTTTTTAGTCTTATTTGGCACCGAAATACCTTTTTAACCGCAGAGTTGACCTCATCATAAGGAATCTCCCAACTAGTATCTCTCATGATGGCCAACCGAAATATGACATCATTAACTAGTCTCATGGCATGCACAATATTTGAGTCTTTTTGTTAGCAAAACCTATGAAACTCATCTGTTATGCCAAACAACTTTAGCATTAAATTCAAAATGAGAGCAAAATCTGAAATACTACATCTTTTCTATGCAACTTGCCACATGACTCGGATTATGCCCATTAACATGAGTCATGCTAAGAACTTCTATCACACATGCCTATATTAGATCGAAACGAGCAAACTCTATGATGCAAGTCTCTAGGTATAGCAAGATTTTAGTTTGTTGATGCTTCTCTGTCATTAGAAATTTCACCTCTCAATATTTTCCAAATATCTCGTGAGTTTCTCCACCAATATTTCAGTGTTCTGGAAAGATGAACTTGTGGTAATTATGGAGGCGTACTGAAAAAATCATAAATATATGAACAGAAACAACAACCAACTCTATACCACGGGCAAAGTAGTTGAAGCATAATGCATAAGGATTTTCATATAGTATCTTTTTTTGCAAGTCATTAAATTCGCCTCTCATATTTGAACTTTAGTCATATCCTTGCTCTCACATATATTTGAAACTAGATTTTCCTAATGACCAAGAAGCATAACAAGAGCTAAGTTTAGTCTATTCGCTGTGCAATCACCTTTAATTTAATCATTATATTTATTAGACATGTGCGCAATGAGGGGAAACATACTATGCATTGCCTATTTATTTCAGAGGCATTACTAAATGATTAACTCATCCAGTAGTTGCCATACTAAATACTTTAGCTTGCCGGCTTAGCCTAGAAGCTTATTATCCACTGCTGCATGTATTTCCATGATTTGGTGCCCATGCGCTTATCTGGTTTATAACAGGACATGTGTTTTAGCCGGAGAGCTTATGATATTGCTTCTGGCTTTGATTTCTTGATGGCTTAGCATGGTTGCTTTCTTGCAGTAATTGTTCTTGCTTATTTAATTTGTATGCATGGTTTGGTCACTCTGGTGTCTCCTGCCATGATACAGCTCCAGAAGCATTTCTTTATATCTCTCAACTGGGGCCAGCCAAAAATCTCTAAAAAGCTAACAGAGGAGCCATCTGGATCTGGAGCAGTATTTGGTTTCATGCTTTTCACCACCTTGTCTATCTCAGTGTGCACAAGGTGTAAATACATGTTCAGCACGATTTAGTGCTGCTGGTGCTGTGGATTAGAAATAGTGTGATGTTCTCTTCCTGGACATGGATCTAGTGGTGTCAACCGATAGGAACAGATGTGATGTCTTGCTCCCCTCTCTTTCCCTCTCATCTAATGATATGAACAGATGCTAACATAAGATTGGCCTAGTAATCAACCTGATGTTGAAGTGTAGCTTGGTCTTCTGGAATCTGAACAAAACCTTCTTTTTGTGGCAGCCTGCTCCTCCTAGCCGCTCGACCTATTTCCTAGTGGTTCTAAGAAAGAAAGTGCACTGGTGTGTGTGATTGTGAAGTGTGTGTGATTTGGAATTGTGGAGTACAGCTGTTACTTCCTATTTATAGGATTTTTTAGGTCCGTTCCCTATTTATAGTGTTCTATGTCGGTTTTGGTGTGCCCTGTGGTTGTGACACCACATGACATGCATATGGTGACTGTGCTGCTTGTGTGTGGCCCCCTTTCTCTTGCGCAAACAATCAAGTTGCTTTTCCTTTAGCTCATGAGCAAGGCTTCGGCTAGGACTACACTAGTAGAAAAAGGGGCAACAACACCGGTTCTATAGGGCCTTTAGTACCGGTTGAGCAACCGGTACTAATAAATAGGGACTAAAGGGTATCCCCTTTAATACGAACCGGTACTAAAGGTCCCAGGAATTTTTTAATTTTATTTTCAGTTATATTCTCAATTCTATTCTTAATACTATTCTTAATTATTCTTATTTCTATTCTTAATTCTATTCTGAAATTTCTCACTTAGCCACACACTTAAACTAGTTATACACTTAATCTAGGTCAAAGTACTTACTCTGGTCAAACTTCCCATTCGGTCACCCATCCTCAAACTGCTCCAGCCCGAGCACGCTTAACTTTTGAGTTCCTTCTAAATTAGCTGCCAAATGAGAAGTTAGAACTTACTGATAATAGTATACTATCAATCATATTAACCCCTAACTCATGATGTTACACTTTTTATTGTTTAAATTTTCAAAATTTATTTTAATAAATACAATGATTATGTAATATATTTTCTGAATAAATAACAATGATTATGTAATAATATTTTTGAATAAATAACAGTGATTATGTAATAATATTTAATATGGAATAATTCATATCTTTAAATCCGTTGTTGTTTAAATTTTCAAAATTTATTTGAATAAATACAATGATTATGTAATATATTTTCTGAATAAATAACAATGATTATGTAATACTATTTTTGAATAAATAACGATGATTATGTAATAAATTTAATATGAAATAATTCATATCTTTAAATCCGTAAATCAAAATTTGACAAATAAAATGTCTAAATTGATTAGAAAAAAGAGAGGAATTCAGATATGCCATCCTATCAATCATATCTAGGAATTCAAATTGATTAGTTTTTCGTTTTTCATGTTTTAAACTTGTTTAAATGTTGGTCAAACTTAGATTTGACCAATATCAAAATAAGCAAAAAATTCAAAAACTATCAAAAAATTGAAAAACCTTCGCACGTAGTCTTAATAAGTCGTATACTAACGACTCAAGTTGATAAACAAGATATAGATACATTCGAACGAAAAATGCATGTATCTGGTGTGATATCGCAAAACTCAAACTAGGAAGTCTAATATTGAAGAGAAGTGGTTTTGGATTTGCAACATATTTTTTTTTTAAACTCACCAAACTTTCATTTTAGAGTGACTAAGAAGGATCCAGGCTTAGTTTTTCATTTTCATGTTTTAAACTTGTTTAAATGTTGGTCAAACTTAGGTTGACCAATTTCAAAATAAGCATAAAAAATTCAAAAACAATATTTTTTTGAAAAACCTGCGCACATAGTCTTAATATGTCGTATACTAATGACTCAAGTTGATAAACAAGGTCTAGATACATTCGAACAAAAAATGCATGTATCTGGTGTGATATCTCAAAACTCAAACTAGGAAGTAGTCTAAGATTGAAGAGAATTGGTTTTGGATTTGCAACATGAATTTTTTTAAAAACTCACCAAACTTTCATTTTGGAGTGACTAAGAAGGATCCAGACTTAGTTTTTTGTTTTCATGTTTTAAACTTGTTTAAATGTTGGTCAAACTTAGATTTGACCAATATCAAAATAAGCATAAAAAATTCAAAAAAATTCAAAAATTGAAAAACCTGTGCACATAGTCTTAATATGTCATATACTAACGACTCAAGTTGATAAACAAGTTATAGATACATTCGAGCGAAAAATGCATGTATCTGGTGTGATATCTGAAAACTCAAACTAGGAAGTCTAATGTTGAAAAGAATTGGTTTTGGATTTGCAACATAATTTTTTTTTAAAACTCACCAAACTTTCATTTTAGAGTGACTAAGAAGGATACAGGCTTAGTTTTTCATTTTCATGTTTTAAAATTGTTTAAATGTTGGTCAAACTTAGGTTTGACCAATTTCAAAATAAGCATAAAAAATTCAAAAACAATATTTTTTATTGAAAAACCTGCGCACATAGTCTTAATATGTCGTATACTAACGACTCAAGTTGATAAACAAGGTATAGATACATTCGAACGAAAAATGCATGTATCTGGTGTGATATCTCAAAACTCAAACTAGGAAGTCTAATGTTGAAGAGAAGTGGTTTTGGATTTGCAACATATTTTTTTAAAAAAACTCACCAAACTTTCATTTTAGAGTGACTAAGAAGGATCCAGGCTTAGTTTTTCATTTTCATGTTTTAAACTTGTTTAAATGTTGGTCAAACTTAGGTTTGACCAATTTCAAAATAAGCATAAAAAATTCAAAAACAAAAAAAAAATTGAAAAACCTGCGCACATAGTCTAAATATGTCGTATACTAACGACTCAAGTTGATAAACAAGGTCTAGATACATTCGAACAAAAAATGTATGTATCTGGTGTGATATCTCAAAACTCAAACTAGGAAGTAGTGTAAGGTTGAAGAGAATTGGTTTTGGATTTGCAACATGAATTTTTTAAAAAACTCACCAAACTTTCATTTTGGAGTGACTAAGAAGGATCCAGACTTAGTTTTTTGTTTTCATGTTTTAAACTTGTTTAAATGTTGGTCAAACTAAGGTTTGACCAATATCAAAATAAGCATAAAAAATTCAAAACCAATCAAAAAATTGAAAAACCGGCGCACATAGTCTTAATATGTCGTATACTAACGACTCAAGTTGATAAACAAGTTATAGATACATTCGAGCGAAAAATGCATGTATCTGGTGTGATATCTGAAAACTCAAACTAGGAAGTCTAATGTCGAAGAGAATTGGTTTTGGATTTGCAACATTTTTTTAAAAAAAACTCACCAAACTTTCATTTTAGAGTGACTAAGAAGGATAAGGCTTAGTTTTTCATTTTCATATTTTAAACTTGTTGACCAATTTCAAAATAAGCATAAAAAATTCAAAAACAATAAAAAAATTGAAAAACCTGCGCACATAGTCTTAATATGTCGTATACTAACGACTCAAGTTGATAAACAAGGTCTAGATACATTCGAACAAAAAATGCATGTATCTGGTGTGATATCTCAAAACTCAAACTAGGAAGTCTAAGGTTGAAGAGAATTGGTTTTGGATTTGCAACATAATTTTTTTAAAAACTCACCAAACTTTCATTTTGGAGTGACTAAGAAGAATCCAGGCTTAGTTTTTTTTCATGTTTTAAACTTGTTTAAATGTTGGTCAAAATTAGGTTTGACCAATTTCAAAATAAGCATAAAAAATTCAAAAACAATCAAAAAATTAAAAAACCTGCGCACATAGTCTTAATATGTCGTATACTAACGACTCAAGTTGATAAACAAGGTATAGATACATTCGAGTGAAAAATGCATGTATCTGGTGTGATATCTGAAAATTCAAACTAGGAAGTCTAATGTTGAAGAGAATTGGTTTTGGATTTGCAACATGACATTTTCAAAAAACTCACCAAACTGTTCCAACTGCAGTCAATTTGACAAAACCATCAATGCACATCAACTGTCCGACACTTGTACTACACGCGTCAAGGTGCATCAGATGACGTGGTGAACATTTACAGGCATGTAATTTCAACTGGACGTCAAGTGCAGTTACAGGATGTCAACATTGCGAATATAATCTGTAAAATATGTAGTCATTTTACGAACAAAGCGTTACATCCGCCTATTCGGTTCCGCAGGCATTTATCGATCTACGCGCCGTCGCACTGAAATCATCTCTATCCTCCTCACACATAAAACCCCCAATGCGTATGCGGTTCCAAAGTAGTTCCTCTCTCTTCGCCAAAAAAAACCCATTCTCTCCGACCTCTTTCTCTCTACCAAAAACCCCATTCTCTCGGCCATGGCGAACGAATGGTGCCAAAACGATGTCATTCCGAGCGATTCGGATAGCGAGGGAAACCCCATCCAGTGGTGGGACGAGGACAACGGGCACTGGCAGAAAACCTCGACAGCAATGACGACTGTGAGGGCGACGAGGACAGCCAAGGCGAGGGCGACGACGACAACCACGGCTCCGACTCCGACCCCGACTCCGACAACGACGATGAGGAGGAGGAAGTAAATAACCATTAAATGAGTTTATGTCGATTTTTTGAAAGTAATTTCGCCAAATTAAATGTGTTTTTATGATCCAAAAGATCATATCGTAGTCATATTTGGATTCCTCTCATTTTTCTAATTGATTTAGACATTTTATTTGTTAAATTTCGATTTACGGATTTAAAGATATGTATTATTTCGTATTAAATGAAAAATGCGGAACCTTTAGTACCGGTTCGTAACACAAATCGGTACTAAAGATGGGCCTTTAGTACCGGTTTGTGTTACACCGGTACTAAAGGGTCTCGCCGTGGGCCCCCCATTGCAGCTGCCTGGCCCAACCCTTTTGTACCGGTTGGTATTACCAACCGGTGTTAAAGGTCCGCACCAACCGGGACGATTGCCTGCCGGCCGCCTCGCACTCTGGAACCGGTACTAAAGCCCCCTTTAGTACCGGTTCCTGTCAAACCGGTGCAAAAAAGGCCGCACCGAAGCTTCTGTTTCTACTAGTGCTAGTCCTGGTTCTACTTTGCCTCTCTCTTTGGACTGAAAAGGTGGACTGGCCTTATGGGCTGGTGTGAGGTAAATCAAAAGCATGGCTTCGTGAAAGTACTTGTACTTTGTGGACCTCTTTGGCTAGGCTTTATCTTTCCCGTGGCTGCTCTTTATGGGTGGTGATCAAGTGGGCTTATATTTTCCGATACCATTGGAGAAACAATTAAATTTTCAAGTGGGCTTTCTTTTCTAGGAACTTGACTAGATTAGAGGGGTTGACTAGTTGCCTTGTTGCCTAAGATAATTGGATCAAAGTAGTTGCCTTGCCCCATGTTGCCTTTGTTGCTTGCTTAAATGGATCAAAGTTACCTCATGTCCCTGTTGCCTATTTGACCCAAGATGATCCAAATTGATCCATAAATACCTAATGTTGCCTAAGATATGGTTGATCCCTCTATTCATCATTTGGATCTTAGGACAAGTTCCTAATGTCCTACAGTCGAGTTCCAAACACTAAAATGCCTCATCCTTGATGATGGCAACATTTCCATCATCACCAAACCTTTCTTTTGTGTTCTTTTTAATCTTACAGGAATTGAAGAGTAGAAGATTGGGAAAATCCAAGATGTTATGAAGATCAACATTTGTTTAGGATTCTTCAAATTCCTTTTGTAAAATTCTTTTGTAATTTTCCATCCTTGAATTTGAGATATGTATATATATTCAGTAAAGGTTGTAATATTAATTATTCTTGCATTTAATTTGTAAAGGTTTATCTTGTATAATATTTCACTTGATGTATCTCATTGACTTTGAGGATTCATTGTATAAGATGATGTGATGAGACTTTGTATAGATGAGATGAGAACTTGATGTATTTGAATGTACTTTGGACATGACATTTGAAATTTGTATTTGAGATAAGAGTGTAAGATTAGATAATGAATTGAGATGAGATGATAATGATCATTTCTATTTGATACTTGTATCTGGTGTTTGTGCTTGATGCACTATTTGAATATATATTGTCATATTATTGAATTGTGGTCAAAGTGTCAAAATTTAGGGAAGGTCATGTCAAATTTCATTTCACTCTCGTCGATGACCCAACTCTAATTCATCGACCTAACCAAAACCTCGATCCATTTATCCAGTTTGGTCCAAATTCCTTAGTTTCTCAACTAACGCTTTGCATTTCAGCTAGTCATTCAAGTGATGGTCGATCACTCTAGGACTTCATCAAAAAGTTCTAAATTTCCCCGACTTTTCAGATGCATGCTATGCAAATGCACATATCCTAATTCTACCCTTTTCGGGTATGTAAACTTTGGGGTCTTACAATAATGGGCGTAGTCGGAGAGATGTCGCATATTTCATAGAAAAGATTCAACGATTTAAGTTTTCTCTCATTATGAAGCTTATGCTAAAGTTGTTTGATATAACACATGAGATTTCTCAGCTTTGTAAATAAATGCTATAAATATTACGCGTAACTTGGAATTGTTTAATGATGTCAATTTTTGTTGGCCACCGCGAGAAATAATTGTCGTGAATATTTTTTGTATGAGGCCCAACAATAGTTCCAAAGGTATTCCGGTGCTCTATATGAATGATGAAATTGAGGAATGCTCGAGGCTAGACAGAAGTATTACCGACATTCTTTGCTCGAGGCTAGATAGGAGTAATACCGACATATATTTTATTGGGTATTAATATTGTTATTGACAACATATGTGATCGGAATCTAGAGGCACATGCTTGTATTTTGTGTCTGGATCTCAAGAATTCTTTCTGCAAGTCAGATGTAGATGAACTTTCACAACATGCTGAAATTTATAGATAGGATTTCTCCGATAGTGATCGTGCAATATTGAGGGACCAACTCCAAACTTATGTTCGTCATTTCATGAATCATGTTGCCTTTTCTTCTTGCAAACATGCTAGAAAATGGTTGAAACTTAAAAGCATTTGGTATTTCCATTGGTTTACAACCTCATTTAGTTGGCTTAGAAATGTCGGTATCAACAGCATACGTTGACAGAGTTCTCTCAGTGAAAATTATCAAGTCTAACTTGCGAGACAAGATCAATTATGATTGGTTCAATCACTGAACGAGAAATATTTTAATCACTTGGTGATATTGTTATTACTTGACGGCAAGCTTTGAAAACTCGAAAAGGGATTTTCACCAATGCGCCATTAGCACACTGTTTGTGCATTCCGATGTGAATAAGTTTTAAGTTTTTTACAATTCTTACTTTATTTAACTATTGCAGGGTATTTTTGGAACAGTCTACTACGCATTTGAATATCTAGACTTCTACTCGTGCCTCTCCTATTGCCAAGTGAGTGGTTTTTATATTTAGTAATATCTTAAAGCGTGGCTAATATTTTTTGGATATCCTTGTATATATTTTTGTTATACCACGCACCTTGGGTATCTTCCTCCCGTCATGAACACCGCTGCATGGACACCACGCACCTTGGGTGTCTTCTTTCCTGTTGAGCTCTGTCTCAGAGGAAGAAATTCTCCAACAGGAACATGCATGTAATGCAAACCACAAATGTAAAGGCAAAAAAGGAAGTGTACTTAGTAAAAAAATAAAGTTTTACCAACTATATAAAAATTGTAACAATTTTTTATCATGGTAAATTATTATTTTATGAAGCTACATTTAAAGATACATCTATTGGTATTATTTGGTGTTGTAAATATTAATATTTTTGTATAAAGTTAGTCAAACTTTTTAAGTTTGTGAATGGAGGGAGTGCAATGCCAGCCCATAATAAAATTCCCCTTAGCACTCATGCAACTTCCCATATGCAGAACTGCCAATCATAATATCACATCCATTTTTTCAACTATAAAGTTAAGATTAGTGTTTTGCATTTAGCGATAGAGGATTTTTTTTAAAAAAATGTGCGCACAAGGGACACACACACACGCATATCTCTCCAACAATTTCCTTCCACATGACGGCATACCATTGTCAAGTTTATCTTTTTCGGTCCCTTCTCATCTCTTCCACGGAGGAAATTGCACATAACACGAGATTTTGTTGCACAAAGCGACAACCTAGTTTTTATTGCACATAACACCAACAATTCAGAGTGTAACATATCCTTACCATCCTGAAATGGTTCCGAGTGATTAACTATCTGTTAAAAAGATAAGGATTGGGTTTGTGATCCGTAATCCCTCCTCACTCCAGATCGAGGCAGCGGGTCGTAGGCGCATTGGTCCTTCCAACTCAAAATCCACATGGCAGAAGTGCCGAGGACAACAACAAATCGGGACTATAGGCTAACAACTATGAGCGCGGCACACGAAGACCGCCTCAGTTCAGACGTTTCATACTCGTATAGTTCCACATGAGAGAGGTAAAAATATATGCACAAGAAAAAAAAAAAGTCATAACACATATTCACAAGGAAAAACATCAAAACGCACACACATGGGGAGAGAGATTAGTGGGTTTCACCTTATAAACATGTGTCGCTGTTCGTTTGGGAAGATGTGAGAAGTAAGGAGAGCAATCATATCTAGGGAAGTTAGAAATTATAAGGATCTTACACTTTCTGACAGTGACCAAATCAAGTCGGCTGGACATTCAGTCCATGGAGGCATACACACAGCTTACTCTTTCTAAAATCGGTGTACAACTACGTGGTGTGCTGGTGACCTCTAGATAGCTATATGAGAGGACGTATTCTAAGCACCCCCAGTTCTTGTGCAGCCGGTGCACTCAACCTAAAAAAACTTATGTTAAACCTTTATAAAGAAGTACATATCTTTCACGTCAGAAAGTTACAGTTATAAGTTCAAGTCTTAGCTTGAGAATAAAAAACAACAAATTCAGCTAAGGCTGCGTATCGACACAATTCCTACTTTAAATTAGCCAATATTCGTTATATTTTTTCTTTCTTGTTTTCGGGCTGTGAAGTTAATTTATAATTAAAACTTAATGACTGGCAGATGTATATTGTGTATATATATACTATATATTTTTCACATTATACTTACTTCCGATGCCAAAGGAAGCTATACTTACTTCCTCAGCTATACTTACTTCCTCACATTATATATTTTTCACATTATACTTACTTCCTCAGGTATATGACTGTACAAACCAATCTGGGCAAATTGGTAACGGATAATGTTAAACTGGCAGGTTCGGGAGGTTCTAGTGCGACCTTTGCTTTTGTTGCAATTCTCTGTCCAAAGACGGCACGGGGTTTCACAAATGTGCCTGGACCATGAGTGCCAAAGAAGAAGGCTTGGAACGAGAGACTTTGGATGCATACTCCTCATGCACATGTGACAGCCATAGCTTTCTTGTTTCGGCCATGGAGTGCCACAGGTACTGAGGCTACCGTACTACTACTTTTTGTACATTTTGTTAGATTACTCATTCAAGGACGCGGCATGAGCAAGGCCACAAGGAAATCACACTTAACCTAAAAAAATTTAGAGACCCAAAAACAAAAACAAAAACAAAGCCACCGGCACGAAGCAAAAAAAAAAAAAAAATTAGGGAACGCTCCCGGGCCAGCCATGAAGGCACAGGCTCTCTGCTCGATCTCATCGCGAATGGGTCTCACCACGTCCTGCCGATGGTACTCTTGTTTTCCTTTGAGAACGAGGATATGTACTAAAGTCACCATCCATCGAAGCCACGATCCACCGTGGAGGCCGAGGGAGGAACCGGAAGCGCGCATTGGGATAGCACTGTGTCCCTAATGGCAGTAGTGAAGGAGCACTCAAAGGTGTTGCACCGTCTCAATATGGATGTGGCATAGCTTGCAGACGGGTCATATGGCCATCCACGCAAAGCCAAATCGTTTGCAGCGTGGATCTTCTTATGAGCAACAAGCCAAGCGAAAAAAATTACACTTTGGCTCCGCGTGTGCTTTCCAGATTTTTTTCGGTGTCAAAAGGAGCATGACCTCCCTAAAATTGGCATTTGTATGCCGTGTCCGCCGAGTAAACCCCTGTGGTCGTCCATCTCCAAGTGATGGTGTCAGGCTGCAGCAGTAGCTGCACCTCCTGGATGATACGCCAAATGTCGATGAAGCTCTCGAGGTCAATGGCGGTGGCAATGTTCTGCACCCCAAAAACCCAATTTAGGTCTTGAAGTTCTTTGCAGACCGTCCTATTTTTTCTCGTGCAAATGGAGTAAAGGTTCGGAAAACTCGTTTTGAGCATTTTTGTCCATCTCCTAGCGTGATCTTCATCGAAGTTTTGAACAGCTCCATGTCTGTGCCGGATTCCGGTGCAGGGGAGGCGGGCTCCCAAACATGATCTTGAATTGTCCGTCCATGTGAGCCAGGGCCATCGGAAACAAAGTGCCCAACCGAATCTCTCAAGGTCAACCACCTCAAGGCTCCCAACTCAACAGCTTGCATACCGTATCTTCCAATTGACTAGGGGTGGTTTGTCGTTCCCAGGTCCGCGAAGCCTTTCTCCATATGAAACTTTGCGCAGCTTACACTGAACCATTTTTAAATATATAGGTGACTCTGTTTATAGAATGCTAGTAATTTACAATGTTTTCACCTCTTATATGTACAGCAAAATGGAGTTACATAGTGACAACTCCCTGTGTTCATACAACTCGAAGTTTCACTCTATCATGTGTGACCTACCCCTGTTTCGAATGCGACGACTTCAATAGTAAATACAATTCTAGAGAAGCAATTCAATGTGCGCTGGAACACGTGAAAGCAAAAAAATCAATAAAATTCTCTGTCATTCGTTCGTGCAACATTTCCTCTGTTTTTTTTCTTTCTGAAATCCCTTTGCGAGGGAAGTTGTTTTTTCCCTCATATCTCCAGAACAATGACTGCAAAAGATAACAAAACGTCAAGATTATTTCTAGAAACATTGACATTTCCCTGCTAACGCTCAAAATGTTTAAACTTTTAACCGTTGACTACTACTTACATTCAGAGTCTGTCTTGTCCCATCTGCAGCAATCTTCCTCCTCGCCATCCACTTCCCGGCGAGAGCGATCGCCTCGTCGCGAACTCCTGTTGGACCTATCCTCCAAGCAATAGCTCTTCGCCGCGCTGGAGCTGCTCGGCCGGACGTTGATCTTCTTGCCGAGAACCGTCCGGAAAAACTGTCAACAGAGAAGAGCAATTTAGAGGCATGACCGCGTGAAACTTCATTAATTACGTACACCTAGCTGAGCGCATGCATTACCTTGTCCATTCTCGATTCCACTGGATCCTTCAAGCTCGGGGACGGCGCGAAGCCGCCGTCGCAGACGAACATCTTCCTGAGCAGGAACTTGAAGGACTTGTTCTTGATGCCGGAGCCTCTGCTGTTACCGGTGTTAACTAACAGGTCCTTGGCCATGCTCAGGATGATCTTGGTGTTGGGCGAGAGGTCGCCGTTGCCATGAACGTCGGTGCCTTCATCGCGCTCATGAAGGATTCTCCTGTCCACCTCTAGGCTGGACGGGCAGTTGAGGAACCTATCTAGCGGCAGGCTGAGGCCGTCCTCGGCCCCGCGGGCGCCAGACTTCGACTTTGCGCGCCTGAGCAGCTTCGCGAGGGCGTCCTGGAGCTTCTCCGCCTCCTCGATGGTGAACTCCGGCAGGTCGTGCTCGTGCGTCGACGTGGGGTGGTCTTCTTCCGCCTGCTCGTCGATGACGTTTCCGAGAGTACCGATGGAGAGGAAACCCGCTGCCTGGTCTTGCTGAGAGCGCCATTGCTGGTGCTCGTCGGTGAGATGTTTCTCCTCCGGAACAACTTGCGATCTCTCCGGCTGGCTTGCAGCTCCAAGATCGCATCTCTTGTTCTCCGTTCTGCCATTGAATCTGCTCCGTGCCCAGTTGAGGATCTGCACAAGGCGAAAGCAAAAGGAATCGTAAGTACATTGCACTGTAGTATCAATCTTGAAATGTTGGGAGCAGGAAACAACTGGGATGGCATAATCAAGCTGACTTACCCCCATGAGCGATGTCTCGTTCAAAGAAACTGTGAGCTTAGATTCGCCACTCTCCGGTTGGTGGTTTGAACAATACAAATGTACAAATCTAATGGCAAGATTGGGTAGGAGAGAAGGACGCCGTAGGGAGCCAATGGGCGATAGCGATGGCAGGATGTTAGATTCAGGGGCCAATTCTTGCTTGCAGGTCCCCCCGAGCAGTTCTCTTCTCTAGTTGGTTTGATGTGTCAATAGACAGTAGTGACAGTTCCAAGTCAGTGGTTGCTATATATAGACTTGGGTCTCCTCCCAGGCTCCCACGAGGGATCGATAATTAAATAGCTCAGCACTTGGCATGCTTAAGCAACTACTCCCTCCGTTCCATATTAATTGACTCACATATATGTGGATATGGATGAATCTAACACTAAAATGTGTCTAGATGCATACATATCTACATATATGTGAGTCAATTAAATTGGAACGGAGGGAGTAGTAAATACTAGCTCAACACTTGAATGTTTACGTATGTACCACTACAGTTTGTTTATGTGGTAGAGAGTACAATCGATGGGAGTGGCTCGTGGATGCAGGTTGGCTGTGCAAGCCGCAGGCTGCAAAATGCAAATTCCTCCAATCTAGCAGAACTAATGGGTTGCACGCTCCTTAGTCGCCCTATACTCGGGGATAAGCTTCGGAAGACCTTTCATCTCATGAAAAAAAATGGTCTATTCGATTATATATGCAGTCAGGCCAAGCAACAATCAGTTTCAGCGACTACTCGCATGAAGATCCATTCTTTCAAGGGTAAAATGGCACACTTTGGCCACGAAATTTCAAGATGATATCTCGTTATTGATAAATACGTGCGGAAATATTTCTCGACATTCTCAACACCAAGCTTTGGCTTTCCACGTCGCACCAGCCCACGAGTTGATCAAGGTGAATGGTACACGTAGAAATCTTTCTTGATATTACCAATGTACAGGCATGGTTCCTGGCCTTCCATGTCGCCATTTGTCGGTGCAACTTCAGTTAATCTCTCATTCACCGCACGTTAGAGGCTATATATATTGATATAATTAGGCCAGGGGTGGGTAAATATAAGTCGTCCGCTCACGGATCCTACGGTACAAATTGATCAATACTAGGTGAATAAAGGATTATTATTTTATTGTCAAAAGGCCATTTTTGGTATATTAAAGACACATATTTTTCGTCCACAACGGGATTGGGGCCTATACTAGCCTAATGACACACCTCACCGGACCCGGCTACCTTGGGCATCCCAACTAGTGTCGACTGGCCACCCATGGTGACAAGAAGCTGAACGATATAACGACGGGAAGTGCCAATTGCGAAGAGTTGTGGCCAAGGTGGGCCTTGGTCTATGGGCAACTAGTTCATGTGGCGTTGCATCTAGAGAGTGAGTGGTGGTATGTTGGGACAGTGACCCCGGAATGTATTGCTATTCCTTCAGTTCATGTGGCGTTGCGTCTAGAGCAAGACTAGAAGTCTCGATGACGACCTCGAGAGTTCTGCAGTTTGGAAGGCGTTGATCCCATGGCATGTGGGCGACAAGGTTTTCCTTGAGGTTGGGCGCCGAAGTGCCGGATGTAGCAAATGGTGGCATGTTCTTGTGAAGTGCATGCCTCCTTACCTCTGCGAGAGCGTCGCTGGTCTGCTCTTCCCTAGCAGTTTCGGTTCGTCTCTCCCGTGTTATGGGAGACTGGCTGGTTCGAAGTATCGTGTTCCCCTTTGGTATGTGGTGTGTTCTTGGCGTGTTTCTTTGCATTCACCATATCTTCGTTCCGAATGAGCTTGGCTTCGTCATATCATTTTTGCCTGGTGTTCGGTAATCAATCGGACATCATTTTCTTCTCGATCATTGAGACATGTAAAACTTTTGCCACAGTTAAAAAAACTACCATATTAATTGACGCTAAAGGGGATATATCTAGACATATTTTATTGCTAGATATATCCGTTTCAGCGTCAATTAATATGAGATGGAGGGAATACTATTGTTGACATCACGTATTATTCCAGTTCAGAACAAGGACAAACGTGTATGTGTGCTTCTGTAGAAACAATGTGCGACAACTTCAAAGTAAATGTTTCACAAAAAAAAATGTAAAGGAAAATGAATGATTTCCTTTTGCTAGGATAAAATGTTTTCTGTCGATTTCTTTTCTTGTTCACCTGATCGGTATACCTTGCCTATGATTCTGTGAAATGAGCAGTTGCCACTTGCCAGTGCGAAATTTTTCTCTTTTAACAATTGACGGTGCAAAATCTTGACATGCGATGCCACGAGATACAAAAGACACGTGTGTAACCATCAACGATGGAAAGGAGTTAGAGCCCATATGGTAAATCGGCGGCGTGATACGTGCAAGGATTTTACCTTGGGATACGGGCAAAGACGACAGGAAGCCACGGGAAGAATCGGTAGCTGGGGGTTTCCCAGGATGCTATTGACGCATGCGCTGATGCATGCATTGCTGAAACACACTCCTTTTGACTTGCAATGTTTTCGATATTTGTCCTTTCGTGAATGCTGGAGTCAGGTTTTCAAATACAAGATATAGAAAGTACATTAGTACTCAAAGCTGGGGATTACCAAATACATTATCTCACTTAATCACCCCCATAGCTACTTTAAGTCCGTACGGCTAGAGCTATCATGGCGTGTGATAATACCCACCACAAACATAAGATAGGTTATTCTATTGCACTGGTGTCTTGGACTATATAAAGTACATATCGACTCGCAACCACAATTCGTATGGCCCGAATCAATTGAACTTATAAAAAGCTTTGACTTAAAGTAAGAGCCCAAATCATATTGTATTACTACGTACAAGCAAATTAGATGTTGACCTTGATAGCCATGAATAAGAACGGTACTCAGGGGCTTGCAAATTGGCATTTGATTAAATCCGTGTTTAGCGTAAGTAATTAATTAAACCTTAATGATGGGCTGGTATCGTACCCGATAGTAACTACCTGGACTAATTGGGACCTTTCATTCTTCCTGTGGCTTCCTGTCGTCTTTGCCAATAGTATGGGATTTTACCTTGGGATACGGGCAAAGTCTGCAATCATCAACATCACTCGATTGAAAGAGGATTTTTGGTTCCGTGTCTTTGCACATATATTTGAGAAACCCCCTTATCCTTTATTGAGTTGAGGCGCATCACCTTGGGCAATACTTGCAAGTATTACTCAAAGGGTCTGCATGTTTTATGCATAAAATTTATTAACACGAGAATGTAGAAACAATGAAAACAATACAAATCGAAACGATTGTTCACTTAAAGGAACAAAAGAAGCCAAAAAATGTGGTGAAGCTCGACTAGCCCATAAGGATCTTCTCTACATCTAGTAGAAAATCGACGAGATATGGAACAAAACCCTTGGCTCCCTTTTTTTTCTTGTACAGTGGCACAAAAATATGATCATATTACACACGTATGAAATGACAAGTATTTTATCAAATCTCTTCTGGTTAGAAATTTCTATAGTGACAAGATCTTATATATAGAATAAACAAGATTTAACAGTACCAACCCAATAAAGGGGATCTAAGTGAATCAGCCTAATAAACAAATATGCAAAATAATCAAACAGAAAAAAATCTAACAGTACCACCCCAATAAAAAAAGTAATAACAAGATATTCTAACAGATCTGGCCTTGCTAGTGGATAAACAAATCGAATAGAACATGCCTAATATCAATATACTAACAGATGTGACCTTACTAGTGAGATCCGGCATATAAAAACATGAAGACGACCTTGGCATACGAGTGCTAACCTTTGGGATGTCGAGGAGAAGATGGCTACCTCGCCACGGGGACGGACGGGGGTCGGTGGCCTTGGACATGCATCCCACGAGGTCATTGGCCGGTCGGCCTGAGGGGGAGGCCAACTGCGGCAGCGCCCGGCCTCACCACGGGGTCCAGGAGTGCGTGTGCGACTGTAGTGTAGGGAAGACGGCTGGAGAGTGGAGTGTGTGTACGGGTGAAGCGCTGCTGGTCCTTATTTATAAGGTAGGGTTCACTGGGCCCTAACGGCCTAGCAGGTATCGCACACGGTTAGTGCTTTATTAACCATGTGCGAACATGTAGAAGTGTAGCACAAGTTATCGCATAGATTCTTGTGGGACAAGACCGTGTGTGCGATATCTCTTGTTTTTCCAAGTTTAACAAGTTCTGAACAAACTTTGAAAATGCCAAATCTTGCCGTTGAAACGAAGAAGTAGTAGACATAATAGAACATGTTTAATAATATTTGGATAACATTAGTTGGTACTGTAAGGGCACCATTAATTCAAACTCATGGTTTGTCCTTCCTGCTACAAAATGATTGGACATTCCCAATCTCACATTACATACACGAGTACAGAACGACACTATGGACACCCCTCTATAGAGACGGCAGCGATAAGGCGAGGTAATTCGCGATTTCCCGTGCCCGACGCGGTCTGACAGAACAGGGCCGCGGCTAGCCCACCAACATTGGTTACGGAGATACTGCAATGTCCGTCACTCATAATCTTGGCAACGGGCATATGAAAGTGTAGGTGTACGTGCAGGAAAATTTAAAATTTTCCGTCTTACATAACCGCTAAGATCTATTTTATGAAGATATGCCACACCCCATAATGCTAGATCTTTATTAGTTACAAACACCCCATAATGCCTCCCCAAGTGACACGCCAGCCCTACGGAGGCCGGCCTCCCACCCCAAGTCGTTTTTTTTGGGGTAGAGGGGGGGAGTCCTTGTCCAACAAGGACTGCCTCCCCTCTATTTTTCCTTTTTGCCTTTTCCCCTCTTTAATTAAATAGACTTTTCAATAACCATTAATTAATTAAAGGAAAGAAGGGGAGCTCGTGCGCCGGGCTTGGTGGGCCTGAAGGCCATGCGGCTGGCCCCACCCTTGGTGCGGCACATCCCTAGGGCACCCAGTCCCTCCCGACACTTCCCTCCTTCCCAGCAAGTCTCAGAAACTCTTCCGGAACCCAATATACTCTATAGATAAAATCATCGACTCTATCCACTGATGTCAGAAACACTTCCCGACATCCCGGAACATCTCAGGTTTGTCATATTTCTCTATCAGGACATTTCAGCCCTAAATCGACATTATATTTCTCTCATGATAACTTCACCGAAACACCTCGGATTCTCACCGGAGTTGTTCATGTGACATCGAAGTGACTCTGACCACTTCTCATAACCACTATTAGTACATCTTAATTCTCTCAATAAAAGATTGACTATAGCTTAAGTGTGTGACCCGGAAGGTTCGATAACACACAGTCATGCCCGAAGGCTTACCGGACAATAACTGGCATTGGGATCTAGACGGCTGTACTGGTTCCTGTGTATTAACGAGTGAACGATGGATTCTCTTGTGTTTCTCATTACGCTAATCCCCTTACGTACATGATATCAATGATATCACGAGATGAGACAATGTGCTCTAATGTGATCATACCATTCGACCATAACACATGTAGACTCGTTCCGATATCATTCTCTTTTCTCATTCCATATTCTCGATGTCCTGTGATTAATCACGGTGTGTCTGGCCAGACGATTGGGTGACATCGATAATACTGAGATGGCCTCGAGTATGTATCTCTCCATCGCCTGGAGGAGTAAGTACCATTCTTGAATAATCTATGTTCCACAACGCATTCTAGGTTACACACAAAAGCCACCTTTATGATCCCCAATTAAGGTCGGACGTTTGATGACGCTCAAAGTGTAAGTGTCGAATGCGCGGTCACCAGATATTCACATGGTATAGGAATACAGCTAACGAAAAATCTATATGATCAATTGCTAACTTCATCGGTGACGATTTGTCTCTTAGTAGGATCATACAAATGGGTCGGTTCAGTACTATTGTGATTCCGACAATATACTCTTATAGTTGTGTGACTTATACAAAGTCCATGATCGAAAAAACGTGATCATCTAACAACAAGATAAGCTAGTCTTAGAGACAAGACCAGCAACACTTTGGTATTGTTCATATCTCTACACGTGCATTGGAGGTTTTCCTTTGAAGACTCACTATTCGATTGCCAATGCAGTTGTATCATAAAGATATATAAACATTAATAATAAACTTGGAGATAAATAATAATTAAATATTATTGTCTCTAGGGCATATGTCCAACAGAAATGGCCCGTTGCCGATGTGAAACCCGATGGCAATTAATGGTCTTTTGTGTAAAACCGTTTGCAATATGCTTGGGGAATTGTGGTCGCAAACTCGATGCACGCCTGTTAAATGCGGTTAAATGAACAAGGAATTGGAACCGCCCGCTCTCTGCTAATAATATTGGATTCGAACCACGTGAACCCACCTTGTTCTCGCATTTTGTCCCCAATATTCACCTCTCTCGTACGTTCTCTAGAACAACCATGGCCGACGACTGGTTGAGGAACAAGAAGTCCCAAGCGATAACACGAGCGGTGAAGATAGCGAGGGCCACGTCCCTTGTTTGAGCAAGGGATGACGCCGGACGAGGACCCGCCGTCGCCGAGCAAAGAAGAAGACTTCTATGATGAGGAGGACTCCGAGGTGGAGGACCAGGCGGAGGAAGAAGCGCTAGAGGGCGAGGTGCAGTCCCCTAAGGAGGACGGCGACGATGATGACGATCCTCCGCCGATTACCAGCAAAAAGCAACGACGCGCCATCGATGAGTAGGACGAGGTGCGGGAGGGGGGAGGAGTATAACCACGACCATGACGTTGACGACGAGGCGGAGGAGACCGACGACGACAAGGAAGCAGAACCGCCGTCGAAGAAGCATATTTCATTGGGAAACGCTAGCTGTTTAATGAAATATGAGCACATTTCTTTGAGGGTACGAGCAACGGAAAATAGCAATCTGAACACGGGGACATCTGCCCCGTTTTCAAAAAACTTTTCTAAATGTTTAGAATTCAGCAAAAAAAAAGTTTCCCGGTTACATCTACAGGTTATATATGTGCACAAAAAGTTTTACAGAGAAACGACTTTCTATTTGGCATGTGAAAAAAAGAGAAGAAATATGTCGCATGATGTTTATTTCCTACCACCAAAATTTCTCTTTTTTACTAAGGCAAAATAAAAAAAATAACAAGACCGGAGGGGGGACTCCACCCTGGCTTTGTCATTAAGGTAGAAGTGAGGACTCGAACCCGAGACCTGTCCCTTATACGCATATGCACGGCTACCAATATTCCACGGAAGAGTTCTCCTAAGGCAAAATAAGATTTTTTTGCACAAACCTTTGTGCTGCACACATGATTTTGCGAGTGAGCGGAATTGTAATACAGATTTTTTGACACATTAAAAGGCTTTTAAAATGCATTTTGAAAAAGTGGGTACAGATTCCCCGTGTTGAGATCGTCCGCTCTGTACGAGCAACCCCATACCTCCACGTCTTCACCTACCTATAGTGGCATCGGTTGTTGCCCAACATGAATTCCGAAGGGGAAGTTACTAGGCGTCCCCCGTGGGATCTTTCCGTCCGATCTCCGGGTCCGCAGCCGTCCGATCAAGTTGCCTATTACCGTCCGATCAAAAACCGAAGGAGCCAGTCTCCAGCCTGTCCACAGCGCACGTGCACGTGCACTGCCCTCTCTGCGCGCCGAAAAGAGCGACGCTCCCTGCACCTAGACGCTCCCCTCCCCTGCTGCCTGCAACTCGCCTTCAGAGCTCCGGCGAGAGCTCATCAAGTCACCATCGCCGACCCCTGCTTGCCGCAGCAGCACCGTCCACGACGCCCATCGCCGGTGATAGCACCATGTCCGTAGCACCGCCGCCGGTCGGCCGTCGCACCGTCGTCGGACGTTCGTAGCAACCCCTCGTGCCGGTGGCAGCATCTCCGGTGAGGGCTCACAGAAGCACCGCCGCCCGTCCATAGCACCGTCGCCGAACACTCGCATCACGGCGGCGCCGCTGGCACTAACGGGAAGCACGGCGGCGGCAGGGAGACTTGCAATGGGGAGTAGTGGCAGACCGCGTCCCATGAGAGAGGAACGGCAGGCGGCGAGTGGGCAGAAGGTAAGAGCGGCGGCGACAGTGGGAGAGGAACGGCAGGCAGCTGCTCGAGTAGGAGAAGAACGGCGGCCTTTGCATGATGCACGAGATAGAGAGGAAAAGAAATGAGTGGACGAGAGAGGCCTAAGGGAGGAGATAAGGTTTGATATGGACCCCACATCGTGTGCCTTTGCCCTTTGGTATCTATCCAGGCTCACGGTAGCAAATTTTTTGTGCTATTCCTAGCAAAAATGCTTCTACCTCTTACTATTCTAGCAAAACAACAAACTGATTATAGGAAACAAATTCAACTAACGATGCAAATCCACAATATTGTATGGCGCAAGAACAAAGAGAGTTGTACCAAAAACAATTCTTTGCATGATGCAAAACTAAAAAAATATTGTAGCACATTTTTTTCCTGCCAGCACCTCGACTCCACGCCGGCACAGCGGCCCGCCGTGCCCTAGCAGCACCTCCACTCCACGCCGGCAGTAGCGCCACAGCTGTCACCGTGCCTTGGCAGCACCTCGACTCCGCGTCGGTGATAGCATTGTCGTCGCTGCCCCGCATCACCCGGCCTTGCCTATGGTAGCACCGGAGAGCACATCGGAGATCTCGCCGGAGATCTGATAGCAACAAATTTTTTGCTACAACCCTTTTCAAAATTTGCACCACACTTAAATTTTGCAACATCTCATAAAGAAAAACTTGTAGCATGTAAAAAAACAAATTTGCTACAACAAATATGTGGACTTGCATTCAAAGAGGAAAATTTTTGCTACAATTTTTTGAAATATGCATCACATTAAATAAAATTACATCATCCGAGAACAAAATTGCCACAATCATTATGTGGATTTGCGTCAAAGGAGAAATAAAATTGCTACAAACCTTACATAAATTTGCACCACATAGAGCAAAAGAAAACAAGAAAAATGCTATTCTAGCACACAAAATTCCCCGAGGCAAGATCCATAAAAACTACGGTAGCAACGCCGACCAACAGTTGGTAGCAGCATTGCCCAACACTTGCAGCATCGCCGAATAAGCGCGACGTCGCTACCGATAGTAGCCGGCGATGCTACCAACGGTGCCATCGATGGTACCGATGGTAGCGGCGATGCTCCCAACAGAGCGCGGCCTTGCTACCGATGTTAGCCGGCGAAGCTGCGTCGGCGTCTTCTCCAGCGACGTCTTCTCCGACGACCATGGTGCTGGTGCATGGTGCTACAAATAGAGATTTTTCTCTAAGCATTTGCTACGATCCGCGATGCTACCGACACGCGGTGTTGGTACCGATGGTACGCGGCGATGCTACCGATTGCGCATCTTCCCCATTTCTCCGACGGATAAGATCCTGAGAAGATAGTCACATCTTCCCTGTTTTGCCGGCAACAGCGTTACGCACCATGGCCCCTTCGCTCGAATCTCCGGCCAGAGACCTCGCCGGCCACCGCCAAAACCATTAGAGCATCCCTGATCTCCCGCTAGAATCACCTGTTGGAGCATCGCCGTCCGCCATGTAGATTTTTCCCTCCTATGACGCAAAACAAAAGAACATCAGTAGCAATTTTTCCCTTCATATGATGCAAAAAAGAACAACATCAATAGCAAAATTTTCCTTCCTATTATTCAAAACAGAAGAATATCGGTAGCAATTCTCATTGATATGATGCAAAACCAAAGACATCGGTAGCAAATTTCTTCTTATGATACAGAACAGAAGAACCTCTGTAGCAATCCTCCTTGCTATGATGTAAAACAGAAGACATGGGTAGCAAATATTTGCTTATGATACAGAACAGAGGAACATCTGTAGCAATTCTCCTTACTATGATGCAAAACATAAGACATCGGTAGATTTTTTTTGCTTATGATACAGAGCAGAAGAACATCTGTAGCAATTCTCCTTGCTATGATGCAAAACAGAAGACATCAGTAGCAAAACTTTTGCTACAATGAACCCTATGAAGAAAAATTGCATCATGCGAGGAGTTTAGAAGACATTTGCTACAAACATTATGTGAAGTTGCATCAAAAGAGAAAAAATTCGGCTACAAAGTTTGCAAAAATTTGCACCACATTAATAAAATTGCATCAAGTGAAAAAGAAAATGCTACAATCAGTCTGTGAATTTGCATCAAAGGGAGAAAGAAATTGCTACAAATCTTACAATGATTTGCACCGCATGTAGCAAAGAAAAAACAAGAACAATAGCTCTCAGACCGAACAAGCAGCTTAACCGATGTAGCTTCCCTCTAACCTCCGGCAGGTGCGGAGCCATCTCAGCACCCTAGTTGCTGCAACCGGCGTTGCCTCCCACCATGGCAGCACCACCGGGCGAGGAAGCGGAGGACAAGGAGAGGGTGACACCTCCGCTTGAGGTGGGTCTTGGCGTTGGTGAGCCCCCTGGAGCGGGCGAGCAGTAGGCTGGCTAGGCGCAACCGTGCGCAGGCCTCGGGGGGGGGGGGGGGGGGGAGGAGCGATGGTCCTCCTCTCCTCTTCTTGAGAAGAGCGACCTTCTCCTGCTTCAGCTGCGCCTCACTCTCGCGACTCTCCTTGAGCGAGATGCGCTCAAAGCGAGACCAAAGTCTAGCGCACATCAGATCCTCCTGGGTGCGGTAGAGCATAATCTCCATGTCCAGGATGTACTCTCCGAACGTCGGGTGTAGAGGGGAGCGAATAGGGTGTCCATCATCAGTGCGCCTCCCGTAGAACCGGAAACGGGAGTTCACCAACTCCGCCTTGTGCTCCTCACAAAGTCGGGCTAGCAGCCTCTGCATGGCACGACACAGTCCGTCGTCCCAGTGGACGTCCATGGTGGAGAAGATCGGCGTCCTGGATCCGGGAGACTTGATGTTCCCCCGAACAGACGACTCAACTAGCCAACACAGGTTCCCGTTGCCGAGAGTGTCAACCTGGGCTCCCTTAAACTCTGGAGCGGGGCGACCTAACAGCTTGCTCAACTCGAACAAGTCCTTCTCGAACATCAACTTGCCGTCCTTCTCAAGCTGAACGAACTCGGTGAAATGGATCGCCATCTACAATTTTTAGGAAAATTTTAAGTTAGTGAGATGACAAGTGTATAAAATTTTAAATTTAGTGAGGCAACAAGTGAGCAAATTTTTAAACTTAATGGGATGACAAGTGTGCAAAATTTTAAGGGTACAAGGGAAAATGTAATATTTAATGAGAGTAAAATTTTGTATAAGTAAGAGGATTGGGAGATAAGAAATTTTCAAAAATACTTCTCTCCTTTATTTTTAGAAATTAACTTTTGTAACATCTATCTAGCGACCATGCTAATCTAAGGTCTCTTAAAGTCAGGATGGCTCTGATACCAGCTCTGTGGGAACCCCGGACTAGCCGTCCGAAATACCCGATTATGCTTAACACAACGATCCGTGATCAGTCTATCATTGCACATAATCCGAACTGAATACCTAAGTTTACATCCATTACAATACCGAATTAAAGTCTTACATAAATTGTCATTTAGACCAAGTCTTACATAGGTGCCTTCATGGGCCAAACCAAAATAATCAGCGGAAGCTACGGCGTAGTAGACATCATATCCTAACAACGACCCGACAGGCAGCTGACTTATGGAGATCCCTAGTTCGTGTAGAAGTCGCCATACTCCTCCTCGGCATAGTGCTCCTCGAAGTCTGGCTAAGACAATAGCCAGGGACGAAACCAATATGAGTACATTTGATTGTACTCGCAAACTACCCCAACATGAGTATGCACTAGTTTTATTTTAATTTCAGACTTTTATTTATTAAAACATCTCTATATCTTTATTGAAAAAGGTAAGAAGAATTTTATAACTATCGTTAAATAAAATCACTATTTGATCTGTTTCTCCAAAACTCCTCCTTTTTCCGACCATAGCCCGTCATGGTCCACTTGTCTCCAACAACCTCATACCGATCCGTTGGTATAGGTGTATGAAACATTCTCCACTTCATTTTTCCTTTTAAAAACTCAAATCTTTTTAAAACTTGCACATGGTCTTAGGACAGTCTTCAAACTGTCCATTACCGAGGACTCGGCTATTCGAATAGTTTTACACTCTGCAGAGGTAGCACGCTTTTCCCACATCCATCCGATAACTCATCGTGTCAGCCACGTCTCGCCATACAAGGACCTTGGTCTTGATCTTCAGGTTCAACAAAGTGACCTTGGTCTTGATCTTCAGGTTCAACAAATTCTCCCTCCTCGACAAATCCGACAACGCTCTCGTCTAATTAATAAACAAACAATCACTATACTACTCAATCAAACATCTCAACATTACAATCTTAAATGCTCTAAATAGCCACTGCACACGTCAAGCAACACAATTTGGTTTCAATTTATTTGAATTAACCATTATTTATTTATGTCTTAATTATGACAGAAACTAGTTGAACATGTTTAATTGCATAACTCAAGTTCTGTTGGTCACAAAAATACAAACTAAAATTTTACAAAGAGCTACTGATGTGTAGAAACAACACAATTTAATTTGGATTAAGTGGAGTTACCAAACTCCCTACACAATTGTTTTAATCCAGAAACTTAATAATCAAGTTTTAGCTACAAATCAAGTTCTGTTGATCCTAAAATTAAATCCTTTTAGGGGTAACCAACCATGACTAAATGTGATCTAACAAAATTGGTCCTAATTCATTTGGGTTAAACATTAAACATCTATAATTGTTTTAGTGCAGAAAGGTTTACTAATTTTAACTTAAAGCCAAACAATTAATATGCTTAATTAATTCTACCAAAATTAGGGAAGCTAATAGATCAAAGTACCAAGCTAAAAAAATTGGTTTGGAATTATTTGGGTTAATAGAGTATCAGAAACAAACAAGTTTAGATTTTAAACCTTCTGTGGCATTTTTAATACTACACATTTATTGTTTATCTAAATGAAATGAAACCACTTGGGTTGGTTAAATAATTTCATAAGCTGTTCAAAGTTATTTATTTATCTAAATGAAATGAAACCACTTGGGTTGATTTATTTGAATCTGTAAATCTCGAGATATTGAATTTCAAAGTTATGTCCAGTACTGAAATTCCAGAGAGATTTAAATTAGAAAAACATGCTGTTCTGGATAATGTTGAGAATCCTGACGGGTGGGGTCCACTCATCAGTGACTCAACCGAAAACGTCTCGCGCACTGGATAATTTTTAAAACACTGACAGTGGGGTCCACCTGTCAGCGTCACAACTAACGAAACGTTACGGCACCGTGGATAGAAGATCCAACGGCTGAGGATGGCCACCATCGGCGACGACCTAAAACGGGCGGCGCCGTGGCTCCGGCGACGGTGAGGTCGGCGATTCGCTCACCTAGGGGCTCGGGAGGACGTGCAGGTGAGGCAGATCGAACGCGGCGGCCTGGGGAAGCTTGCTGGAGGAGTTGTGCTTCCTGGGACGGCTCCAATCGACGGCGTCGAGCAGCTCCGCTTCCGTGGCCACGGCACCAACTCCGGCGAGCTCCTGGCGACGTTCCTGAGCGCGAAACAGAGGGGAAAAAGTGCGTGTGAGTGCGGTGAACTCGAGCAACAACGTAGAGGGGTCAGAGGGAGAGAAAGAGCAGCAGCACGACACGGCTGTGGTCGTCTCCTACCTCGGGCACGGCCGAGCTAGGAGATGACACGGGCAGCAGCAACTGCTCCGCCCTCCTGGCGGTGCACGAGAGGGTGTGGAGTGAGGAAGTGAGAGTGGTGGAGTGTGGAGAGAAAGGGTGAGCTCGAGGTGGCTTATAAGGCCGAAGCTCGGCGCATGGTGGTCGGAGTTCACGCGGGGTCCAGAGAGGGGGAGAGCTCGGCATTGGCTGTCGGGGGTGTGCAGGCACGTCGAGGGACAGCGTTAGCGGGCAGTGGGGCGAGAATGCGTACGTGTCGACGAGCTGAGGAAGCTCGAGGTCGGGACGGCCGTGGACATGCCGACGGCGTTCCGCGGAGCGCGCGTGTCAGGGGGAGCCTCCGCGGCGCGGCCACGATGTCCAGGAGACTGAGGGGAGGCTAGGGAGTGGCGGGGTGGTCTTTGGCTGTCGGATGGTGCAGTGCAGCGCCGGGGTCATCAGCGATGACCTAGGCTCGGCCATGGCGCGCGGCGAGCACGGGCGCGTGCTAAGGGGGACGTGCGGGGAGCAGTGGTGGCAAACCGACGTGTCTTCTGGAGCAGAAGAGCGAGGGAGACAGGTAGGGCATGGCGCGGGGCCACCACGGCATCTCCACCATCTTCGGCCGCAGTGGCGGACATGGCACAGTGGCGGCGACCATGGCGGCGACCGCGGCGACCTTCTCCAGCTCGATTTCTTCGGCTCCAGTGGGTGAGAGGGGTGAGTGGAGTGAGAGGGAGTGATTGGTGCTAGGGATTCGACGAAACTAGCTCGGATTTGATCGAATTCGATTTGGATTTGGGGAAGAACACGGGTCTGCCACCAGGTGTTCGACCGTGTCCTCACCCAACTAAAAATTCATATTTTTGCAAATTATTTTCATAATTTGCCTCACACATGTTTATCAAGATTTGTGGTGCTGTGTTGGAATTTATTTGGTAAGTGCAACATAGCACATTTCTTGATTTGAATTACATAAAGAAAGATATGGAATTTAAATTTAGGCCTTTTTGGAAATATTTATTTGAGAGGGAAAAGTGGTGAGAATAAAATGAGAGTGATTATATTATCACTCCACTGAATTTTGTTTGGAAGAAAATTAATTTCTCACCTGGAGAATTTGTGTGACACTTGTCACATGATTTTATTGTTTTAGCTTTTTATTTTATTCTTTTGTTTTTCCAAGTTTTTAATTAGAGCAAACAACATCACAAGCAACAACATACAATCAACACACATAATACAACAAAAGTTTTTGTTGGCCCATATTTTTGGGCTAATAATAATTGTCATAATTTTGGGATGTTACAGATCCTTCCCCCCTTAAAATAAATCTCGTCCCGAGATTTGCTAGGCTTAGGTACTAAAGAGGTTTGGGAATTCGCTTCTAAGATAGTCCTCGCGTTCCCAAGTTGCTTCTTCTTCAGAGTGGTTAGTCCACTGGACTTTGTAGAACTTGATCGCGCGCCTCCGGGTAAGACGAACATCTTCGTGAAGAATCTTGACGGGTCTCTCACGATAGTCAGGTCTTGGTTCAGGTCGATGGAGAGGTGGTCGATGTTCTTAAAAACGTCGGGCTGGTCGGGAACTTCAAGACACTTCCGGAGCAAGGAAATGTGGAAGACATCGTGATAATCCTAACTCTTGGGGCAACTCCAGTTGATAGGATACTTCTCCTCGACGAGCAATGATCTTGAAGGGTCCAATATACCTTGGCGCTAATTTTCCTTTGACATGGAAACGCTGCATTCCTTTAAGGGGTGTCACTCGGAGATAAACATAATCTCCGACATTGAAAGTGACATCGCGACGCTTGGGATCAGCGTAGCTCTTTTGACGGGATTGGGCAGTTTTGAGACGCTCACGAATAAGTTGAACTTGTTCTTCAGCTTCACGGAGGGTATCTGGTCCAAACAATTTGCCTTCTCCGGTGTCGGACCAATTCAGGGGCGTACGACACTTCTTGCCGTAAAGTGCTTCAAAAGGGGCCATTTGCAGACTAGACTGTAGCTATTGTTATAGGAGAACTCTGCAAACGGAAGACAATCTTCCCACTTGGAACCATAGGATAGAACACATGCGCGAAGCATGTCCTCCAATATCTGGTTCACTCGCTCAGTTTGGCCATCGGTCTGGGGATGATAAGCTGTGCTAAATGCTAACTTGGTTCCGAGGGCTTAGTGAAGGGATTTCCAGAATCTTGAAGTGAATTGCGTGCCTCTATCAGATACAATCTTCTTAGGCACACCGTGCAGGCTTACTATTCTGGAAATATACAAGTCTGCTAACTGAACTCCGGTGTGAGTGGTCTTGACAGGAATAAATGGGCAACCTTGGTCAGTCGATCAACGATGACCCAGATTGAATCATGGCCTCGGTTGGATCTTGGAAGTCCGGTAATAAAATCCATTCCAATTTCATCCCACTTCCACTCGGGAATTTTCAAAGGTTGAAGCAATCCAGCGGGTCGCTGATGTTCAGCCTTGACTCGCTGACAGATATCACACTTGGCTACAAAAGAACCAATCTCTCGCTTCATTCCATGCCACCAAAATCTTTCACGAAGGTCTTGGTACATTTTGGTTCCGCCGGGGTGGATTGAATAAGGGGTCTCATGGGCTTCCTTCAGGATTAACTCCTTAAGTTCCGTGACATTGGGCACACAGATACGGCCATTGAATTTCAGCACTCCTTCAGCATCTTCGGTAAAACCGGGTGCTTTGCCGAGAGAAATCTTCTTTTTAATTCCTTCAATGCTTTCATGATCTTTTTGGGCTTCCTTGATTTGATCCATCAGGGTTGGGGCTAACTCTAAATTGGCGAGATAACCATGGCTAACAAGCTCTAGTCCAAAATCTTTGAACTCTTTGAACAAGGCTGGCTGTTCGGCTTGGATCAAGGCATTCAGGGTGCAAGGTTTGCGACTAAGGGCATCGGCAACTACATTAGCCTTTCCGGGGTGATAATGGATTCCAATATCATAATCCTTGATTAATTCCATCCATCTCCTCTGTCGCAGGTTCAGCTCCTTCTGGGTGAAAATATACTTCAAGCTCTTATGATCCGTATAGATCTCGCAGCGATGTCCCGCAAGATAGGGACGCCACGTCTTAAGAGCAAGAACAACAGCAGCTAACTCCAGGTCATGGGTTGGGTAATTCTCTTCATGCGGTCGCAACTGTGGGACAGATACGACACAACTTTGCCTTCTTGCATCAGAACGCAACCAAGTCCGAGGCGTGATGCATCGCAATACACGTCGAAACTCTTGGTGACGTCTGGCATAATCAAGATTGGGGTTGAGGTCAGTCTCTTCTTCAATTCTTGGAAACTATCTTCACACTTCTGAGTCCATTCAAATTTCTTGTCCTTCTTCAACAGTTGGGTCATGGGTTTGGCTATACTGGAGAATCCTTCAACGAACTTGCGGTAATAACCGCTAGTCCGAGAAAGCTTCGGATTTCAGTCACACTGGTTGGGGCTTTCCAGTCAACAATGGCTTGGATCTTCTCTGGGTCAACAGAAATTCCTCCAGCAGACACAACATGTCCGAGAAATGCCACTTCACTGAGCCAAAACTCACACTTGCTAAGCTTGGCATACAGCTGGTGCTTCGGAGGGTCTCCAAAACTAGACGCAGGTGTTCAGCATGCTCTTCTTCGGTCTTGGAATAAATAAGGATGTCATCGAGGAAAACTACCACGAACTTGTCGAGGTACTCCATGAAAATCTTGTTCATGAGATTCATGAAATAGGCTGGGGCATTGGTCAGACCAAAGGACATCACGGTGTATTCAAACAAACCGTAACGAGTGGTGAAGGCGGTCTTGGGAATGTCTGACTCTCGGATTTTCAACTGATGGTATCCTGTCCGAAGATCGATCTTGGAAAAGACTCGGGCTCCGTTCATTTGATCGAACAGATCCTCGATCTTGGGAAGAGGGTACTTGTTTTTAATGGTCACGTCATTTAGCTTGCGATAATCCACACACAGGCGTGTGGTACCGTCTCTCTTGTCCACAAAAATGATGGGTGATCCCCAAGGTGAAGCGCTTGGGCGAACAAGACCTTTGCTGAGCATATCAGCCAACTGCTTCTTCAACTCAACCAGTTCTTCCGGATTCATCCGATAAGGCTTTGGGATATAGGGGTGTTCCTGGGATAAGTTCAATTATGAACTCAATATCCCGGTCTGGCGGCATACCAGGCAACTCTTCAGGGAAAACATCTCGGAATAGGTGAACAACACGGATCTCATCTAGGGTGGGTCGAGCTATGCCTCATGGCAGCCTGGTTGGGAATGACTAGTTTCAGACACATACTCCACTTCTACTTCTTTGTCGGTGGTGATGGATACAGCTCTTCTGGCACAGTCTATTCGACCATGGTACTTGGCTAACCAATTCATACCAAGTATAACATCTATGCCTTGGGTTCCCAGAAATTAAGTCGACTGGAAACTTTTCTCCTTTGATCTCAAGGGAAACGTCGGGCAAAACAACTTGGTCTCTACGGTGGATTCTGGGATTTGGATGACCATGGGTTTGGGTAAGAGGCTCCGACTAAACCTCCCTTAGCAACAAATTCTTGGGTAACAAAGGAATCAGAATCAAACAGAACAGTTGCAGGTACTGAGTTGACAAGGAACGTACCCAGCACAACATCTGGCGCATCCTGGGCTTCTTCAGCATTGATGTGGTGCAGACGACCCTTGGCAACAGCAACATTTCCGCGGGGTGCGGCATTCTTGCCATTTCCATTGCGGCCTTGACCATTGTTTGGTGCCGGCGCATTGGGGCGCTGAACATTCCTCTTAGGATTGGGGCATTCTCTGGAGTAGTGACCCTTGTGCCGCATTCAAAGCAGACAACATTGGCATTGCGGTTGAAGTTGTTGAAGTTTCCTCCGGGACGGTTATTGTCATTGGGACGGTTGAAGTTGTTTGGGCGGTTAGGGAAATTGGGGCGTGGAGCTTGTGGTGGTCGATAGGCACCAACTCCGGTGAGCTCCTGGCGACGTTCCTGAGCGCGAAACAGAGGGGAAAAGGTGCGTGTGAGTGCGGTGAACTTGAGCAACAACGTAGAGGGGTCAGAGGGAGAGAAAGAGCAGCAGCACGACACGGCCGTGTCGTCTCCTACCTCGGGCACGGCCGAGCTCGGAGATGACATGGGCAGCAGCAACTGCTCCGCCCTCCTGGCGGTGCACGAGAGGGTGTGGAGTGAGGAAGTGAGAGTGGTGGAGTGTGGAGAGAAAGGGAGAGCTCAAGGTGGCTTATAAGGCCGAAGCTCGGCGCATGGTGGTCGGAGTTCACGGGGTCCAGAGAGGGGGAGAGCTCGGCATTGGCTGTCGGGGGTGTGCAGGCACGTCGAGGGACAGCGTTAGCGGGCAGTGGGGCGAGAATGTGTACGTGTCGACGAGCTGAGGAAGCTCGAGGTCGGGACGGCCGTGGACATGCCGACGGCGTTCCGCGGAGCGCGCGCGTCAGGGGGGGCCTCCGCGGCGCGGCCACGATGTCCAGGAGACTGAGGGGAGGCTAGGGAGTGGCGGGGTGGTCTTTGGCTGTCGGATGGTGCAGTGCAGCGCCGGGGTCGTCAGCGATGACCTAGGCTCGGCCATGGCGCGCGGTGAGCACGGGCGCGTGCTAAGGGGGATGTGCGCGGAGCAGTGGTGGCAAACCGACCGTGTCTTCTGGAGCAGAAGAGCGAGGGAGACAGGAAGGGCATGGCGCGGGGCCACCACGACGTCTCCACCATCTTCGGCCACAGTGGCGGACATGGCATAGTGGCGGCGACCATGGCGGCGACCGCGGCGACCTTCTCCAGCTCGATTTCTTCGGCTCCAGTGGGTGAGAGGGGTGAGTGGAGTGAGAGGGAGTGATTGGTGCTGGGGATTCGACGAAACTAGCTCGTATTTGATCGAATTCGATTTGGATTTGGGGAAGAACACGTGTCTGCCATCAGGTGTTCGACCGTGTCCTCACCCAACTAAAAATTCATGTTTTTGCAAATTATTTTCATAATTTGCCTCACACATGTTTATCAAGATTTGTGGTGCTGTGTTGGAATTTATTTGGTAAGTGCAACATAGCACATTTCTTGATTTGAATTAGACAAAGAAAGATATGGAATTTAAATTTAGGCCTTTTTGGAAATATTTATTTGAGAGGGAAAAGTGGTGAGAATAAAATTAGAGTGATTATATTATCACTCCACTGAATTTTGTTTGGAAGAAAATTAATTTCTCAACTGGAGAATTTGTGTGACACTTGTCACATGATTTTATTGTTTTAGCTTTTTATTTTATTCTTTTGTTTTTCCAATTTTTTAATTAGAGCAAACAACATCACAAGCAACAACATACAATCAACACACATAATACAACAAAAGTTTTTGTTGACCCATATTTTTGGGCTAATAATAATTGTCATAATTTTGAGATGTTACATTTTCCTTCCGAAGGCACCATCTGGATCTATCCCTTTTCGCTTCACAATATTTCTTGACAGATGCTATACGTACGACACTTTTAGTACCATTTGCATACGACTAGCACCATCGAACTATTCATTTGTGAGGCAACTTAAAGCAGAGCGCTGGATGGCACGTCGTACAGATATCGGACACATAGTGTCGTACGCATAGAAGTTTCGATATTTCTTAGATATAAGACAACATAATGGGCCCATTTTCTTCTCAATCATAGTTTTTTTTTCAAGTATAATATGATGATGTAAACAAATAATACTATTTTTTACTGAGTCGTGGAGAGAGGAGAAGGGAGGAGAGGAAAGAAAAAAGGGATGCAGATTAAGGGTCGGCTACAACATATGCTCTAAAAAACTTTGTAAGAGTGTGAGATATTAATAAAGTAGTATATCTTTATAGCTATTTTTTTTATGAAGTGCATGTTCGCAATTAGACTGGTTATAGACGACACATTATAGGCATCATCTGGCTATATTATTATTGTTACTCTTAGATGATAGAACAAAGCGGACAATTTTATTTTGCTCTTTCTCAAGTACAACGACATGCCAAATGTAGCCTACTCCGTCCGTCCTTGAAGGAGTGTACTTCCAACTTTCCTGGAAAGTCAACTTTTATATGTTTGACCGTATTTATACAAAAACTCACCAAACTTTGTGTTATCAAATTGGTAGTATTAGATTCATGGTAAAATATATTTTCATCTCATACCTATTTGGTTTCACAAAAAGTAGTATACTTTTATACAAACTCGGTCAAACTTTGAAATGGTTTGACTCTCCAAGAGAGTTGGAAGTACACTCTTTTAAGGACGGAGGGAGTACGAGGCTAGCCGGGTAGTTGTCTATGGAGGAGTTTTGGCCATGACTTATAGGATCTCCGTTATAAAAACAAGACTTATAAATTCAGTTAAAAGTTAAAGTCTTCTAAGTTTGAAACATCTACAATGGCAAATCAAGGTTCCCAGCACAATATTTTCGTATATTTCCTCATTAGTTTTTATGTTTGATATTTTCTTCTATATATTTGGCCAAACCTTAGTAAGATTTGACTTCTAAATACATTTATATGCGTTTTTGAAACAACCACTTTGCACTCCGCGATATCTGACAACATAGAGAGGTGACAATCTGGTATAGGATTTTCCGGAGTAATCTTCTGTAATACAAAAGAGCCTACATCCATTACAAATCTGTGTATGCCTGAAATCCACCAACTTGGCTTACCTCTTTGAACCATTAGTGATAATGGCTTATCATCAATGGTTAGGTTAACAAAAATTGCAATGCTAAATACTCGGTTTGGGCCGTAAGTTGGAGCCCAAAATTTCTATTTCTGTGTCCTCCAACCGATGTCAGTTCGCCCTTATGATTCAGCCACGACTTCCGTTTTGCTTCTCAAATCTTAGTTCTCGTTCACGTTGGTTCACGCTCTTCCTAGATCCGCATGTCTATAAGCTACAACATCGTCTTCTTCGTATCCTGGATCCGCCATTGCGCTCCTCTATGGGCCTCTCCCCACCGCCACTCGGTGACTCGGGTGAGGGCTTACGCCACGCAGCGCTTCGTCGAGTCACGCCCGATCTGGTCGCCGTCGTGTTGGGCGTCGCGCGCGTGCCTCAACGCTTGGTCTCACCGTCTTCCCATTTCATTGCTGTAAAACGATTCAGGCTCCAAACGTTGCCGTTGCTTCTCGTCACTCGTTCCCGCAACATTCGTGAGTCAAATGGCTTATTCATTCATATCTCCAGAACAATGACTGCAAAAGATAGCAAAACGTCAAGATTATTGATATAAAAATTGACATTTCCCTGCTAATTAAGGCTGAAAATGTTTAAACTTTTAACCATTGATTAGTACTTACATTCAGAATCTGTCCTGTCCCATTTGGAGCAATCTTCCTCCTCGCCATCCGTTTCCCGGCGAGAGCGATCGCCTTGTCGCGACTTCCCGTTGGGCCTATCGTCCAAGCAGTAGCCCTTCACCGTGCTGATGCTGCTCGGCCTGACCTTGATCTTCTTGCCGATAACCGTCCGAAAAAACTGTCAACGGAGAAGAACAATTTAGATGCATGGCCGCCTCATCAGTTACGTACACCTAGCTCTAGCTGGGCGTATGCATTACCTTGTCCATTCTCGATTCCACTGGATCCTTCAAGTTCGGGGACGGCGCGAAGCCGCCGTTGCAGACGAACATCTTCCTGAACAGGAACTTGAATAGGGACCTGTTCTTGATGTCGGAGCCTCTAATGTTACCGGTCTTGACTAGAAGGTCCTTGGCCATGCTCAGGATGATCTTGGTGTTGGGCGAGAGGTCGCCGTCGGCTTCAACTTCATCGCCTTCATCGCGCTCCTGAAGGGCTCTCCTGTCCACCTCTAGGCTGGACGGGCAGTTGAGGAACCTGTCTAGCGGCAGGCCGAGGTCCTCGGCCCCGGGGGCGCCGGACTTGGACTTTGCGCGCCTCAGGAGCTTTGCCAGAGCGTCCTGGAGCTTCTCCGCTTCCTCGATGGTGAACTCCGGCAGGTCGTGCGTCAACGTGGGGTGCTCTTCTTCCGCGGGCTCGTCGATGACGTTTCCGAGCGTACCGATGGAGAGGAAACCCGCTGCCTGGTCTTGCTGAGAGCGCCATTGCTGCTGCTCGTTGGTGAGATGTTGTTTCTTCTCCGGAACAACTTGGTATATCTCCGCTTTGCCATTGAATCTGCTCCGTGCCCAGTTGATGATCTGCACAAGGCGAAAACATACAGGATCATAAGTACATTGCACTGTAATATCAATATGAAATGTTAGAAGCAGTAAATGGGCTGGGATGGCATAATCAAGCTGACTTACCCCCATGTCTAGGGTCTAGATTCGCCTCTCTCCGGTTGACAGTTTGAACAATACAAATGTAGAAATCTAATGGCAAGATTGTGTAGGATAAAAGAACGCCGCGGGCAGCCAATAAGCGATAGAGATGGTAGGATGTTAGATTCAGGGGGCAAATTCTTGCTTGCAGGTCCCCCCGAGCAGTTCTCGAGTTGGTATGGTGTGTCTGTCAATAGATAGTAGTGATAGCCAGTGGCTGCTATATATAGACTTGGGTTCCGTCCCAGGCTCCAAGGAGGGATCAATAACTAAATAGCTCAAGATGGTAACTGAATAGTAGTTCTAGGTCAACACTTGCATGTTTAAGTATGTACTACAGTAGTTTATGTGGTAGGGAGTACAATCGATTGGAGTGAGTCGTGGACGAAGGTGGGCGATGCAAGCTGCCAGACTGCAGAATGCTAAATCCTCTATAATGTAACTGAACTATTGAGCTCCTTTAGTAGCCCTATACTTCGCGTATGATTCAGCGACTGCTGATTCTTTCAAGAGTCAAATGCCCTCTTTGGCACACACTTTGGCCACGGATTTTCAAGAGGATGTCTCGTTAATGAGGTATGCACGTGGAAATATTTCTCGTCATTCTCAACGCCAAGCTGCGTCTTTCCACGTCGCACCTGCCCACCAGTTGATCAAGGTGAATAGTATTAAATAGTACATGTTGAAATCTTTCTTGAAATTATCAATATACCGCAAGGTTTCTGACCTTCCAAGTCGCATTTGTCGGTGCAACTTCAGTTAATCTTCGCAGCATCCAGCATGTTAGAGTTGTTGCTATAATTACGGTGCTTTTAGTTGGTTATGAAGGTGGTTTTGTTACTCGATAACAGCTGTACTTGATCGGCGGCGTGATACGTACGCCCTCCGTCTCTAAATTAGTACTACCTCCGTTACATAATGTAAACATTTTTAGTAAACTAGTTTAGCTTGCTAAAAAAGCTTATATTGTGGAACAGAGGGAGTATACTTCTACTTTTGACTTAAGTCAAGCTTTTTTAAACAACATTATACCAAAACGTAGCAGCATTTACAAAATCAATTTAATATTATTAGATCCATTTTGAAATCTAGTTTCATAATATGGTAATTTTATGTCATACATATTGCTACATTTTTCACAAAGTTGGTCAAACTTTAAATAGTTTAATTCGAACAATACTACCTTTATTTAGAGTCGGAGGATTTACCTTGAGATACGGGGAAAGACGATGAGAAGCCACCGGAAGAATCGGTAGCTGGGGATTTCCGGGGTGCTATTGACGCACGCGCTGATGCATGCATTGCTGAAACACAGTACTCCTATTGACTTGCAATGTTTTCTATATTTATTTATTTTTGAATGCTGGAGTCAAGTACGTTTTCAAACAAAAGATATGGATAGTAGTACTCCAAGCTTTATCTCACTTAATTACGCCCACTCTCAGTGCTACTTCAAGTCCGTACGGCTAGAATATCATATGCCGTGTCATAATACCCACCACAAACATTAGATAACCTATTCTACTTCACCAGTGTCCTGGACTATATGAAGTACTTATCAGTTCGCAACCACAATTCTTATGCCCCAACATTGTAATGTATCGATTGAACCGGTAAAAGTACTGTACTGAATTAAAGTAAGAGTCCAATTGATCGGAAAGTCATTTTGACTCTCGAGTTCTAGTGATCCCGCTATTTTGAAAAACAAAATGTGGGCATAGTAAATGATGCATGCTACAAGCATGCAAAATCACAATGCAATTTTTTTGTATTATGCGCTACACAAAAATTACGAAATCTTGTGTATTTTGGAGATTAGAAAGTGTGTATGCTTAAATCCACACATTTTTTTTGCGTAGCTCGGACTATTAAAGTATTTCAAATTAAGATTGTGCATGTTCGTAGGATACATCATTGACAACACACTGGATTTTTTGGATTTTTAAAAAATATATAAGTATATATTTTTGATTTTTTTTAAATAAAGAGATCACTGGAACTCGAGAGTCAGAAATCTCCACTCATTGATCCCAATTGATATACTACTACAACCAAATTAGATGTTGGTCTTTGATAGCCATGAATAAGAACGGGACTCAGGGCTCCATGTGCAAATTGGCATTTGGTTAAAACTGTGTTTAGCGCAAGTAATTAAACCTTAATGATGGGATGTTATCATACCCCGATAGTAACTACCTGGACTAATGGGGACCTTTCATTCTATATATTCATTGACCTACACCATGGCCAATTGGTCATAACATTAGGTCTGTAGCGGCTGTAGCACATTTTCTATGACAACCGAGCATTGGATTTGTTAATCAAAGAAAGTAGGAAAGAATGCAGAGTTGGTGCACCCGGGCACCAGTGAGCCCTTGTGCTAATATTTTTTAAATTAAAAAAATAAAAAATGTATACAAACGCGTGTTCTCTACGTATATGGAAATTTAAGGTGAAAAAAAAATCGTATTCCGAGCTACAAAATAATAATAAAATTGCGAACGCAATATAGCGAAAATATTGGCTTGTATTTGCTAGAAATTTCTCTTTTTGCGTAGCGTAAAATACAAAAAAAATTACGAGATTCCTTGTATACACACATAATGTGTATATGTCTTTGTGTACAAATTTTCAGATTTCTTTTAGACCTAAAAGTATGATTTTCAAAAAACAAGATCCAGTGAGCTCGGGAGCCATTACTGATTACCGAAGAAAGCATTACTATTTGTAAACATGCAGGTGGCATTGTGAGGCCGGCCCACCCTAAGGTTTGGTGCAGCCCATATATTACCTACAAAAACGAAAGAAAAAACTCCAGCCCAAGTAAAAGGGGAGATGCTATATATCGCCTTAAAGGAAAATCCTATATATCGCCCACAGGCGACGGATCGTGGCCCTGTCGCCTGAAGGGGGAGGCGCGTCGTCGGCGCGGATGGGCCGGCCCATCAGGCGATTTTTTTTCTTTTCTTTCCTTTTCTTCTCTGTTTTGTTTTCATTTTCTGTTTTCGTTTTTCTTTTTCTTCTGTTTTCGTTTTTTTTCTTTCGAAAAAATTAAAATTCAAAAAAGTTGAAATTAAATTTCTTCAGATTTGAAAAGAAAATCAAATTTAAAATTGTTCTCATATTGAAATTTGTTCAATTGTAAATATGTTCCGACTTCAAATTTTGTTCGAATTCGAAAAAATTTCAATTTCAAAATTTGTTCCGATTCAAAAATTGTTCAAATTCGAAATTTGTTCCGACTCCGAAAGTTGTTCAAATTCCAAATTTGTTCCGATGTCGAAATTTGTTCAAATTTAAAAATTGTTCCGATTCGAAATTTGTTCAAATTTGAAATTTGTTCCGATTTGAAATTTGTTCAAATTCGAATTTTGTTCAGATTTAAAAATTGTTCTGATTCAAATTTTGTTCCGATTCGAAATTCGTTCAAATTTGGAATTTGTTCCGATTTCAAAATTATTCCGATTCGAAATTTGTTCTGATTCAAAATTTGTTCAATATCGAAATTTGTTCCGATTTAAAATTTATTCAAATTCGAAATTTGTTTTGATTTAAAATTTGTTCAATTTTCGCGTGTAGGAAGAATCAGTACAGGCCTACAGGAAACAAGCGTACAGGAAACCGTCGCGCCTGATATAGGCCGGGCCCATTAATCTTTTCTAGCAAGCGACGTGGCCAAGAGCCGTCACCGTAAGGCGACCTAAAGGACCTCCCGCCAAAAAGCGGCGCGGAAGTCTCGCGCCGCCTGCAGCGCCCACTAAATGGGCTCAATGACGCGGCCCATTTAAACAGGTCAATTTATTTTTTACTTTTACTTTTCGTTTGCCGATTTAATTTGAACAATTTTCGAATAAGAATAAATTTTCAAATTGAACAATTTTCGAAAGTGAACAAATTAATTTGAACAATTTTCGAAAATGAACAAATTTTGAATTCGAACAATTTTCAAAAAGTAAATAAATTTCAAATTTGAACAATTTTCCAAAATGAACAAATTTTGAATTTGAACAATTTTTGAAAATTAACAATTTTTGAATTTGAACAATTTTCGAAAATGAACAAATTTCGAAATTGAATCATTTTCAAAAAATGAACAAATTTCGAATTTGAGTAATTTTAAAAATGAACAAATTTTGAATTTGAACAATTTTCGAAATGAACAAAAAAAAATTCGAATTTGAATTTTTCAAAGGAAAAACGAAAATAAGAAACGAAAAGGAAAACAGAAGAAAAAGAAAAAGGAAACAGAAACGAAAATGAAAAAAAAAGACAAGAAAAAAACACGAGATGGGCCGGCCCAGCAGCAGCGCGCTTCAGGCGGCGCGGTCGTCTAGCACCGCTGTTGGGCGATATATAGGATTTGCCAAGTAAAAGGTCTACCCCACCCTAGCAGATGGGCTGGATCCGTCATGGTTGCCTCGTTCCTCCATCTACGCACAAAATTGTGAGGCATTAATTGTTGCTCAATACAAATTTCGAAGTCAACATCTTTATAGATCTTCAATTTTCTCACTTCCCAACTTTTCTCGGATGATACAACAAATCATGGCCCATCTTTCTTCCACTTCACAATTTTTTTTAGATGAGATAACAAATAATAATTTTCCATAGGTCTTATCTCTCTCAGTTTTCCCCTCACATTTCTCTCCCTCCCTACCCGTGCCCACTCGAATTAGATCTACTTATCCTCTAATAACTACTCCCTCCGTTCCATATTACTTGACACTAAAATGGATGTATCTAGACTTATTTTAGTACTAGATACATCCATTTGAAAGTCAAGTAATATGGAACGGAGGGAGTATATAGCCAGATCTACATGGAGTAGAAATTTCTTGCTCCCGGGCTCCAGTGATCACTCTAGTTAAAAAAAAAAATCATATTTATAAGTTTCAAAAAATTCTAGAAAAAATGCTGGGTGTTGTCAATGATATGTCCCAAACGTGCAAAATCTCGGTTTGAAATATTTTATATTCTGTTCTATACAAAAATGACAAATGTGTGAATCTAAATGTACATACTTTCAACTCTCCAAAATATACAAGATTTGTTATTTTCATGTAGCCCAGAATATATAGCATTTCAAATCAAAATTTTGCAAGTTTGTGAGATACATCATTAGCAACATGCATGATTTTTTTCAGATTTTTATGAAACTTAAAAAAAATGATTTTAAGTTTCTTTTAACCAGAGGAAGCACCGGAGCTGAGGAGCAAAACGTGTTTTCCGGATCTACACCTTCTTCACTCACTTTTTCCTCCACTTACTCTCCCTCCACTCACTCAATTGATTAAATATCTCTCTCCTCCATTAATGAAGCATTAAAAAATGACGCTGAATGTAAATCTGGGAGTGTTGGGTATATATGTTACACATGTTGGCTTTTCATGTTACACGTGGCAACTCGTTACTAACTAACGAGGATATGCGCATACTCATAATTGTTTGTAGATGAACATATTTTAATGACCTGTTAGATTTAGAAGATTTTAAGACTGGATGTTGTTGCAAGCAAAGCAAACGGTGGTTTTATGTTGCAATGATCGAATACGAGATTTGTAATTTCAAGTACAAAGGACTATGGGGAAAGTGGCCGACCTTTCCCTACACGAGTCGGCTCACGTGTGGCGTACACAAAGAAACAAGACTGCGACATAGAGTTCTTAGTTAGAGCCCTTCATGGTGCTCCCAGGTGGTGCTGGCCTGGTTGAGACGAGGCGAAGATGAACGAAGTGTTTTTTGAGGCAGACATCAACAATATCATGAAGATCACTCTAGGTCGTGTTGGAACAGATGACTACTTGGCTTGGAATTACACCAAAAGTGCGATTTTTAGTGTTCTTTCCGTGTACCATCTACAAAATTAGATCCAGCTCCTCAAAACTAGTCGTCCAAGTTCTTCTTTACCATTTGATGAGCATAAAGGTTGGCATGCTATCTGGTGGTGCATTGTTGGAGATCGGTATAAAAATGGACTAGCAGTTGCGGAAGAGCTCAAGCAACAACGGATTAAGAATTACTCCCTCCGTTCACAAAAGGATGTCTCAATCATTTCTGAATTTGCATGTATCTACATGTCTAGATACATGCAAATTCAGAAATGATTGAGACATCATTTTGTGAACGGAGGGAGTAGATCCGTTGTGTGGCGTGTAGCCGTGAAGAATCTGTATCATGCATAGATTCTGATCATGTCCTCATTTTTATAGAACCTGAGAATTACTGACGCACAAACCGTTTTGATCCTTAGAGCCCAGGTTGAGTTGATGGGTTGGCTTCTGGATTGGTTCCACGATGTGTGTGATATAGGGAGCTATCAACTAGATTATTGGATTTGTATCAGCTGTGGTAGGTTCAGAATGATGCTAGAACGTCCGAGAAGATTGAAGATCCAATGTCGACGAGACGCATAACAAATTTCTTGGTCGAGCAGTGGATTGCTTTGGACTCCACTGCGCAAAACAAGCTCAGGTGGCAATCTGGTCTCCACCTGACCTGGGATGGCACAAAACAAATCCTAAGGCCTTGTTACAAGGGTATTTTAGAGATTGATGGAGATAATCCTCTATTAAATTGGGTGAAACCCCAAACTTCATCCAATCCCTTAGGGATTGGTGATCCAATCCACTAGGTAGGGTAGTGTATTGCATCTCCTAGGGAATTGAGAAAAAATGAACTAGAGTTTGAGTATTTGTGGGGAAAGGTGGGGATAAAACCTGTCCAATACACACTAGAAACAAACGATGTTTTGGAATATATGAGGATTTGGGGTTTGACCGGGATAATCCCCACCAATCTCTTAAAAAACTCTAAAAACAAACCGAGCCTAATGGGGATTCTTTCTCATGGATTTGGTCATGGAGGTGGTGGTGTGTGGTCCTCCGTGATCATCATGGCGACTTCAAGGCTGGAGTATGTCAACCCGCTATAGAACTGCCACACATGAGGCTGGAGTGGCTAGGTTGATTACGGAGATACAAAATTTGAGTGTTGCGACAAAAATGGTTGAAGAGAACAGAGATCATTCGTGAAGACATCAAAGCCATCCTACGAGGTTTCACCGATCACTCGTACGATGTTCTTGTAACAAGGTTATTGATCGATTATCTAGGGACGGTTGCGACAATAAATTGTGTAACACCTAGTTAGTGTACCCCCGGTTTACACTTTGAACTCGTTGGCATCTAATTGTGCAAGCATCAAATATATTTCACAACATTTGATCTAAAAACAGAAGTTCAACCAATGATCTGAGGGCTATCATTTTCTCTTTCCTTTTCTCACTCCTCTTCTCCCGCTGAGAGTCGAGCGTCCTCATCTAAAATAAGAAGAGTCGAGCGTCCTCTCCCGACCACTCTCCTCTTCTCCTATGCCGTCCTCGCCGGCCGAAGTGGGGAGGGGACAGGTGGTCGGACCTCCTCTATTTATAGTAGATTAGGTAGTAACAGTCTAGGTTGTGTGCCGCCAAGATGGCTCACTGGTTCTATGCAGCTTCCTTATCGCCTAGTTTGGTCGCTGGCGAGTTGTGGCCAGGGCTAGCGAACCACTCGTTCTGCGGGCTTCCATGGTGGGAGTTCTAGAGGATGTGTGGATATGGAGGCGACGTGTCTAATAAACTCGATGGGGCGCCATCCAGGGGAGATCCGAAGCTTATCCCTCCTCCTTGCTTTCGAGGAGATGGAGGGGATGAGGATGAGAACCTTTCCCAGGTCGCTCCTGGATCCACTGCTTCAAGGGAAGGTGGAATGCGAGTGTGCATGCGCGTTCCGAAGAACGCGGTGTCTGCTGCGTGGAGTTCCTCAACGACGTCACAATTATCCTTGGCCATGGCGGCTCTTCGCGCTCAATAGCGTTTAGCCTGAGCAACTTCTTCCTCCAATGTGGAGGATCTTTAATGACTACGGTGCGGACCTCCTCCCCGGCGTTGCCCCAAGTGGCTTGTTCCTCCCGGCGTTGCCCCAAGCCCCAAGTGGTTTTTGATGGTGTGTTTGCCTCCGGCCTCAGCCCCGCTGTGGTGGCCTCGGCGCCGAGCTCGGTCTCGTCCGCCAAAGGGAAGCCGCCACGGTCCTCCTCGCCTGCTATCTCGACGCCTTCGCCGGCCGCCATCCAGCCCACGGGCGCCCCGTCGCGGCTTGGGTCCCGCTAAGCGTCACCGGAAATTTCTTCGGTCCCGGCGGCCCCTGTGGTGCCCCCCATCGACCTCAATGTCACGCCGAGTGCTGGCGATTGCCCGGTGCGTGGCAAGGCGAAGGCAAGGTCGACATCGGCGTCGGGAAGCATGCCTGATCCCCGCGTGCTCGATAATTATGAGATGCCGCCCACGACGCCGTCCAACCCGGCCTTTTTTAATGAGGTCATGAACAATCATGTCATGGAGGACATGATCTTTGATGGAGGCGTGTACACCAAGATCAAAGACGCCAAGACGCAAGACCCGAACGCGGCCATGGCCGAGGCCGAGACTCAAGACGAGACATAAGCCAATGTGGTCTCCATTGATGAAGAGCCACTAGAGTTCGACGAGGAGCACGCGCGACTCACCGCCAATCACAAGAAGAAGAAACAACGTACGGCGTCGTACATGGACATGGAGGATGAAATCCTTTGCGAGGCTTAGATGACATGTGGGCAATGCACAATCAATGGTGCTCAACAAAAGGGCACCGCGTTTTGGAGGAGGGTGCACAAGCATTTCCATGAGCAAAGGAAATTGCCTCCTTACAAAATCGAGAGTGATCACAATGAAACCTCTCTTAACAAGAGGAGGTCGCACATTCAAACTGAATGTAGCAAGTTTCAGTCCTCCTATGATCATGTCAAGGCCCGGCCGGTCAGTGGCATTGGGGTTGAAGACTTTCTTCTCCAAGCATTGGATTTCCACAAGACGGTGTACAAGAGCAAGTTCACCTTGCCCCATTGTTGGGACATGATCAAGGGATGCCCGAAGTGGGTTGAGCTCTACAACTCCTTGAAAAAAAGGGGGCCGGCAATGGATCGAAGAAACGGTCCAACAAAGATGATGATGGTGATGTGGAGCCCGGCCAAACCTCCGGTGCCCGGGCGGTGCGGTCGAGGGGACCCAAGGCCACCAAGCTAGATGCCAAGCGCGATGCGGCGGCGGCACAATTGGAGGAGACCTTAAAGGGTTTGATCGCCGGCAAGGAGGAGTCGACCGCCGCAAGGTACGTGGAGAAACGCAAGGCCAAGGAGGAGGTCATGGCATGCTATTTGGAGATGCAAAAGAAGAGGCTAGAGATAGAAGCGGACCGGATCAAGGCCGAGGAGAACCGGGTGAAGCTCGCAATGTTGGCCGAGGAGAACCGGGTGAAGCTCGCAATGGTGGCCGAGGAGAACCGGGTCAAGCTAGCGGTGATGGCTGAGGAGAACCAGATCATGATGGACAACTTGAGCATCATGGACCCGGAGCAAAGAGCTTGGATCCTCAAGAGGAAAAAGATGATCCGTGAACGCGATGATGTGTGATCTCCCTCTCATTGAACTAATTTGTATTTTGAACTATGTCATTTCGTACATTTTTATATCTTATTTGAGTGGACCAATATTTGTACTATTTTCTATGCCTAATTCTTATTTTATTTGCAATTTAGCTAAAAAGACAAATATAGGCAGCACAATTTTTTTAGTCCATTTTTGTGGTGGGTCTTGGGGGCACCCCCTTCCCAAACGGATACAACCTAGAAATATGTCAGCGGTCGGCCCCAAACGGACCGAATCGGACACATTTTTGTGGCCGTATGCGGGGGCCGTTGGAGGTGCCCTAAAGTGGGAGGACTACGTTGTAATTGCTTATACTTTTGGGGTCCTCATATAAATTTCAACCCACCGACTGAACCATTGCAATTTCCAGTCCATTCTCCCGCTAAAAAAGAACAACCCAGGACCATGATCCGTCTGCAAAAAACACGACCAGACATATAGCTTCGCCGGCTTCCTCCCGTTCCTAACCAGGTGATATTTTAGGATCGATTCATCAGGTAGGATGAAATAAGAGAAAGGGAAGATGCTGCCTTGACATCTGTTTGTCCGCGGTAAGGGTAATGTGCCCTGAACCATAAGTTAGAGTATGTCCTCTCGGACAACCGATGGTTCCAGAGTTCGCCGCCGGCGATCCGCTGCTCCCCTTCCCCTCCGCTCGCCGTCTTGGCGGCACGAGGGGGAGGGGAGCTCCGGCTCTTGTTCGTGTGGTGTTTTCGTCCTAAGTGTTTTAGGTTATGTGTTTCCTCCATCGGCGTCATGGTGGGGCTGATGCTGATGGTATTTGTAGGAATAATGGTTTTCTAGCCCTCGCTCCTGCTCGTCGGAGGTGTTGCTGGCACCGGCGAGAGCCTTGTGGAGTCCGAGCTGTTGGAGCAGTTTCAATCCGACGTTGCGTCTAGGAGTGACGGCGGGAAGGGGCTGCTCTTGGAGTACCGCGGTACTGACTGTTGTGGATCTACGGAAGATGGTGGGGGATCCGGCCGCCTGTTAAAGGGTGGGATGGCGTTGGCCCTGGATCCGACGTTGAAGAGGTTCGGAGGGCTCCTCTGGCCGATGTTCTTTATCGGGATAGATCCAGCCTTATGGGACTGTTGGCTATTGCGGCTCATTAACGACTTATGGCGATCTATGGAAGATGGTGGGGGATCCGGCCGCCTGTTAAAGGGTGGGGTGGCGTTGGCCCCGGATCCGACGTTGAAGAGGCTCGGAGGGCTCGTCTAGCCGATGTTCTTTATCGGGATAGATCCAGCCTTATGGGACTGTTGGCTATTGCGGCTCATTAACGCCTTATGGCAAGGAGTTTCTTCAGCATCAAGACGCGGACCAACTGCTGGTGTTCTTCTTCTCCGGCTATGGCGGAAGACGTGGATGCTTGATAGTTGCGACGATGGCGGTTTGCAGCAGTTTAATCGTTTGTTTTCTCCTAATTTTTGTTGCTTGTATTCGTGTCATATCTGTATCCGTACTTTTATCGATACATGTAAGTAATGTATTATGCTGTGGGCGTATAATGTAAAAAAAAACACGACCAGACCCAGCTAGGCGGAGGGAGTCCCCAGAGAGCTGGGAAACAAGAAGCGCCCACTCGCTCGCTTCCTACAACCGCCGTTTTCTGAGCCGTCGTCTTCTCCCCTAACCCTGCCGGTTGTTGGGAAATCTACCGTACAAGTAAACGTACAGGCCCACCCTTTCTTGGGTGGGGGGTTTTCCCTCTAGATTGGTCCTCAACCCTAGCCCCTCTCCCTCTTATATATACCCATGTATTATATGGAGAGAGACACACCATTGATAATAAAGATCAGTCCTGCCTATATCTCTGTGTTCTTTTACTTTTCGCATCTGTGATTGTGCCGCGTGTACGACTCCTTCGACTACGCTCTCGCTCCACGCCCTTGGACCGGACTTGTCGGCAAAGGTTGTGGAACACGTTATCAGCACGACACTGCTCCGCCAACTGATCTGCATCTCGAGCCTTCATCAAGCAGGCGCTCGTCGTTCATCACGGAGGAATAATACAGATCCGATCGCAACAACGGTTTTGCATCTATTTATGTTTCCGTTCTTGCAATACGTTTTATACTACCCACGGTGTGGATTTTTCTCCCGGGACCCGAGCTGACATGATGTCACCGACCAATGTCGATGGTTCCGGATTCATGGGAAACTTGTTGACTACACTGTTGGGAGTCAGTACAAGAACGCGATTCGGATGATCACGGTACCGCCGCTATGCACCAGCTGTGCCACGCGCCATCTGATTCCAGATGAACAGACGATGAAAATTGACATCCGAGAATTCGTTGTTGGCTTAAAAGTCGTCGTTGGCTGCCGTAGAGCTACTCGTCGCATGTTGCCAAGGTCGGCCGAGCCGCCAGGCAGCACGCCGAGCACACTCTATGTTGCACCGACGTCGCCTTTTCGCGCGAACTGAAAGTTCACATGCGCGTGCTAGCCGCAATGCCGCTCGCCGTGTCCGCGAGCATCTCGACGTACGCCGTCCGAGCCACTGGCCCAGCTAGCCGTGCTCGCCGCGCGCCGTGCCGAGAACGCCGTCAATGGCCCTGAAGGCCGTATGCCGCTCCCAGGCTGCTCGCTGTCTTGAGCCCGGCCACGCCGCCGCGCCCCCCCCCCCCGGACGCCCGCCTTGGCGCGTCACCGTTGCCTCGGCGCGTGCGTCGTCGCCGCCTGCGCGCAAGACGCGCTCTGCCTCGAGGCGAGCCGTCGGCCGACCCCGCTGGCTGAGCCGTGCCGCCCGTCCCTCAGCCGCCGCGCGTGCTCAGCGCGAGCTCCCGACGCCGCCAGCTCGGCCCCGTGCTCCGTGCTCACGCCCGCCGCTGGATGGCCGCCGCCGCGGCGCTGCGCAAGCCGCACGCCGCGGGCGCCGCCGGCCGGCACCTGCTGCCCCCGCTCACCTTGCGCGCCGCCGCTGGCTGCCGGTGTAGCCACCGTGCGCGTGCGTCGTCGCCGCTTGCGCACAAGACGCGCTCTGCCTCGAGGCGAGCCGTCGGCCGACCCCGCTGGCCGAGCCGTGCCGCCCGTCCCTCAGCCGCCGCGCGTGCTCAGCGCGAGCTCCCGACGCCGCCAGCTCGGCCCCGTGCTCCGTGCTCACGCCCGCCGCGGGATGGCCGCCGCCGCGGCGCTGCGCAAGCCGCACGCCGCGGGCGCCGCCGGCCGGCACCTGCTACCCCCACCCACCTTGCGCGCCGCCGCCGGCTCTGCTGGCTGCCGGTGTAGCCGCCGTGACGCCGCCGCCTAGCCACGACGCGCTAGGGGAAACCTAGCGCCACTCCCCTGCAGGGACGAGGCGAGATGGGCCGGCCCATGTAGAGCTACGGCTGCTGGGCCTTTACCGGCCCATTTCGGCTCGGGTAGAAAAAAAGGAGAGGGGCCGCGGTGGGCAATTCAGGAGGTGGGCCGCAGCCCAGTTTCGGCCTGCTGCCGTTCGGGCCGGACCGAAAAGGGTTGCGCACGTGCAATTTACATTTTAGCCCTCAAATTTTTTCAGTTTTACTTAATTTTAATTCCTGCTGAATTATTTCGCGTATAAGCATCTGAAACTGTCTGTTTTTGCTGAAATTGCATGTTTAGCCATAAAACAATCTCGAAAAGTCAATTTTAGGGCCATTTTTTTCACGTTAGTGATGCGCTTAACATGTTTCCGTCATTATCATGCTTATGTTATGTGTTTTCATTGCTAGAATTAATTGTTTCATTATTTTTAATCGCTTTGAAATCATTGTTAGCTTGTTTTTTTTAATATTGGAACGTCATGTTAATGAACAATTGTATCTTCATCGCAGTTATGCAACCGTGAGTTCACCGAGCTAGCCTAAAAAATGGGATGGACTACCTGACGTGGGCATCGGACGTGGAGATCTTCCTCACATCCAGGGAGATGACCAACGCGATTGGCGTGGGGACCCAGGCGGCCACCAACGCTGTCACACCTGCTCAGAACGTCCAGGCTCTGCATTTTCTGCGTCAGCACCTCTGCAATACTCTGAAAACCGAGTACATGGCTGAGCAGAGTGCTTTGGACCTCTGGAATGCTCTTAAACGGTGAAAACCTCTGGAATGCTCGGACGTGAATGCTCTGGATGCGTCTAAGGTTTCAGGACTTCAAGACGATGAGAGACTATAATTCGGCTTTGCACCGTATTTGCACGTCTCTTCGGATGTGTGGTGTCACTATCACCGACACTCAGAAGATTGAGAAAACTCTCTCTACTTTCCACCCCGACGCTGTACAGTCCTCGCGGAATTACTACCATGGGAAGTACACGCAGTATGCAGACCTTGTGGACATACTCCAGGTGGAGGAGGCGCAGGATGAGCTCTTGCGAAAGAACTCTCTCGCGCAGCCACTTGGGGCGAGTTCCCGTCAGGAGACCCATGCTAACGCCTACAAGGTCCTTGCGCCTCTCAAGAAAATGAGGGGCAGGAAGGGCAAGAAGGCGTCTCGCCCTCCTCGCCAGGCTCGGAAGCATCAGCCAGGCAAGGGGGAGCAGAGGCCTCAGGACTGCTACCGGTGCGGCTCTACCGAACACTTCTCACGCCAGTGCCGTGCGCCTAAGGACGTTGTGGCAGCGTACAAGGCTAGTAAGAAGGTGCCTGAGTCGCACCTCGCCTTAGTACAGTGGGAGGCACCACCAGCACCTATGGTGGCGCCTGACCTCCTCCCGCCACCTCCACCTCTGCCTATGGCTGCACCTCCAGTTGCGCCCATGGAGATAGCCCCGGCGGTCCCAACGGACGTCGGCGTCTCTATGGAGGTCGATCACTTGGCGCTCCCTTTTGCGCCTCGTGTAGGCACTGATGATGATCCTATACTCAATGAGGAGCAATTCGCTCAGTTGGACATTGAGTGTGAAGTGAACGGCGCGTTCTCTATGCCCGTCTAAGCTTCCACTGTTTAACTTATCATGATTCTTTAGGCTATTTGAGATACATTTTGTTTGTAAGCTCTATAAGAGCAAGACATATTCATTATTTCGACGCTTGAATGACATTTGGTTATCGTTCATTAATTCCTCTATTTAAATATGATGGGATGTTATGTTTTGAGATATATATGCATTTGTTCTGTAATGTCGCTACTTTCTCGCTTCATTATTTTAATTACATGCAAATGTCTTACAACACGTGTGGCACCCCAATGGAGTAAACATGTCTCGTGGAAAACGATACACAAATACCATCTTCAGGGAGATTATGTGCTTTGAGTCTGATAAAATTCTCGAGGTAGTGTTATGAAAATCGCCGGCTGTGATCCTTATATAGTTGGCTCCGGACGAGCCACTATGATACTACCCATGGGAACAACTTTGATCATTAATGATGCATTGTTGTACCCCGAGTCATTCGCACCCCCTTAAGTTTCAATGGTTTTCACGCTAATAGTCTCCAGCTGAGACCGGTGTTATGAATAGTATGGAATGCATCCTAATCACTGAGCGCGATGAAAATGGTAATTAAACATGTTCTTGGAAAATTTTCCTCCATTGGACATATGGCTATGCTACATTGTAATTGTAGCACTGCCTGTGTACACTACCTTCCGATGCTCCGAACTATTTTGCCTATGGCATGATAGATTAGGCCACTCAGTCTAAGTATGATGAGGAATATACAACTCAAACGGTCATAATGTTAAAGTGAACAACTTCCCAAATCCTGATGATTTCGTATGCTCCGCATACGCTACGGGGAAATTAATCATTAGACCGCCCCCCTTAATGGTGAAGGATGAAATCCATTATAAGAGTTGTACTTCGCCAACCAGATGTTGGGGCAGGCTGTGTTACACGCTGCTAAACTCGTTAACTTTAGACCGTTGGCCTACAACATCCATTCTCATGTGCAGCTTGCGCAGGGGTCGGCACCGATATTTTCCCACCTTTATAGGTTCGGTTGCCAGGTGTATGTATCGATACCACCACCTCAGCGATCAGCAAAGGGCCCGCTCCGTAGGTCGGGGACATACATTGGTTATGCGACTGTGTCCATAATCAGGTATTTGGACCCCATGACAAGTGAATGTCATAAGGCCCGCTTCGCTGATTGCATTGACGAGGATCTCTTTCCGACTTTAGGGGGAGATAATCAACCCCTTGATGATAAAAGTCGAGAAATCACGTGCCAAGTCACGGAGATCCACGCTCTTGACCCACGCACTGCCGAGACAAATAAAGAAGTCCAAAAGAAAATTGATTTGCATGCATTAGCGAATCAACTGCCTGATCACTTTAGTGACTTGTAAACTGTGACAAAGTCGCCTATGCCTGCGCGCAATGCACCGGAAAGGGTTGAGATACCAAAGTTAACTATGGTACACCTGCTACCGTCCAAAGGCATAAAAGGACGGGAAATCCGGTTTCTCAACTCCTAAGTACTCGGGGATACCTGAGAAAGAAGGATAAGAGAGATTTATCGCAGACAGTCACCAAAGCCCCAAGTAAGAAAAAGGGGAGCCAATTGAGACCTGGCACAAGTACGGAAAGTCCTGTGCATGGGATTCCGGACTTGAATGTCCCTATTGAGGGAACATCCAGCGGAGATGTGAGTACACACATCGCCGCGGAAAAGCTAAAGGACCTCGCTCCTGTAATGGGAAATACGGTGGAGCAAGAGGTAGCTCCAGATGCGCCTCATGCCGAAATGGCCATAAATTATATAAATAAGGTCGGATTGGAAAGATTGGCAGGAGGCAGTTATCTCACACTTGAGGTGGATCGGTACAGAGCAAGGCTCGTCGCTCAAGGGTTCACTCAACGACAGATGTCGATATTGAGGAAACTTACTCCCCAGTCATGGCTGATATAACCTTTAGATACTTGATCTCGATGGCAGTAAATCTGGACTTAACAAGGAAATTGTTGGACGTTGTCCCTGCTCACCTATATGGTAACCTTGATTCGGACATTTACATGAAGGTACCAGAAGGTATCCCCATTCCGAACCAAGATAGAGCAAATCAGGGTCTATACAGTGTTTTTCTTGAGAAGTCATTGTACGGACTTAAACAGTCTGGTAGGATGTGGTATAATCGCTTAAGCGATTTCTTTCACCAGAAGGGCTACACGAGAAACGAAGATTGCCCATGTGTCTTTATACGGCGATCCCAAGATGGATTCTGTATAATCTTGGTGTACGTGGACGATTTGAATATAATCGGTACACCTAGAGATATTGAGGAAGCGAGTTCCTACCTGATGTCGGAATTTGAGATGAAGGATTTGGGTAAAACCAAGTTCTGTCTGGGTCTGCAACTTGAACATTCCCCTGTTGGGATTCTAGTGCACCAATCTGCCTACACCCAGAAGGTGTTAGAGAGATTTGGATTTCATAAGGCATATCCTTCGAAGACCCCAATGATTGGGAGGTCTTTGCAGCAAGATAAGGACCCGTTCAGACCTAAGGAAGAGGGGGAGGAAATTCTGGGACCGGAATTCCCCTACTTGAGCGCCGTTGTAGCACTCATGTACCTCACGAATTGAACACGGCCGGACGTTGCGTTCGCTGTCAATTTGCTTGCTAGGTCCAGTTCTCAGCCTACCAATAGACGTTGGAAAGGCATCAAGGACGTCTTCCGATACCTGCAAGGGACCAAATATCTTGGGCTGTTTTATAGAAGGAATTAAGTCCTATCATTGGTAGGTTATGCTGATGCAGGGTGCCTGTCGGACCCGCACACTTCCAAGTCATAGACTGGATATGTTTTCCTTTGTGGTGGAACTGATGTTCCCTGGAAATCGTCTGAGCAAAGTCTTCTATCGACTTCGACGAACCACTCTGAAATCATAGCACTATAAGAAGCATCACAACCGTGTGCATGGCTTCGACGAATGATTCACCACATTTAGCAGACGTGTGGGCTGAACACCGTACAAACCCCCACCATTATCTATGAAGATAATGCAACTTGTGTTGCACAAGTGCAGTCAGGGTATTTGAAGAGTAATTTCATCAACCCCAAGTTTTCTATGCGCATGAGCTACAGAAGACGAACGAGGTGACGATCTTGCATACTAAGTCGTGTGACAATCTCGCTGATATGTTCACTAAATCATTACCGGCATAATCTTTTGAGAGATGTGTTCGTGAATCGGTATGATTAGACTTAGATATATGCCGGACTCTGGGGGAGATTCTTCATACCCCATCTGTAAATCTCGATCCAGATGATCGAGTACTCAACCTGATGTTTAGTGGATTGTACTCTTTTTCCCTTATGTGAGTTTTCTGATGTTTCTCACAATGAGGTTTTTGATGAGGCAATTCGTGCAACATGAGGAGACGTATTCTATGCGCTCTTTCTCCATATTTTTACCACTGGGTTTTTCGGAGTTTTGAGACATAGACAATACGGGATGTTGGATCACGGGGGAGTGTTGGGAAACCTACCGTAAAAGTAAACGTACGGGCCCACCCTTTCTTGGGTGGGGGGTTTTTCCCTCTAGATTGGTCCTCAACCCTAGCCCCTCTCCCTCTTATATACCCATGTATTGTATGGAGAGAGACACACAATTGATAATAAAGATTAGCCCCGCCTATATCTCTGTGTTGTTTTACTTTTCGCATATGTGATTATGCCGCATGTACGACTCATTCGACTACGCTCTCGCTCCACGCCCTTGGATCGGACTCGTCGGCAAAGGCTGTGGAACACCGGTAATGCAACGTTGCCAGAGACAGCGGCCCGGGCCGAGTCTTCGAAGCACCGCCTGACGGCGTCTTCGAGGCAAATCGTGGATCCTAATCCGCAGTGCCCGGCGGGTTGCGAGGCCCAACAGTCAAAACGGAGACTTTTTACATGTGCCCAGCTCCACGAAATAGTGCATGTGCTGTGGTAAGAATCTTTTTTTTTTGAACAGGGGAACGGTCCCGAAGGACCGAGAGCTTCATTCATTGTCAGCGGAGTTACATTTTACAAAAAGGGCCTCCGCAGAATAAGATATTACAAACAAACTCTTACAATTTGCACTAAGGACCTCAGAAATAAAATTGGGAATGCAATCAGGTCCTGCTCCTTCTCCACTGAGCTGAAACTGCATCTCAGCGTAGTCTACCTCCACGTCGCCGGGGACTGAACCACTTGGGACGGGAAGGCGGGAGCCAACTGCGCTGGAGCCGAAGGGCCTCCGGAATGGCATAACAGCCTGGAGGTTGGAGATATCCGCCTGACATCGGCCGGGAGAAGCGACCGTCATCGACGCCTGGGGTGGGAGTGGTCGCCCATCGACCTTTGAGAACGACGGCGAAGTAGCCGCCGTGATGAATCTCCCTGGAGAAGCATATCTGCTCCCCTGCTGCAGATCAGGCCACCAGTAGCCAAATCCCACGCATCCCCTTCCATCCTCGCCACCTTGGCGAGCAGATAGAGAGAGACCCGCACCTTGTCTGTCAGCTCCAGATCTACAGAGAAAGCCAGCCTTATTTGTGGAGTTACCTGCACAACCTTCCCTCACCACATCCGGCTCCCTCCACTGGAGCACCACAACGAGGAAAAGCACGGCAAGACGGCGCTGGATCCGGCCGGTAGGACCCTGCACCTTTCTCCTGGCATAGCGCCAAAGACAGGCATACAGCCTAAACAAACTAGAACTAACTTACTGAAGCTACTATGTACAGCCCTACATCCGGCGCCTCTCTTAGTCCATCCCCGGCCGGCTACTCCGGCGAGGCAGACAGCAGATCGGCCCGGCCGTCGGTAGACGACTCTCAAATGTGGGACGGAGGAGACTTCGAGAGAGAGGAAAGAGAGAGTGAGCCTGTACTAGCTGTTTTGCTGAACGCTGTGGTAAGAATCTCAATCGCTGTGTTCTTACAGCACTCAACGTCTCTGTAGCTAAGCCTTGTCCCCTCGGCAACAGCGGGCTGCTCGACACGTAGATAGACTGCCTGGACACGTGTCGGCCGCCCCCATGACAGGATCTCATCGTCTCCAGACTCATTCTCCTTCTTCGGTTACGGGAGGTCAACAGGATTGGGTTTCTTCTCCAGACTCAAATCTCTTCTATGCCGTTCCAAAACATCAACGATCAGTACAACTAAATCTTTGAGCCACAAATTGACAGGTTAAAACAACACATTTTTAATTGGCACTCCTTTTCTGTTTTATCGCATGGATGCATTCGAAAATCAGTATATTTCGTTTTCGAAGTTCTTCAGTAGTTTCGCCTTCCTTTCTGTATTTTTCTTTCCGTCTCCATAATTTCATATTTCTCTGCACCTCCTACTGATATATCATCATTGCATACTAGATGCATCATACATGCCTGTTTCTAGTTCATTCACCGGCAATTTGGCACAAAGCCAGCAAATCAGATTTGATAGAGGCGAAGACAACAAACAAGTTTCCAGTCTCATGCATTTTGAATAACAAATTCTGCATCCGAGAAGAGTGTCTGATCAATTTAACATTTTTTGCAGGGATCTGTGCATTTGGGATGAACTGATGGCATCTAATGAATCATCTAACTTCCCGGGGATTTACAGGAGCCTCCACACCCCTGCAGTGCTCATAGGAGCCGCGTCTGTGCTTGTTGCCCTCCTCATCTCTCTCTGGCTCATACTGCAGCACCTAAGATCATACAGCAATCCTGCGGTGAGTGTGGCATGTTCATTAGATGCCATCAGGGGCAGAGCTAGTAATCAAGACTATACCGCTACTTTCCACCTTGTATCACTTAGTTGGACCCTATAGCTTCGTATAAATGAGCCAATACTGCTTACTTTTCCTGGCTTCGCCCCTGGATGCCATGATCAAAAATATTTCTTTTGGTGGGCGAAATGACTCCAGTCAGTGTAGCCAATATTTTATACTAGCTTTCTATTACTGGAATTTAAAAATATTATCTTGCAGTTAAAAAAATCTTATATTTTTCCAGTTTTAAATTACTGAAATTTAACAAGTTTATCTTGCTGATAATTCTGCAGGAGCAGAAGTGGATCATAGCTGTCCTGTTTATGGTTCCTGTGTACGCATCTGAATCTGTAGGTTCAAGCACAAACTTGTTGAATTTCATTAATTAAGTATAGAAGTAAAATGCCATCAGCACTAGATATGTAAAAGTTATTGCCTTGTGAGAAAATTTTGAATAGTGGAATGCCGAATGTGCTATGCTAAATGGCTTCAAAGATTTGTTTTCATATCAAAATGTTGTTATTGGTAAGAAATAACGGTTATATGAAATCATTAACTCTTTGTAAAGAACATATGGTATCATGGTTGCTTGGATCATTTGATTTTGCCTTCAGGAAGATTCTATTCCTTTTATGTATCACAAAGTTTGAAACTATTTGATATCCCCTTTTTGATATTTGATTTTTTTCCCAGATTATTTCACTGTGGCATTCGGAATTCTCCTTGGCTTGTGATATATTGCGGAATTGTTATGAAGCATTTGCTCTGTATTCCTTTGGAAGATACTTGGTTGCATGCCTGGGTAATCTTACTTTCTTCCATAATGTAAACAAGAATGGTCCCATATATTGTTGTGAGAAATCATTGTAAATTTGCATAGTTAAACAGAGTAAATTACTCGGTAACAGTATTGAGAGTTGGAGATCGTGCAAATAGGTTGCACTTATGATCCTTCCACTTAATTCTATATTCATATTTACACATGGTTGAAATGTTATGTAGCTAATTTTGGTTAATTTAATATATTCGTAAATTTAACTCTGGCCTCCGGACCTCTCTGATTCCATTGTCCAAATTCATGATGCCTTGCTGGCTTACCGTATTAAGATTGTGGTAAACTGAAAGCTTAACTCCTTCAGGGGGAGAGCAGCAGGTGGTTGGGTTGCTTGAAAACAAAAGAATGGAAGAGCTAAGCGAGCAGTTGCTCGAGAGTCAAGAGAAGGCAAAATACCATAATCAAAGTAGAGTGCGTAACTTCTTTTCGGATCCTAATGCACTGGGAGAGAGTTTATACACAATTATAAAATTCGGCCTTGTGCAATATGTAAGTACATTTTAGTAATGTACTCATCTAAAACTGGCCAATTACGTTGTGTATGATGTCTCCTTCCTTAACGTCATTTCAGATGATTCTGAAGACACTCTGCGCTTTCTTGGCATTCATCTTGGAGCTTTTTGGAGCATATGGAGATGGTGAATTCAAGTGGAACTATGGGTAAATATCTCATATCCTCTTTCTCTTTTTTATTCTCTAAAATGGTGAGGTATCTACAGTTACGACATGAGAGTGGAGGCCAACTGAACTGCACACAGTTCTTTACACATTAGAGAACCTTAGTACTTGAAATTTTAACAGATGACCTTCACAAATCATGGAAGAAGTATTAGCAGCCACTAATGCGCGAGTATAAGTACTATAAATAAATGTGCATGTAACAAGTACTAACTCATATATTCACCAAAGCATGCCATGCTCTGAAATGCAGATACCCCTACATTACTGTTGTCATAAATTTCAGCCAGACATGGGCACTGTACTGTCTGGTGAAATTTTACAATGCAACACATGAAAGGTTACAGGCAATAAGGCCGTTAGCCAAGTTCATAAGCTTCAAGGCCATTGTATTTGCCACCTGGTGGCAGGGAATTGGAATCACAATTATCTGCCATACTGGGCTCCTGCCAAATGAAGGCAAGGTGCAAAATGGAATACAAGACTTTCTGATTTGTATTGAGGTAAATAGGCAATCTTGTAATTTCATTGAGAAGCATCTTGGCCTCTTGTTACTGCGGTAAAGCGCAATTGCTTTTCTTAGATGGCTATCGCAGCCATCGCGCATGCCTTTGCTTTGGCGTGGAGCCATATAAGCGCATCCCGTTGCTGGAGCATGGAGAGTTCAGCGGTCTGGAAAGTAAAATGGAGGTGAAGGTGGATGTCGATGACGGCAGCAATGGGATGCCGACCACAGTGGAGCAGAAAGAGACCCATGTCAAAACTCCAGGAACAAGCATCAGAGAGAGCGTTCAGGATGTCGTTCTTGGCGGTGGCCACCATGTAAACTCTTGACATCCATCAGAATTTCAGTAAAAAGCGGTAGACCTTAGCAACTGGATTTCTTATGGATTTACTGGCTTCTTCCATAGGTTGTCAAGGATGTGGCCTTAACCATCTCACAGGCAATAGAACCCGTGGAGAAAGGTGTCGAGAAAGGCGTTGGGAAGATTCAGGAGACCTTCCATCATGTCTCGCTGAAGCCAGGGGACAAGAAAAAACCTGAGGTCGAGGTGGATGAGCATGTCACCAAGAATGTGGTAGATGGTGAACCTGTTGCCGTTGATGCGGAGGTCCAAGTTGAAAAAATGGTTCAAGACAACAGTGAATCTGTCGTGGTTGAGGCAGAGGTTGAAGTTGAAAGAATAGATGACAGTAAGAGGCGTGCCACTGGTTCTAAGAAAACCGACTTGCGCATTTCTGACAAGAAAATGTAAATCAATAAGACAATAGTGTTGATGTACACCATGCTATGAAATGTAACCTGAAACATTTACGACAAAAAGAATGATTATGATGATGCTAACTTCAAAAGGACAAAACGAAAAACTAGTACACCTATACAACTGTGCCGTATAGTTTTGTTCTTTACATGTATGTTGCATATAGTTTTCCAATACGGTGTTATCAAAAAAATTGATGGCAACTAGAGAAGGGCGGATCTCCAATTGCACGTACACGATGTTTCTGAGTTGTCTACACTTGCCATATTCCAGTCTTGTGAGACAAATCATCATTTCTCTTCAATTCACTAGCTGGTATTACATTGCAAGTCCATCTGATGATTCTGAAATCTGATGGTTTATTGCTGCCCGATATTGACAAGGGAGGCTTTCCGATCAAGCTATATAAATATGTGACGCGCATCCTGTACATTAATACTATGCACATTACCGGGCAACACACGGCCACACCGGTCTCCAGCCGTCAATCTCCCCCGCCGCCGCCACTGCAGCACAGCTGCGAGCAGCACTCGAAGCACCCGAGGAATGAGAGGGCAGCACAGATCTGCACCAGGACGATGGCGCACTGGTCGTTCATCTTGCTGCACGTGTTGATGAAGCACATGCAGCAGCAGCAGTCGGTGGCACGGCTGCAGCAACCGCCCACCGCCTTCCCGAACATCTCGAATTTCTCTGGCGCCTTTGTGTCCCCGAATCCTGAGGTCAGGTTCTCCTTGGTGGCCGCCACATTGCCAAAACCCAGTGTCAAGCCACGAAGCGGTGTCGCTGAAGGCTCAGCCGGGCTGCTATGTTTCTTTGGTTTCTCCTTTCCCTGCACAAGTACAGCAAGTTTTACAGACACCCTCTGGACTTCCTTTCAAGAAAACAGAACGTATTAAGAAAACCCATATTTTCCAAAGGACTTATTATGGGTTGGCATTACCAACTGAAATATAAGAAAGAACTTATAATACACTGAATTATACCTGTTGGGCTGGATCTATTTTTTCCATGATGGTTTGAAGTAGGACTGTCCGTGTGTATTCCGAAGGCATGCTATTTTGTATGCTTAATTTTGCCACCTGTTTAGTCAAATAAATGTGAGTGACAGAATGGATTCCGGGTACAATATTATTCATTAAGGTGAATACTCCAATTAAGCTTATGGCATGTTGCAAAACATAACTTCAAGCAAGGGTACAGCATGACAAGAATGAAACAGGAATATATAAGGGAAAAGAGCTATCAATACAGTACTTCCGCTGTTCAACATTATGACATCTGGAAGAGACACGGTATCCAGTTAGCAAGTTTGACCATAAATTTACATCATAACCAATTTATGTATAATTTTGAGATCAAGTTTGGTGTAGGGAGTGCCCTAAAGTAACCCCCTGAACATTGCCATGTCCCAACATGCAGAGCTTATTTAATAACTTGAAGCCAGAATAATAGGGAAATAACCAAGAGCATAATATGTTACCTTTTGCTCCAATTGCTTGTTTTCAGAAAGCCATGCTTTTGATGTTAGAAGATCCAGCTGTTGCTTTGCCAACACCTGAAATTTGAAAATAAATGGAATGAAAAATCGTTCATCTTTCATGTTGTAGGTCATGTAAAATATTTTTCCGCTTACTACCTTCAGCAACAATGCAACGAGTTTAATATTCAACACAAAATCAGAGCACATGCTGGGCTCAATGGCTCTGTAATCTGTTAAGCTGATATTGCTTCTAAATTCTTATATGCTACTGATAAAGTTGTTTAGTCGACCCAAGTCACCACCCTACCGGCCAAGTGACCAGTCTGACTGGCCACCGACTATTCAACCACCATTCATTCAGGCCCACTAGTCAAGAAATTCAGGCTGGTGTGAGGTTGAGTAATTGTCTAACATTACCTTTAGTGGGAAATATATGTATCAGAGGTAGCTGGTAACTAGCCAACGAGTCGCTCAACTTTATCTGATAGCCAAGTCGGGTAAGCAAAACCGACTAGGCGAATAATAGTGGACCAGTAGTACTTAAACACAATCCTAACAGACAATCTGTTGTGTTTTGTCATCCTCTCCTTGTGTTTTGTCACCGTGCCAGGATAAACAATGGTTGCATTTTTTTTAATTAATTACCATGCAAAACCATGAATAGTAAATATTTCCAGAGATTTCCGAGACAAATTTTGTCATGTCGGTCAGCTGATGTGCTATCACTGTATCGGTTAACATATCCACTGACACTAGTTCCTGTACTACCTCTTCAGTTATATATTTTGGTTAACATGCAGAAGTAGAATTTTTATGATAACCTCTTCCCTCCATCACCCAGATTAGGCCAATGAGGATCCTTAAGTAACAACAGAATCCCTTGAATAGAAATACAGCGAAGTGTGAGAATCTTACTTTGTCAAGAGGTATATCCTTTATATGCTGGACCTTCAGTTCAATCGATATTTCACTCATGTCAGACAAATAGCCTTTGGCGTAAAGAGTCTCCGGGAGTTCACCTTGGAATCTCCCAGATACAAATAATGGATATTTTGCTGACATGTCAGGAATATATTCACAATCCACCTGAATTGGAAAAAGTTTGGTTGTAAGAGACGTCGAGAATCCAGCTATGCTCATATAAAAAAAAGGTTAAATGGTCTTAAGTACCAAGTACCAACTATCTAGATCTTTCTATATGAAGTGGGCAAACCCATGTGGGTATTTATTTTAGAAAATTAAAGATGCAACATGCTGCTAGTGCTCCCAAAAGGACCAGTCAGTTGATTACCCCAATACGCCGAAGCACTTTATGGTCTCTTGCTCTCCCTACCTCCCTCTCCCTTTTTTGGGAAAAGAATCACAAATTTGACAAGGGTGCTAAGGTATGTAGATCATCCACTCAGCATTTACACACAGCTTATACAAAGAGTTTTACTAACAGTACGTATGGGCAACATGTCACATACAGCTCGAAAGGTGACGACAGTCTGACAGGTTAGCTAGCAAAGAACTCACTTCAAATTCTTGAATATCCTTTGTGGCATCAATTGAAACATTTGTCACGATTGTGGTTGAAGCTTTCTGGAACCATTGCAGCATTCGACCCTCAATTGATCCTGGTGTAACAAATCAGAATGAAAAACTTTAGTTTTGCATAGTATTGCCTTGAAATTTGGACAAAATCCTGCATTTTCTCGTACAGTCAAGACATTATACACATTTAATTTTACTGGGGATTTTATTCTGCCACCAACATGCCGATATTGGATCATTAGAGCACTATGCAGATTTTTAAGTTTCAGAAATAGTGTGTAAAACAAAACACTGGCCAGTTCGAGGATTAAGGGGGGCATATGTTAGTACCTGTATCAAATGCAGCATCATAGTGCCCCTTGCCGATTGATGCCAACATCCGCAAGAAATAATGGTTACAGTATGAACCTAATATTTTTCCAAGGGTAATAAATTAGTAATCATTTAAGTAATATCAAACATTGATGTCTCCAATATGGTCGCTCTTTAGTTCCTTCATAAGGTTGAGGACTGAAGTAAACAAACTTGAGTAATACAAAAGCATTTACATATAGAAATGGATACGTAAGAGGACGAAGTGAAATGTATTTTTGGCATAAGAACGAAAAACTTGTCATGGTTATATGCTAAGTACCCGCAAAAAAAATGCTAAGTACTTAAGTATATTAGAATTGATAAGGTTATGTATGTGCTGACATGCAGAACAACGCCTTAGACATGATATATCACTACCAAATGAACCATATTTCCTTTCAGTATACATATTTAGAGTGATCTGTTGAGTTATATAAATAAGAAAAATCATACTTGCCATTACCTAGTCCAAAAGTGGAAATCCGAGGGGACATAGGCCCTTTATTTGTGAGCTCAGTTTTCACAGTGTGGCAGATGTTCCGTTCATCCTCAACTGAACCATCGGTCACAAGAAAGATTTGCGGAAGAGTGTCATGAGAGTTTGATAGCAACGCCAATGCCTTACACCATAAAGGGGGTAATGTGAGCAACAAAGGTGGCATCAATCATATACAAAATGTCAACTGGTATAGTCTTCCCAATATTGTACCTCGCTCAAAGGATGCATGATGTCAGTGCCACCCTGGGCAACAAAATTTAAGTTCATCCAGTTGAGCGCGTTTTCTATTGCTTTGTCATTCACTTTCTCCAAACAGGATGAAAACGAATGAAGCTCATCATTAAATGTTACAATGTTGAAGTAATCTCCTTCCGCAAACTCGGAGAGAGCAGTTGAGATGGCACTCTTAACACTCTCAATAGGTTTTCCTTGCATGCTTCCACTTGTATCAACAATAAACACAACAGCCTTTCTGAAGACCTAGCACATAATTCAAACGAGATAAATATCCATTCACAGAAATACTTTATGAAGCGTAAAAGCAGATCTTAAACTACTTCAGGTTGAATCAATAACATTAGGACTATTTATAATTAAGAAACAGGGTTAGAGAAATATCAACATGTCTGAGAAACAGAATTAGCACAAATCACGAGAAACTTAGGAATACTTATAATTAAGAAGTGAAATTTTACCCTAAATACTTTCAGCAAGGTACAAACTTTTTAAGTACAGAATTACAGATATATCACTAAAGTATATCTTCAAGCATCATTGGATTTCCACACTGGCATAGTCTATTTATTTATGATCGAGATAACAAGACAACAACCAAGTAATAGGAACTACCTTTCTGTTCTGCTTATTTCCAGGTAAAAGAAAAATGCAGAACATGTCTCTTTCATCATAGTCACGTAATGTTGAGTGCTGCACAAGCACTCCACCAGACAAATCACCTGAGTAAACCTACAGACATGAAGAAACTATTAGGTAATGACACTCATCTCCACTGCAAGCATGCAGTTAAACATTAATTGCTTGTTTAGCTTAAATCTTCTATTTGTGTAGCCTGTTCCCTAGACATTTAGCTATAATATGAATTATAACTATTATTTGCATAATAATTGTATATAATTCGCTGTGACCTTGAAGTTTAAGTACATGCTAAGTAAGCCTTATGCCCTTACCACAAGGTATTCATAAATTCAGATTTGAATAGGTAACACACATATTGCTTTCAGTATTCAAATATGAAGGGCAGACGAACATAATGAGCATGATATTTTAAAAGCACGAAGAGAGGGTACAGTTAACCTAAATAAATAGATTTCTGGAGAATAACTTACACTATATGAAAACGTAAAATCTTTGATTGACCAATTCTCAACCACTGCTTCATGCAAGAAACACATTTTCTCACCCAGCCTACTTTTCTCCTGAAATGCAAAAGAACATCTCATGCTATCACACAGATTGAGAAATGGTGCTTACAAAAGGAATGAAGAGTTTATTACCTTCAAGGGATGGCTGGTCCCCTGCAATAATACCTCTTTACTCACACCGCTATTCACAATCAACTGAATTTTTTCCTTCTTTGTGAATAATTTAGGCAAAGGGTTCACATATTGCGGGAACCGAAACGGAATATCAACCGAAAATTGTCCATTATCATACAGCAACTTCTGTGACCATCTAATTGTGGCGAAAATATCTTCTCCTCCTACAACCTTGATTTAACGAAGTACTTAACAAAGGTAGATATGACTGCTGAAAGCTTGAATCTTGACAAGCTAGAAGGTTGGGAAACTGATATAGAAGCATAAATGAAGTACCTGTGGTATTGTCAAGGAAAAAAACTGGCGCTTCAAAAGACCACCACCCTCAGTCTTTGCAATCCTCACAGCACTGCTATCATCTACATCAATTACATGAGTATTGTATGATTTTTTCCCAACAGTAACCTCAGCGCCTAGAATTGAACCCTGCTAGTCAAATTATTGTTCTTAGACTGAGATCAACAGCAAATTGCAAAATTAACTGTATTCTGGATATACATACATATGCATCCAGAATCATTGCCACATACAACAGAATAGCAAGTATTTGCAGTTATATTACTTACACTGGTGCACATTTTCGACTAGAGAAATGTAGAGGTTATCTTTCATTGTTGTAAAGATCATGTCGTTGAGTTTACTACATCAGGATATTAAAATACAGAAAGTAGATAGAAATGAAGCTTCCTTGCACTGCTCTTAAGTTCTCAGATATCTGAGCTTCGGCTGAAGTCTGCCAAGTTACACCCAATGCAACCAGAACAACAGAAATCTAACAGCATTGAGTAAACATGCCCAACAAAAACTAAGTTCCCAATGCACTACTTATTTACATTTCTCCAAATAACAATCGGAAAGGATGTTTGGTTTGGGCCACTGGCAGATATTTGACTACATTGAGAGGAAATATTAAGAAAAAAAAAGGTACAAAGTATGTCCTAGCATGAAAAGAGTACAATAGTATCCCTGACTGTACCAAGCATGCCAACTAAAGCATTAATCGGACAATTGTACAAACACAGCTATTCCTTTGCAAGTCAGGTTCGTTCCTTAGTCCAAACCAAATATTTCTTTCTTGTTGCTTATTTCTACGATTGGCAAGCAAGGAATTGGTCTTGCTTGCTTCCAAAAGAACCACTGCTGGCAGAGAGCTACGCGCAAGAGCAAAGAACTCAAATGGAATCGTCTATTGCGGCATCCATAATTCCCACAAAAGTTACTACAGAGTCCTGAGTCCTGACAAAGAAGTGTCTACCATGTGCGCAAACTAGCAAATGATTATGTACAGGCAAGCACGGGCCCCGACCACCTAAATTGAATCCACATATTTTTTATCGAGAAAGCTAGAATGAATCCAAATTGGCCAGAGTAGAACCAGAGAACTGGTAACCAGCGCCTGAGCCTAACGGCAACAAAATCAAGCACATGAGCAACGGCAGAAACAATTTCAATCGAACGCGAACAACAAAGCAGGGATCGAATATCGTGTGGCATACGTGTTTTGTAATTCAAAAAAAAAAGAGAGAAGGAAAAGTAAGACAAGAATCGAAAGACGAAAAGGGGGGTGGGGGTGGAATCGAATGGGATCACCTCCTCTCCCATGGGCACGACGAGGCGGCAGTCACAGTCGCGGCTGCGCGTGAGGCAGTGCACCCACCAGCGCGCGCGCAGGGTGACCTCGGCCGTGTCGCAGCCCGCGGCGCAGTCGACCCGCAGGTCGACCTCCCGCATCTGGAGCGGGATGAGCGCGGGCGGGTTGAGGCGGCCGTAGACGTGCGGCTGGTAGCTGGGCACGTCGGGGCTGTCGACGGCGGCGGGGTCCGTGACGACGGCGTACGCCATGGGCGCCACGGGCAGGAACGACGTGGCGTCCGGCGCACCGTAGCGGTCCATCCCCACAGGCGGCCTCGGCGGGGCCGCGCCGGCCGGGAGGACGAGGCGCTTGGAGAGCTTGAGGCCGTCGTCCACCGCGCGCGAGAAGTCGTCCTCCATGGCTGGAGGAGAGGAGGCGGGGGAGAGCAGAGGTGGATGCGCGGGGATTAATGGAGGTGAAACGGCAGGGGATGATTATTGACAGTGGGCGAAGTGGGAGGGGGGTTTGTTTGTTTTTGGTGTGGTTTAAGTGGGGAAATCATGACATGAGCTGGGCTCCGCTGCTGTCGTCCCCGGGAGGTGAGAATACCGCGTGTCATGCCGTTCGTCTGATCAGCCTGGGTTGTGGTTGCAGTGGAGTGGCCGAGACGGTTATTTGTCTGGCTATCTCCGTCTGCCTTCGCAGGTTCTACGGGTAGCATCCCCACAGGCAGCCTAGATAGTGGAGGAGTAGGTTCTAGAAATGGAAGCAAGTACGGAGTACTAGTCATCAGATTCAGAGTCAAAGCACTATCCAAGAGATGTTGCATGGGATTCGAGAAATGCACTGTTCTCCAAAGATTTCCATGGGTGGAAGATGCACATGGCTCCACGATCCATGCACGTGACTATGTGATGTTGTCTCCCGATGAAGAAAAGGAGTAAAATAAACTTCGCGCATTGAGCACCTACAAATGTTTTCAGGCACTCATCAATGCGCTAAAATGGTGGCAAAATGATACAGTACGTATGTAGTATAGCTCCATCTATGGGTGTGATTGATTCTAAGTCAACTGAGAATGTCTCAAATCTCAATATTAAAACTCATGACTAACAGAATTTAATTTCTACTCCCTCCGTATCAAAATATAAGACGTTTTAGATATTTCCATATAGACTACATACGGATTGAAATGAATGAATCTACACACTAATATAAGTCTAGATTCATCCGTATTTGAAAAATACTAAATCTCTAAAACATCTTATATTTTGGTACGGAGGAAGAATTATATGTTGACTGTGTTTTTTTGCATTAATATCAGTATTACATATCCGGACACATAGGTTTCATTCATATTTTTCTCAGACTGGTCACAGTGAGAGTAACTTAGATAGTAACACACATTTCAAGAAAAGTATGCTTATGTGGCATGTAGTTAATGATGAGAGAGATGTTTGTGGTAACTTAGCTAGTTACTGTAACATCACATTTATCAAGATAAAATGAGTCTATAGCCTAATAAATAAAGCCTTATATGACACCACGCATATGTTACTCCCCACTATGGAAGTAGTAACATAGGCTAGTAACATCACCATGTTACTACTCTATGTTACTCCCCACTGTGAGCAGCCTCAAGGTTGAGATCTTTTAACACTAAAATACACAAAAGCGCAAGGTTCACATGACGGATAAGCAATATTTAGAAAATTCCAATGAATAATAATTACCCAAGTATATCGTATTGTATTGTGCGCGTCCAAGAACAAATTATGAGTAACTGCTATGTGTCCAGTTTGTTTTGTTTTGCCACAAATATGTGATTTCTTCACATAGTGTTGAAATACGTGGACGTATAATATCCCTGAAAATTCACAAAACTATTATGTATTTTTTTTTTGGAAAAGGCAAGATGCCAAAACTAAAAACCTATTATATATATTGATTGTTGATATTATGATCTTCATATGTGCTTTCTAATTTTTAACCCTCATCTCTTAAACCTGCGCCTACCCACTACTACAAGCCTGATTTGGCTTGGGTGTGCTTCCCGCTTGTGGGGTGCGGATGTGATTTTGCTAGAATCTTTATAGAACGAGTTCCCTAGAAGTTGCTATTTATGTAGTACAATCCTATACCTGTGATTGAATAAGTTTTTTTTTTGTTCTCTTGACTCGGTTGCATGATTTACCTAGAGAGAGGAGCTCTTCTTACTGGGATCTACCCCTTGGCCTATTGCATATGCTTTCTGTGTCTAATTACTGTGACAAACATATAGATGGGGGGGGGGGGGGGGGGGGGGGGGGGGGGTAGTGATGTAATTGGGTCAACATTAAGGTACCCTCGGACCCTACTTAGCTCACTCAATGAACTAAAATTCCAAACTCACACCACTTTTTTGGAAAACTAGTTATTTACGTAAACTAAGTAGGGTCAGATGGTACTCTAATGGTGACCCACTTTCATCTCTTTGGCAGGGCACTATAATGATAATGGTGCAGTCTGCCTCGATTCCTTTGCCAAACTACAGTATTGTGAAGGTGTGTTATTACTCAATGAATGGGAGGTCTCTTACCAATTTCTAGCAAAAAAAACTTATTTTCACGCTTCATCTCTAACATATCTAAGCTCCCTGGGATCTCTGGCCTGTGGTGCATTCTGCAGTTGGGCCCGCTAGTCAGCGGCAGTTCGATTTCTACGCCGGTGGTGCTCTGCGTGGTCCTCTAATAGAACAGCGACAGGTGTACGAGAATACGACCGAACCGACTATTTTTTCGTTGACCTTTGACGTTGGCTGCTCCATCTTCCATCGCCGACTTCATAGGAAGGACGGCGCGCACGAGCTCACCGCCCCTCCCCAGCTTCGCCGCCGCCTCTCCGTGGTGCTCCTCGCTGGACTCCCAGCGCCGGCCCGGTGCCCCTCCTCGCCGCCGCAAACTCCTGTACCAACAGCGCCCCACCTCCATCCCCTTCGCGCCTTCTCCCGCTCCGACAAGCTTGGTTGCATCACCGACTGAACGCGCAGCCCGGGCCACCCGTGCACGCACAAAGCCGCCTCGCGTGGCTCCATCTTCGACTTCTCCTCCGCGGACGACTCCCTTGACGCCGCGGCCGAGGACTGCTCCTTCAGCCTCGTCGCCACCAAGCCGCCGCCACGCCACACGCGCTTCGGCCCCAAGTGGCGCTTCAACCAGCGCCGCAGCTGCCCCAGCGCCGCGCGAGCAGGTCGAGGACCAGCGCCGCGAGGCCGAGAAGGAGCACGCCCGCCGTGAGCGACATAACCACTCCCACCAGGCCACCAAGCTCGTGCAGATCCCCTTCGCGAACTATACCAAGGTCTCCTTCGCCGTCAAAGACCAGCCCGACGAATCCCCATAGATTCTCACTGTTCTCAAGCAATATAGGACTGCATCAGGTTCTGCTCTTGATTTTGTTTCCTGGTCTCTGTCCTTGCAGTTTAAAGTTGCCTTTCTTCTTCTTGTGATTTCTCTGATTTTTTCTGCTGGATCTGATAGGTCCTTGTGCTCACGTCGTCTCAGCCGCACGGACGCCGTCGACCAGAAGAAGCTCAACTTCGAGCGCGCAGCGGCACCAAGGTACTCCCCTCCCCCTCCCTCGGCCATTCCCCTCCCGTTTTGGTGCAAATCGGTTGCTTTGATGTTCAGATTGCAGTGATTTGGCTGTACGCATGTATGTTACCGTACAAAATTGTGCTAGCATTCTGGTAGACATCTGAGGATTGTACATGCTAGGACTGAGATGGCTCGTAGAACTGATGTAACTTATCCTTTCACTTTCCCATTTTACGGTCAACATTAAATTACAATTTGCCAATTCATAGTTTCATACGGTTTTATCAAATTTCAACTGTATATCAGTGGGGGTGTTATTTTACTTGTGAGATTAGGTTTGAGATTGTTGCATAGCTGAGCCGACCTCAGGTTAATTAATAATAGCTCGAAAATTCGTTTGGGACTTATATTGACCTTTGATGTGAGCAAGGCGTTCCAAGTAAATTAGATGAACGAGTAGTTGCATGTTCATGGGTCCTGGCTGCTGAGAATAATTTTGTACTGCTATGACCTTCTCATGAAGAACATGTTACATTAGTTCATATAATCGTAGAAATCATGAAAATTATTAAGCTTCCTGTCTGTATGAATTTACTTTCTTTGGTACTTACCAGCTAGCTATCACCATGCATTTTTGTATACACTATTACATACAGGTACCTTGCTCATGCACTACAAATCACCGAATATTCTTACTGCAAACAAATTGGAAAAGCATAATTATGTGATAGTACCAGCATACCTCAAATTGGTACACCCTCCACCTTATTATTTAACTAATTATTTAAAACACCTTATTTCACTTATTTGCACGAAGAAGCTGCCGACATAACTCATCTACTCCTAGGGCCCTCATCCATACAACTGTATACACACTCATCGATGATCTATACTGTGTATGTTGTAGTCTTTGGCTTCGGATAAAGACTACCGAGATTAGACAAACAGAAATCGCCACTATTCCCATGATGTTGCTGCAGAGGCTATCATTTTAGTCTCCTTTCATTAAGTGAGTGAGCACGGAGATGGAAAACACATGGAAAAACTAAGCTCACCAATTTTTTCCATGTGCTCATAGTTTTTTACCGGTAGCTGACTAGGAAATCGAAGTGAGTGGCCAAGATCGCTTGGCATGGAAAGAAGATTTGGTTAGTTTACTAGACAATTTTATGTCCCTAATTCTCTGGTCATACATACTTATTAATTTCAGTACATTTGTGCCCAATCTATCCTGCCTTTTATCATCAAGATCGGTTTCTTTTTATTAAACTGTGGCAGTAATGCAAACAGACATGTTAAAACATGTGTCAAAGAGGCACACCCCTGGAAAATCCTTGTGCATTTAGGTCGAATCTGGAAAACAGAGACCGGGAGATTGGAAAGGTTACATATAACTAGGTTTCTTTATGGTAGATTGCCAGGTACATGTTACGTAATGCACCTCAGCTTTGATTTTCCTCCTTAAGAATAACCACTCATTATTCATACCGCCATTACAGGGGGAAGGGGGACTATGGAAGTTTGCATACGATACAATTGTACAGAGCAGTTTAAAGAAGAACCGAGAGAAGGATGTATCTATAAATTTGAAGAGTTCATCATGGTTGAAGCTTCACCCAGCAAACCATAGTCCAGCAGATCATACCTCCTCCAGATCATCGATACAGAATTCACTTCACCCAGCAAACTAAAGTCCAGCATGTCATGCCTCCTCCAGAAATTTTTCCTAATACCTTACACATTGCTCAAACTTTCAATATGCTTACAGTATGCATGGGTGATAACACTCTCCTGTTATGTACCTTAGAATGAACAAATTACTCCAAATATTGCGTGCACGTTGGCTAATACCATTTATTGTTCATCATGGTAATGGTGGTGTCCAGATTTAGCAGATGCAAGGCACATTCGTAAAACAAAAGGTGAACATTATATCTGATCTATCAGCGGCCACAAAATTGTGATTTTCTCTTTTCTCTTCTGATTGAACACTTATATGAATCTTTGTCTGAAACCTTTATAGGCCAAATAAATATCTTCTTGGTATCATGCAGTCTAAGTTTTACTTGAAACTGTGCTCGGTTCCACAATGTCTTCTTACAAATATTTGCAGAAGTATTAATTACTTTCACAAACTAAGATTTTCAGATATATAGTAGCAGGAGATACTGTGTGTTGTCTTATTACTATGGTTGGTGTTTTCTTTTTACTATAGGAAGATTTGACTCAAGTTTGCTTCTTTTTGTATATGTTTTAATTCGTATGATCAGTACCAACTTCCAGTTTTTTGTTTGATTTTTTAGCTTCAATTGCAAATTGCAAGTAATCGTGTATAGTTTTTTTTGAAGCTCATAACAGTAGGAAAGGCTCTTACTGCTTTTATATTAAAACCAGAGGTACAATTACATATTTACAGAGGGATTTTTAGAAAGCCATGGCTGAGGTTCAAAGAGAGTTTACAAAACTACGAATAAAGGGGTGCAAATTAGACTTGGTTCTATGAACCACGAGTTTGAAGTCTGTTGAAAATCTCAATTTCCAGGAGAGAACATCAGGTGCTATTTTAAAGGTGTATAATTTCTTCTTCTGGGAAGATCTTGTTTATGGTTTGCATATTTTAATTGCCGCCGAATAATCAGCGGTGCTGTGAAGCGTGCAAAACCTTTTTGTTGGTTGTGTAATCCTCCTTAAATTGGTAACATAGCTTTGACATCTGCAATAATGAATAAAGATTCCTACTTCCTAAGAAATTATTGTAAAGGGAAAATGCAGCATTTTTTTGGATGATTTTAGATATACAACATAATATAACAAGAATGTGAATGTAACATATATTCTATTTGTGAAGCAAAAAAGAGGGTTCCTTTCTCATTTATGTAACAAAAGTTATGTCAGGTACTGCTACACTGAGAGATGATCTTTTACCATGACATAAGCGCCAACATAAAAACATGCAAACGTTCCAGTATACTTTTTCCACTTCAAAATCAACCATTACTGAGTTACAGCGTGCATGCATAGCTTCTCCATTGGTTGTAGTGGTTCTACTGAAATTGGCCTTGTTCCAAGTCGTCAGCACAGGCCCAACGAAGATGGAATCCAACCGTGGGGCTAGGGTTCATAGTGATGGAAAAATCCGTTGTCTGGCGGAATAGCGCCGGTGAGAAATTGGTGCTTCCGGCGATGGAGAGCACACAAGCGTGGTCAGCAGCTCTGATTTGTGGCAACAACGTCTAGATAGGGGCACGGAGTTGCTAAGTAGAGTAACAAGAACATCCAAAACAAATCAGGTTAACGCAAATGGCCAAAGCGAGCGCAGCAAAGCGCGCCCTCTCCTTCTAGTATCATACGATGTGTCATGGATTTGCTAGAAATATTGATTTAGAGGCAATTCAGGTTGTCACATGCCACCAAAATGCAATTAATATTATTCTATGACACAATTTTTTGTAGGGTGTAATACTTGATAATATTAGCCCAACTGAAAGTTTCGGATTTTTTGAACTTTTTTGAATTAATATTTTTTTTGAATATCGAGCCGGTGCGCTGGTATCCGAGAGTCGCAGCGTATTTTCGATGATTGGAGTTGCTATCATCAGAGGTTCTTGTAATTTTATTTTTTAGACCGCTAACGGAAGCTTTGGTTTGCTTCAAAGAATATATTATACTATTTAACATGGCAATTCACGTGTGCGTTACGGAGACGCTGACAAAAAGTGGCAACATTTTACTACGGAGTAGCTGTTTGTAAATGGAGACTTGCCCGCTCTGGACGAGGGTGAACGAACGGTGAGGACACCTGCCTGCGGAGTCTGCGTTTGCCGCGCGTGGAGTGGATGGACGAGTCTTCTTCTCTGGCAATTGGCATCGCTTCCTGTCCGCGGCGAGAGCGACCCAGACCGTCGGCAACAATACCAGGGACCACACGCGTATTCGCTAGTGAGTACTGTGCTCAGGCTTTTCGCGGGACCCACGGCGCGTCTCTACACTTCGCATCTCTCTGCATGCATAGCATGGGAAACCCGAACTTCCACAGAGCTCTCTCGTTTCCCCTCCCCATCTACAGTACAAGGAGAGGAGAAGCAGAGTTTCGCCGAGTTTTCCGCCGGCGATTCCGCCGCCCTCCTCTCTCGCGTCGGCCTCTGCGCCGTCGGAGAGGGGAGGGGGGTAGGATCTCCGGCCGGATCTGTGTACAGGTAGTCTAGTTTTTTAGCTGCTTGTTAGGTTTTCGCCGCGGGGTGCGGCTGATGTCGCCGCCGTGGCGAAAAAGCTTCGCCGGGTCTCCGTCTCGACGGCGCCGGGGAGATGCGAAGCTGCTATGTCCAGGGGTGGTCGTCGACGCGGCGGCGGCCTCGCCAGGGACCTTTTGGATCTTCTCTTCGTCCGCGACGTGGCGGTGTCGTCTCCAACACTGCCTGGAAGAGGAAGATGCAGCTGCAGGTACTACGGCCGCCGGTTCGCTGGTGGCGTGGTCCGTGCTTGGGTGATGGTCTGCGGCAGGCAGATCTGGTCATGCTCCTCGTCTCCGACGACGGGAGGGGCCGGGTCTGGAGGAAGAAGATGAGCTCGGGGATGATCCCCGACCTGCGCGCCACAGCGATAAGTGGGTGCCTTTGGTACTCCTTCTGGAGGTTCACAAAGCCGTTCCGGCGATGGGGCTCCCTCTTCCTCGGAAGTGTTGGTCGGCGCTTCTCGGCTTCGTCGTGCTCCACGGCATCGGCGGCGAGCGGCGGCTCGAGTCTGGAGTTGCAGACCTCTCGGAGGACTTATTTGTATTTTTCCTTTTTTTGAGGGTTGTTTCTGCAAAGTGTACGGGTCCACGTGTCCGTTGGGACCGATCCGGTTTCTGTGTACGCATATTGTACCTGCATCTGGCTTCTGCCTAATATATTCCCGTATGCTATAAAAAAAAAGCATGGGAACCCGAACGGGGCCGGCGGCGTCCGGCCGGGGCACACGGGTAGGCAGCACATCACGATCACGCTTCCTCAGGGTCCCTCTTCTTGTTTCTTGTCTTTGCCATGGCTGTAACGGCTAGTTTGAACCAACCAACAATGGGGCCTCCAACGTGTTACGTATAGGACCAGAGATGTGATCGCCGTAAAATGCCACCCTAGGTTTGACGCTGTTGTTTCTCATTTAAGACGGAATATTATTCAGTGGGAGGCGATGTTCCCGTCGACAGCGAGACGTCCGTGGTGACTTCATCAATCTCAAGACTTGATCCGCCGACTCGGTCTCGGAGGTGCTCATGGGGGTACGGTGTGCATGTGTGCGTTCATAGGGGTGAGGGTGTGCACGTGTATATGAGCGCCTGAATTGTACTGTGTTTCGCAAAAAAAAAAACATAGGCTCCTAAACGGAAGAAAAAACAAAAACAAGTTCAACGCATAGAATTTTCGTATGAATTTTGGATGATTTTCTCCAACACACAGTTGGATCAAAGGATCGTGGTTTCTAAAATCCCATGAATCATATGCCTCTAATTCCTTAGCCTTAACACAAACTCAAACATCCAATGCACTCTCGTTCTATCAATATAATACGTTTCCAATTTTTTATTCAGCGTCGTCGGGTTAGACGAAGAACAGGGTTCCGCCAGGTTGAACGGAGTCACGTTATCTACGACACACTAGCAAATGCTCAGTATGTGGAAGTTAAGCTATTTGACCAATCTATTATTCCATCCGTTCACTATTATAAGCTGTTTTAGATATTTCAATGTGGACGAGATACAGATCAAAATAAGTGCATGTAGACAATTGTGTCTAGATACATGCATTTTCGAAAAAGAACTAAAACATCTTATAATAGTGAACGGATGGTATATTAAAGTAAAAGATTCGGCATTATATGAAAAAGCCTTTGAATGACTAAAGCAACAGATGACATATACATAGCTGTCAACTTCACGGTAAATTAAAGTTATGGTATCAATGAATACCGGTCAATTTACTAAATTTAACAAGGGACCATTTAAGAGAGAGACAATTGATCTCGAACGAACTCTTCGATCTAAAGACAATAAGTATCTTCGGTTAAGACAACAACAACACTGCAGCATGAAACGGCACTTCTTGCATGATCAATACCAAACTACAAACTTAATAAATATATTTATATGTGGATACAAGGAGTCATTCACCAGATCCCAAGAACTCAAGAAGATCTTGACAAGGACACATTTGCCAGAGATAATAACGAAAGCCCAGGAAATATGGCAAATTCAGGCTAGAAGTGACAAAACCCGTACTTGCCGAACTAACTGAAGTATTAGAAAGTCGAGGAAAGAGCCCCCTCCCACCCCCCTATGGCGTGGAATAGCACGTTCGCTGGGAGACCCCAAGCGTAAGTTTTGATGTAATTTAGCAGCAAGTTTTCCTTTGATTATAAAACTAAGGTTATCAATCCAGTAGGATTTGGATAAGGCTTCGGAAAGGTGTCAACGGTGCCGTTTACGATAATTGACGTTGACCTGCGCACACACGAATAAACTACTTTGCCCCAACAAAACAGAGAGGGTGTCAATCTCTCCGGCTTGCTGAACACAAAGGATTAAACGTATGGTGGAAAATATTATGAGGGCAAAAATGACCAGCGAACAAATGACTAGTAAAATCTATTTAAAACGGTTGTAGGCAATGTAGGAAAATAGGACCGGGTTCCATAGTTCACTAGTGGTATCTCTCCAAAAGATAAACGTGTTGGGTGAACAAATTACAGCGGGGCAATTGACAAACATGGGCGCAACACAATACTATCATGACACATGGTTCACCGTTTTATTTAATATAGTCATTACGTCAAAATACATAGACCGTTATCCAACTGCATCTATGACTAATAATTCACCCCGGGATCGCTATCCAGCCTGTCACCCGAAAGTATTAAGTTACAAGCAACAGATAATTGCAATAAGCAAAGTGCATAATGTAAGCAATGAGTACAACATAAAGCAATAAACACTGTTGTTTTATCCCTAGTAGCAACAGCACATCTCAAATTCTAATCGTTTCTGTCAACTCGAGCTCGAACAAGAGAGGCATGAACCCACTATCTAGCATAAATACCTTCTCTAAGATACTAGCAATTACTTCGGCCAAAACATCCACAAGCATCGGAGAGCATGCAAGATCATAAATAAAACATATCATAGATAAACTGAATCATAATGTCAAGACTCCATAATTCATCGGATCCCCGCAAACACAACACATAATATTACATAAAGATGATCTTAATCATGTAGCCAGCTCATAAGATCTAAACAATGGAGCACAAAGGAGAAGAGACAACCATCTAGCTACTGCCATGGACCCGTAGTCCCGTGGTGGACTACTCACGCATCACTCCGGAGGCAGGCATAGTGGTGTAGATGCCTCCGGTGACGATCTCCCCCTCCGGCAGGGCGCCCGGACGAGCTTCAAAACCCTCCCGATCTAGGGTTGGCGACGGAGGCGGCCTCAGAACTTTTCTGGAAAATATGTTCGGGTATCGAGGGTTTTTGGGACGAAGGCAATTTATAGGCTAAAGGGCAAATCGGGGAGACGCCCGAGGGCGCCAGGTTTTACCGCGCCTGGGTGGCGTCTGGGGGCTGTGGGCCCCCCTGCAGCTCCCCTCCTGGCTCCGTCTTTGTTTCTTCGAAAAAATAATTCCATTAAATTTTCAGCCAATTCCGAGAAAATTCCCCGACTAGCTTTTCCGAAACAAAAAGACAGCAGAAAACAGGAACTGGCACTAGGCATCTTGTTAATAGGTTACTTCCATAAATCATGTCAAAATGATATAAAAAATTATAAAAACATGTGGCAATGTTATATAACAAGCATGGAACAATCAAAAATTATAGATACGTTTGAGACATACGTATCACCCCCCCCCCCCACACACACACACACATACACAGAGACACACACATACGACAAATCATATTTATCGTGTACCGAAGAGCGGTATACGCTCCGCGTACCCACTCTAGATTTTGGGCCTAGCCCATTTACTTTTGATTGCGTCTTCCTTTCGACTTTCGTTTTCTCACGTAACTCTCAGCGCAAAACTAAAAACAATCTCAAGTACGTATGACTTGCTGAGCTGGGCCATCGCTGCTGCAGCATGCATCCAATCGCGATCGAGATGGTAGACTTCTCATGTTTTCATTTATTTATTCTATTTAAAATTTCTCATTTGTTTATTCCTATTTTCTTTCTTTTATTTTTCATTCTTTTATTTATTGTTTTCATTCATAATTCTCTTTTATTTATTTTTTGTTTCTAATTCTTTCCTTTTCTTTTTTCTTTCTTTCTACCTTTTCTCCTTTTATTTTTCTGTTTCCTTTTGTATTTTTCTACTTTTTATATTCAAAAAAGTGTATGTTGTGGAAAAATATTAGTAGTTCTTTTCTAGTTCAAATATGCTTAATGTTTTTTCGAAAATAAAAGTTCAAATAACATAAATATCCATATAAAAATGTTCAAATAAGATAACATTCTTTTTTCAAATCGTTTAATAACATAAATGTTACTAGTAATTATGCCCGTGCGTTGCAACGAGAAAAATAATCAACTTCGAATGAAAAACTTTGACACCTGGCCGTTGTTGCAACGGAACAATAAACACAAATGTACAAGTTTTGCTCAAATGTTCTGTTTTAGAATGAGCATCAGCTCATGTTGTCATCTGGTTCCAGTCTCGCCATCTGTACGTAATTGACGTGATGTTGGCATGAGTCTAACTACACAGAAGTATGGTACATGTATGATCAAACAGTTGCAAACGTTTTCAGACAAATATCGAGTTGGCATAAAAAATGCAATTGCAGTTGTTAAAAACAAAACAACCATCTTGGAAATATATTTTAACATTTGTTAATTTCTGTATATTAGGTTTCACAATTAATGTACAATATGAACCACAACAATATGGATGTATTCCTCATAATAGGCTCTCCACGAGCTTATTCTCATAGTAAGAAATGATCAGATAATAATACAAACTTGGCCAAAATCCAGTTGGTGACCTGTTTCAGCAGAAGCAGGAACTTTTTTTTTTAAACCATCATGTACGTCACATTCAGCACTTGAAGTTTCACTTCTGCACACAATAGCCCAGAGCTTCAAAAACCATGCAACTCCTTCACGGCCACACCGTAGCACACAATGCACAATGATTGTCAATAGAAAAAGGTAACAAAATCACACCTGAATATAGTTAAACCATTCTAATAAAAATCAAGTATAGATGGTTTCACTTTATTACTCCATCAGACTGCATGTCATCTCAGTAATGGTTTGAACTGGCTGTTCAGCTTTTCAGATATGAATGCCAAGCAATTAAATTAAACTTCATAATGAGCTAATGAGAGGTAGTTACAGACTACAAGGCTATAGTGTCCGCTACAAATTCAGTCTTAGCACTTGGGATAGCTCTGCTACATGTTTCAACTGGAATGTCGTGGAATATGGCAGCACTTAAACGATTTCATAATACTCACAAGCCTTCCAGAAAGGGCATGTTTCTCTCAGTCCAGTGGTGGAGCTGGTATAGAAGTGTTGGATTCGACAACCAAATTCTTCTTATTCCTCATTGAATTATTAGTCTTTTAAGGCTTCTTATTAGTGGACGAATACACCATAAGTAACAAGCTGACTCCAATGAAATTTTGCTCTAGCTTTAGCCCTGTCTTAGTCAAGCTATCTGAACATCAGTGAGAAAAATCAGCTATCATTTGTTTACAGCTCAATTCAAAGTGTGAATGAGATTATTAGTTTCACTGCTACCCAGCCGCCTGCCGCCTTTGCACGCGAGAACAGCACCTACAGCAAGCAGCAACATACAACAGGATACACGACAACAAGCAGAGCACCAGAGCGAGCACGCACAACGAGCGGAGCAATCAGGGGTCGACGGCAGCAGGCCAGTGTGACGCCCAAAAAACGTCCTGGCGCCACCTCTCATCCATGTCATGCTGCAGCTCATCGTTGCGCCTCGTCTTGCCCGCCCACCCCTCGGCGACGAGCCACTGGGCGCGTCCTTGCTTGCCGGCTCCACCTCGGCGCGGCTAGGGTCATCCCTACAGTCGTGCGGCGTGCCAAAGTTAAGCCCGGTGGCTTGCTTCTGGCTATACGACGACATCTCGTACGTACGCGATGCCGGCGACGAGTATCCCTGCGTTGTGCCCATCCGCACGACCCGCTCCAGCTCGGCGTCGAACAGCCTGTCCGTCCCGACCACCACGACGTCTCCATCCCTCACCGGCATCTCCGTGACGACCGCTTTGGCGACGCTGTCCGCGTTCCCGCGGGCACTGAGCTAGAACGGGCAGTTCATGTACTTCTGCTACGCCCGCGAATGGTGCAAGATCCTGCGTCCACGAAGCACGGCGAAGTCCCCGGCCGTACGCCCGCTCCAGCAGCGTATAGGGGCAGACGGGCGTGCCGGTCTCAATCGCCAGGACGTGCATGAATGGGCTCGTTATGAGCCCGGGCGAGAACGCGCCAACGCCCATGTCGCGATCGCGGTACACACCCACGCTGTCCGCCACGCCGAGGAAGTGGGTAGGGCAGGTATATCGGGTAGCTTTCGTCGTGGTCGATCTCGTCTACTCGATAAACCAGATCGACGTGGAGTTATTTTGTCCACGATATTAGCCTATACCGATGGGTGACGTGTGGAGTAATTTGTCGATGGATTTCGGCGCCGGCGGCGAGGAATCGAGCACAGCAGGCAGCGCGTCCGTGCGGCTTTTATTGAAGCAAACGACAGCCGGAGATGGATTTCGTGATGGTTTCCGTTTCAAATACTTGTTGTGGACTGGATGGCAACCAGGACATACTACCACGGATTGGCGGACGGCAATCAGAGTTGGTCGGAGAAGAACGAAGCTGCGGAGGCGATTGTCAACCGCACTCCTCGATGGCGGATCGCCCGCCCTGATGATACTGAAAAAATGGTTATGAAAATAAAGTGATCTAACCTGAACCAGTCATTTAGCCAAAAATATGTTAGTTAATTGGCGCACAGCTAAGGAATCTCTGGCAGCCAACTGATTCCCGATGAACAAAATCAAAGAAATCAAATAGTCTCCTCTCATGTCCTCTTGTAAAAGATCAAAAGCTTTGCTGTTTCACGGATCGGATAATTCTGCCCATGATTTACACCAACATAGCCCGAGCTTCAGCACCCAGAGGGGCATCACATCTACCTTCAGCCAATGCACATAGGGTGGTATCCAAGAACTTGAGCCTCTTCAAGTGAATTATGCAATGCACTTGGCTAATATACATTGAAAATCCTGAATTCATCAAGACCAGCAGAGCTAAAAGATGAGCACATAATTTCAGGGTCGCATGAGGTACTGCTTCACGGACAGGTTGTTTGATCTGACCAACAATTTAAAAGCAGTTTGCGCTCCTAGTATGTTTTTTTTGGCCTCGCCTTGAACTGCCAGGAGAGAATCAAACCTGGAACATGTCCGTAACCAACTACCCAGCTCCTGATTTTTACAGGAGTATGCATGCTCCGGATGGACATGTGCTTCTCGATATAATCAGCACCTCTCCAAATCCACTGGAAGCGGCCTCCCCCTCGCTCTGCTGCTCTGCCTTCTTGTCCATCCCCACTTCTTCCATCTGAAATAGCCTGGAGATGAATTTAAATTTACAACAAACAGATAGGAAATTTGTTTTCTCCATTAGAGCTTCATCCCAGCAGTAGCACAGGGTAGGGCGGAGCCGTGCAGGAGCGCGTACCAGGTCGGCTGCCGGGTAAAATCAGGGCGGCGCACTGGCAGGAGTCCGGCAGCCGTGGAGCGGAGGTTCGACGCCACCTGGTTCATGGTCAGGGTGCCAGACCGGCAGGAGAGGAGTTGTTTTCTTCGACGAAGGAAAAGGATGAAACTGACAGCTTCTCCTCGGTTCTTGTCATGGCCTTCGACCAGAAGAGCAATCGATCGCTGCCATGGCCTTGGACCAGAAAAGCAATCGATCTAAAGTTGCAGATTGCTGGTTCGAGGACGGGAGTAGGCGGTGTCGTCTGGATCTTCTAGATATGTAGAGGAGTACACGTAGAGATGGAATCAGTATCAGTTCCCGCAGTCAGCGATGGCTCTTTACACGGCTGGCCCGTGGAACGATCGATCGGAGAGAAACACGATCGCTCACACGACGTACGAAACCAAACCAAACGGAAGAAGCAAGAATCCTGCTTTTGGGAAAAAAAAGAGAGAAGGAATCGAAACGGTACATCCGTAGAAAAAGAAGAACCGAAACGGTACGTCGTCCATATGTGACTTATGGGTGGCAGTGGTGAGTAATTTTAGTCAACTTTGGGGGCAGTTTTAATGACGTACCACAAGAAACCTTCCTCCTTTCATTATTAACTAGGAAACATGCACGTGCGTTGCAACGGGAAACCAAAAATATCAAATCTTGGATGGAAAACAGTTGCGTAAACAAAATTTTGCTCGAAAGTCTATCGAACTGTGTAATCTACCCTCAGTTTCGCCCTCTTTAAGTCTAACGGGGCTAGTGTGTTAATATTTTTTTATTCTTTCTATTTTTGCAACACAAATCTGTCCAATTGAACCCTTATTCGATGGGTGTGTTTGCGTAAAATAAAATTTATTATTTATATATACATTTTTTATATAGTTCACTTTTATAAGTTTTTGTTTTACATACAATTTTTTTGCTATTAGTTTGGTAGGATGTTAGGTCATATGCAGTAACGTTTGAGTATTTTAGTAGTCCGAATGTTAGATTTTTAGTTACAACTGTTATTTGTGTACCGAAAATTCTATTTGTGATGTCTTATGTATCTTGTTAGTAGGAAATATATTTTCAATGTTATATCTTTTTATGTCGTATGAAGATTAGTTTTTGTGACTCTCTCAATATTTTAAGTTTTGCAACATTAGAAAAAGACTTGTATTCAATAGGTGATGTGTGAGTGTACATGTAATTCTACACTTCACTCGGGCTTAAAATATCTGATTACATATTTTTGAAATTGCTGGTCAATTTTAAAGGTTAGTAACTCTAGTGTATTAAGTACCCAAATACAAACTCATGTACTCAGAAGAACGTGTGGTGTGAGTCCATGTTCTATTGTTGGATTAAAAATCACTTAAATATTCTTAAAATTGCCAATCGTTGTTGTTATTTTTAATAAATTCGCATAAAAGGTACTCTCAACAATTATGAATTCACTTTTTTGAGAGCATTATCCGTTGACTCGTCCTCAAATACTGCCTGCCAAGGTGTACACGCCCCATCTGAAAACGCACAGGCTTGTGGTCTTCAGATCCCCTCACTTCTCTCTACTGGGAAAAAAAAATGTTGTAGCACTTTCTCCATTAGCACTCGATTCACACATCTTTGAGCTTTTTGCCCACTGTCACTATTAGATCTTGATTCCGCTGTGCAGGGAGTAAGGAATTTGCTCTGTTAATGATGCATCCAAGAGGAGCCGGCAAGGAGATTGACGGAGTAGCAGCTTGTGGATGCAGAATCCATACGACCGGAGGCCGGCTCATGGAGGCCAGATGCAAGTATCTTCCTCTCGGTCATGCAATTTTTCGCGCTCCCCGGCGTCGACCTTGAGCCGTCGAGTGGCGGCACCCCTTCTACGACCTTGACCTTCAGAACAGACCCCATCACGAAGCCCCCCGGCTTTCTCCCTCGGCTGTCGGCTTGTCGTCGCCCCTGCTCCAGCCGTGAGATGCAGACGGAGGAGCACGCTCCAGATGCTGCTGCTGCTGCTCTGCACGATACTGAGGCTGCAGGTCCGGCTCTTTCGACCTTGCACTGGAAAACGTCCGGGCTCGGCCCGTCGCTCCTGCTGTGCACGTCCTCGACTATCATGGAGCTGATGTGGACGGATACCTCTACGACATTTTCGTCGGCTCCGTCCCTGCTCGCCTCCCATCCCACTATCCATGCCCGCGGGATCCAGCCATTGAGGAGGTGCCGTGCTAGATCTGCAGGAGGAAGGGGAAGGTAGGGCGACGCCGGCGACCGGGGACGGAGTTGGAGATCGGAGGGAGCTCGAGCTGATAGCCCGCCACGGGATTCCAACTCTGGGCGGATGCGAAGATTAAGGACCTGGACGAAGGTTGCGGCGGTGGTGCGGGGCCTGGATCAGTGCGGCAGTGGTGAGGGCGATAGCAAAGACGCGGCCCAGGTCAAAGCAACGATAGCTGAGCGAACCGTTTTTTCACTTGCCGGTGGCAAGGGCTGTAATTTTGATCGAAATCAGGGGCAAATCTAACGACGTACCACAAGAAGCCATCCTTCCTTTATTATTAACCAGCAAACGTGCTCGTGCGTTGCAATGGGAGAGAAAAATCTATGCCACGAAGGTGCATAAAGTAAATTCCCGTTGGCAATGAGGGCACTGGTTAGTTGACATTGGGCGTAATGGTAAAAAGTGTGCATTTATCTGTTCGTAACTATGCAACTTCCTATAATATGCACATGTAGGATATTGTTCTAGAATGAAAGAGATGCAAATCCCAAATGGGTCATCCATAGCAGCCACGTGATTGCTGACCTTGAATTATGTACTACAAGATTGAACTCGGTAATTAAAAGAATGCACAGCTGAGGAGAGATGCACTAAGGGAAGAAATGTGCTATGCTAAATTAATATTGCATAATTTATCCATCACATGGGCGACAGCATTAAGCCAGTAAAGCAGCGCCGCATCGACACACCACTAAGCATCAAGATGAGCAGAAATAAGGAGCAAGGAGAGAATGCTTACCCTCATGTGTGCCCGATAGCCAGCGCCCTATGATATGCAGGCTCGTGCGCATCTGCTTACAGTGTGCTGATCCACAGAGCAGATCAACAACGACCTCGCTGAAGTCCATGTGCTTGACAACGAAATCCGCCGCCGTCTGGTCCTTGATTGACCACTAAGTGAGGCACGTGAGGTTCCAGGACACAATCTGGAACAACATGTGTCCAGGACCAGCAAGAGCTCGCCGACCCGTATGCCCAGCATGCATGAGGCTCTCCTGACTGAACCTGGAAAGGAGCATGCTAGGTCGAACGCCATCATGTGCCCAAGACCATGCGTATTAATTAACAAGCACGGTGCCCGCCACTGCCGCGCCTCGTCCTAGATGTGACCCAAGATGACGGTCTTGTAGCTGTAGGCAGGAACAGGTGGAGTGTCGCGGCTGCTCTCCACGGGAACGCCATGATCCACCACTCGACTGGAGGCCGTCGGAATCGGGCAGCTGCAGAAAGGTGATTTAGGGATTCGACAGAGATCGGCCTAGGCTCCGTTGCCTCCGCCCTCCCACGAGCGGTCCTCCCGGCTGCCAGCTAGCTCCTCCCTCCCATGATCGTTCCTTGGCGAACTCACCTCTTTGCGCGGCCGGCGAGTAGCAACCCTCCTGTGGGGATTCAGGGAGGGGTGGAACAGCGGCACGTTCCAGCAACGATCGTCCTTGATATAGGATTCATTCCATGGTTTGAAGGAGTTGGCGCCGGAGGTCACGCGCGATGTTCTTGACTCTTGAGCACGGTTCTTTAAGCGTCGCCGCGCCGCTCGCACAGTTGCGGATGAGCGCGGAACGGATGCGCTCGTCAAGCTCGATGCACCATCTCGTCGTCGACGAAGCAGACCCAGCTGATCTCTCTGATCATGTCATCCGAGGTCAGCGCTCGGGAACCCTAGGTCGTACGCTAGACCATGGCCTGGTGACATCGATTGCATTGGACTAGGACAGGTTTGGCAGGTTCTCATATAGTAGAAGTAGTAATAGACGTGCGCGTCCAGGATAACGATTTGTATACGGGTCCAAGACAGATTACATCGATCTATCTCGAACAGATTCTAAAGTGCCAGGGTGGTGACCGAACAGAAATTATGGAAGACGGAATTAGGACGTACGAAAACGTAAACGGAAAATGGACGAAAAAAACGGGAGGAAGAAACGTTCCTCCCTTTATTATTAGGTATAGATTAGGTATAGATATAGGGCAGGACTAAACAGGAACCTATCTTAAGAGATTTCTATTTAGGCTAAACAAGAACTATTCCTATTTAGGGGGAGGAACCAGGTCCTGACCCACGCACGGTCGCGACCCATTAAAAAGCTTCGAACTCCACCCTCCTACTGACGCGCAGCTTCCCCCGATCTGCACCACCTTCTACCGCCGGCACCGGCGAGCGAGCGGCGGCCGGGGCCGACGCGAGGGAGCCGGTGACGGACACGGCGAGGAACCGTGACCAAGACCACCTTCTTCTCTATGCTCGGCGCGGCGGAAACGGCAACGTCCCCTGATTGGACCACCTCCTACCTGGCTGCCGCCGGCGAGCGAGCGTCGACCCGCACCTCCCCCAGCCAAAAACTACCTTCGCCCTGCACACCACGATCCAAAAATCCCCAACACCACGCATCCCCTCATCACCAACCTCCCGACCCACTTCCCATCACCGACAGTTCCAAAAAAAATCCCCATCGCCGGCGCATCCGGCCGGATATGCTCTGCGCCGCGGCCACCAGACCTCCCTCATTGCCGCCGCCCCTGGGAGGTCGAGGCTCCCACACCGCTGCCACCCGGGAGGCCGAGGATCCCGCACCGCCGCCGCCCCTGGGAAGTCGAAGATCCCGCACCGCCGCCGCCCCGGAGGCCGAAGGCCACTCACCGCGGCCGCCATGCCCAGCGCGCCGCCGCTCCACCTGCTCGCTGCCTCAGCTCTGCATCGGGACGGCCAGTTATGTCGATCTTCATGCCCAACCTCAGGCTCGGCCATCCTGCTCCGCGTGTGACGCCACCCTCCTCTCTGCACCACGCGGTAGCCCTGGCGTTCCTCCTGTCACCGGCCGCCCGCAGTCCCTTTTTTCTTTGTGAAAATGAGGTTCAGATCGTGTGAAAATGAGGTTCAGTTCAGTCTATTTTTGTTTTTGCTGCAAAGTTCCCCCAAAAAAACTCCTCTGATCGTGTCAAAATCGACGCCTATCTCTAATGGTTCAGCCACGCTGTGGCAGTGTGGGTTCTGAACTTTGTTAGCACTGGTTCTGAACTTTGGCTGTGTTGGGCGCTTCACTGCCCCTCGGCTAAAATCCATCGCACGTCTATGCAGCTGCCTGCATGTTCTGCACTTTTTTTTCTGTACCTTGTGAACTCCATTTTCTCACCCTCTTTGGTATCATACCCGCTAACCTTTGGTGGTTGAGTTAATTTCTCGTGCATGAAGAAATATTGCAGAAAAGTGACAGACTGACGAAGAAATATGTGAAGGTTCGTTTGTAATTCATGTTCCGTCTGAAGGTTCACATGTCATTCGCGATAAGGTTCACATATCATTGCCGAGAAAGTTCAGAAAGCCTCATTTCTAAAAAAAAAAATTAGAAAAAAAGTTCAATCCGTTAAAAAAAAGTTCACTTCATTCATAAAAAAGGTTCAGTTGGTACAGAAAAAAAGTTCATCTGAAGTTGCGAAAAAAAGTTCACATCGTTCCAAAAAATGTTTAGAAAAAGTTCACTTCATGTTTCCGTCCGAAGGTTCACATGTCATGCGCGAGAAGGTTCACTTAGCAGTCGCGTGAAGGTTCAGAAAGTTCCTGTTTAGCTTAAACAGGAATAGGTTCCTTTTTAGCTGAGTTATATAGATTATATATATATATACTCCTGGGTGTACATACTCCCATATTCAATATACCTCACATACGAGGGTATTATACCTCTTTATATTTTTTATATACCTCATTAATTATTCTAAGATAGCTCAATACAAAAGTATGAAAAAAAATTATCACCATAGTCCTCAATTTTTTCATATACCTTTATTTCATACAAAAAGCAGTATATGTGCAAATAATATAAAATATATAGATTCAAACGAAAATTTCCATGTAACTCACTTTGGGGTATCTACTATTAAATAATGAAGTATATTAAAAATGATAAAGAGGTATATATGATTCACCTATGTGGTATATTTAACGTGAGAGTACATACGCCTAGGAGTACAGAACCATTTTCTATATATATATATAGATTAGGTATAGATTACTAAAAATAGTTCAAAATGAGGTAAATGTTCCTATTAAAAACCGTTATAATAAGATAAATGTTCTTATTTTAACATTTGTTTAAATAAGACTTTTCCTGGAACCCGCCCGGGATCAACAAGGGAATAGTCATTCCCAAAAGCAAGCAAAATCACTATTGAAGAGATTTCTAATTCGACTAAACAGTTATGTACTTCCAATCCCACCGGATTCATTCAACTTATCTTGCCTCATACGATCGATGTTATAACCACTACCCGACCCTATCTTTTCTTTTGTTCCGTGCTTCCTCCTAAATGTTCTAATTGAAAGCATGTTCTTATTTTTCTGAAAATCCGTTTACCTAAGATAAATGTTCTCGCTATAAAATCCGTTCAAATAAAATAAATATTTTTATTAAAAATTATTCTTATTTTTCTAAATTCCGTTCAAGTGAAAAATGTTCACAGGTTCAAAATAAATGTTGACGAGGTTCAATAAAAACTTCCACAAATTCGAAAAATTGTAATACACTCTTATATAATAAGTAAAAAATCTGTTATGAAATTTTGGTCACGTATACTAGATAAATGTTCTTACCAAAAATCTTATTAAATAAGATAAAGTTTCTTTATTGAAAAATCAATCAAATAAGATAAATTCGTTCCGATAACATAAATGTTCATATTAAAACATCGTTCAAATAAGTTAAATATTTTTATTTTAAAAACCATTCGAATGAGATAAATATTCTTATCCGAAAAACGTTCCAATGAGATATATGTTCTTATTAAAAAATTGTTCAAATAAGATAAATGTTATTAATTTAAAATCCGTTCAAATAAGATAATGTTCTTATTAAAAATATATTAATTTTTTGAAAATGTGTTCAATGAGGTAAATGTTTTTTTTATTGAAGTAAACGTACAGAAAAGAAAATGGATACACACAAAAAAAGAACACATAAAAGAAAATAGGAAAAAATACAGATGAACTATCTCCATGTTTACGTTGTTGCTGTTTTTGTTGACTTATTCACTCTCTTATCTTGAATTTGCACTGTTTCAAAATTGTCAGTTTTAATAACTATTTTCCTCATACGTTCCATTTTATATTATTAATGGAACTTTTCAGCGTTCAAAAAATGAGTGTAAGATATACTGCAACGAGGAAACTGTGCAATGACGAAAACAGAGCGAGGAACTGAAGAAAATAGTCGAACCAACAACGCTGATTTGAAGTGCTCTTCAATCTCAAGACTCGACCCGTCGGCTCAGTCTCTCGGAGGTGCTCATAGGAGTAGGGTGTGCGTGTGCGTGTGCGTTCATACGGGTGAGTGTGTGCAACGTATATGTGAGCGTCTGCGTTGTACTGTGTTTCACAAAACAAAAGAACCCGAACCGATTTTTTTTTTTGAAACTTTTCGCAAAACAAAAGAACCCGAACCGATTTTTTTTTTGAAACTTGGAACACGAACCGAATGAAACAGTGCAGCAGCAAACAGTTAAATGGGCCAAAAGCCCATCGGTGGAGGAGGGTACGCGTATGCATCCGAAGTTGCCGTTGAATGGTGGTGGAGGAGGGACGAGGACGGCTGTTTCATTCGGAAAATAGGAGCTCCCCACACACAAACGGCCGCACCCTCCACTGATCCAGGCAAGTGGCAACCTAGCCAGCTAGGAACCGCCGAGCGCTGATCGCGCCCAGCACTCCGTTCCATAGTACCTGTAGCCCGCCACCGTGAGAGCAAGGGCCAGCGCTTGCCGCCCTGCTCGACTCCCATCGCCGACGCCTAGGACACAAGCATGACGGCGCCGAGCAGTCCAGCGTCGTTGGAGGAGGGTACGCGTACACATCCGACGAGAGGACGGCTGTGTGAAGTCTCCATCTTCCCATGTGCGCAAACGTTGACTAGTTATAGATCTGGCGTAATGTATTTTGCGTCGGGTATAAAAAAATTCAGACAAAAATCGTGTGTCATTTCAAAATAACCGAATTATCCGACCCGAAAACACCGAGACTGATTGACATCTACCACGTTACTTCTTCCCAGAGGCAATGGATTGCCACTTCCCAACTACTCGTATGTGTTAAATTGAAGTATCCTCTTTGTTCGACGCTGATATTGGCTTATGCTCATACTTTCGTCACGGCGAACACCGTCTTCTCGTCATAGTTAAGGGATGATGCACCTCTAGCTCTCTTCTCGCACTCCTCCTTGTCGTGCCCGATAAATCCAGAGTGGAAAATACAAGTGAGGAACCTGGAACCCTCTTGTCGCGAAGCTCGTAAACCGTGACCTGCCTCCCTTGACAATGGTTGTGAATCTCTGTTCAGAGGCAACGCAATGCAGACACGGAGGTAGTCATTAAATTATGATCAACTTCCACCTCCTCTACTTCCCCCAGGTTTGCTCCGATCAGTCTTCCGTACGGCCGTACGCATCCGTCTGCTCATTCCACAGTACATCATAGAACCTCACCTCCTCAATCTGGACCAAATTCATGACAGTTTCTGATGTAGTGCAACCTAGGCACACAACACCAACATCATCAAATGGCCCAATGACAAGAGCAAGAGTCAAACCTCTCCATGATAAGGTGAATTCACTCCTATCTATGTGTGATCTCGACACTCCTTTGAATGGTTTGCTACTTCATTCGGATACTTTGTGCCTACTCAGCAACCACCTTGATGACGACCCTCAATGGAGTGAAGAGTATGGCCAAGAGAAGATCCAAGAAGAAGAGCGGGGAAAAGGAGCTGGAAAACCTGAAGAAGTGCCGGCCGATACTACCGGGCCAGCGAGGCCGGTACTACCGCCGAGACGCCAGCCGGTACTTGATCCTAAGCCACCCTAAGCGGTACTACCGGAATTAGTTCCGGTACTACCGGACGTTCGCACGTCCGGTACTACCGGCCACTTCTGTCCGGTACTACCGGCCTTGCGCGTGCCTGCGAGCAGATCTGGGTTTTGACCCATGTATTTCGTCCCCTTTTGCCTAGACTATAAATAGGACCTCCCCATCTAGATCTAGGGTTAGACAATGATTTGGGAACTAAAGTAGAGCCTTGCTCCTTCTTCTCAAAGTGTCTCTTTCCTTGTATGGAGATGAATCAAGGCCTCTCCTTGCGGAGATGAACCAAGGCCTCCTCTTGAGGAGAAGATCCCTGCGTGGATACCAAGGCTTCCGCTTGTAGTTGCGATTACTTGCTAATCTTCCCTCTTTGAGTGGCTAGATTGGATTGGTTGGATTGACCAATTGGACAAACAATTCTAAGAGTAAGGTGTGCTTGGGAGAGGAGAATTGGGGGCTACCCTCAGGGATTTGTTACCAATTGAGTCTTGCCGAGTTGCTACTTGCTATTTACCCTTGTGTTGTTGATTTCCCCTCTTTGTGTTCTTGAGTTCATCCGTTGTTCTTCGTGTTCATCGTTCCCTCCGCACAATCCGTGAAAATCGGGACCAACCCACATCATATGGTATCAGAGCTCTAGGTTGACACGGATTTGATTTGTGTTTCCACCGAAATCCACCAAATTTTTCTTCGTTTTTGAGAAATTCGAAAATTTCCACCAAAAATAGCCTTGCCTTGATTCTAGCCGATCTGTCGATTCGTTGCGTTTTTGGTAGTTTTTGTCCATGGATCTGTTGCTTTAGGACCCCCTCCACCTTTGTTTGCGTTCCCTAGCCTTAATTTTGCCAATTTCCCAAATTTGAGGATTTTTCGAGCTCAATTTCTGCCCAAATCGCGAAGAACAACTCCAGATTTCGAGTCCACCGGTACTACCGGCCAGACTTCCGGTACTACCGGAGCTGCGCGACGACTGGTACTACCGGGGCAGAACGAGCGGTACTACCGCCGGGCAGGATTTTCAGAGCAATTTTTCTTATTTTTCCTCGGTTCGTTTTGGCATTTCCTCTTTGGTTTGAGTCCTTTCTTGGTGTGCCCTACGTCTACGACATCGACAAGCTTCCGCAGCAAGCATCATCAACGCCAAGCGACGACGCCACCAAGGACTCGACATTTCCCCACCACCATAATCCGTTGTGAGCCCTTCTTCCTTTCGTGTACCTTGACCTATCGGACTAGCTCTTTGATATTGCGGGGCATTGCACTGTCGAGTGATTGTCTTAAAGTATTGGCGAGTGTGTATCGTTAGAGATCTTGGCACTAGCAAAAGAGAAGGAATCATCGTCAAAAAGCAAAAATCAAAAAAAAAAGAGAAAAGAAAAGAATCAAGTGGTGCCAAGTATCATCTCTTGTAGGTTGCGACAAAGCTTATACCGCCAAAGTGAGTGAGTGTGTAACACTTGTGCAAATCCGTTGCCCATCAAAAGCAATTGAGCTAGCGTCCTCTTGTGTTGGGTGACATTTGAGCACGTAGTCTTCGTTAGGTTGTCTATCTTCGAGTGCTCGCCCTTTGGTCGCCCAACCCCATCATTCGCTTTTGTGTGTGTTTCTTGATATTTGTGGTTGGAGTTTCTTTGGTAATTTGATCATTGTGGATTTTCTCTACCTTTGACAATATACTTGTCGTCGGGTTTGCTTGTTTCGTTTGCCACTTCATACCTTCCTATCCTCATAAGTGTGTGTGTTGGGTGTTAGAACCGGATTCTCTCCTCTCAAGCCACATTATACTTGGGATATAGTTTGTCTTGGTTTTTCCTTACCACATATCTCACTTGTTCTTGAGAAAATGTTTAGGGGAAGTACAAACGGAAGCTCAAGCTCGGACGATGAAATCCATGGTGGAGTTCGCGGTGATCATGGCTATGTCACACAAACGGAGTTGTTGGTCTTCGACACCTTCTTCGTGATGGCCTAGGACGCTACGAGCGCCGTCTTCAAGCTCAAGAGCAACTTCAACGACCGCATGCATGCGCAAGAAGCATCTATGGAGCGGGTGACCGAAGCTCTCAACAACCTTGTGCGACAACGAGCTTCTTCTTCACGCTCAAGCCGTACAAGAAGCACCTCAAGGTCGACACAAGCACGTCATGGACGTCATGAACCTCGACAAGAACGTCAACATGATCCAAGGCGCGACGCCCATGAACGACCTCCTCCTAACGTTGAACAACCACATGATCTTCACGCGAACAATGCCAATGCGCATCAAGAACAACCTCACCAAAATGATGAACGTGCGAACGCATACCATCCACCACCGCAACAACGTGATCGTCATGACCCATTGGCTAATGACAATGGCGTCCGGGTGCGAATGACTTTTGAACAAGGACGTCACCCCGTCATCCTCCAAGGCCACGCCATCAAAATCATGACAATGCGAACAATACGAACAACCCGTTCATCAACAAGAGCTACCTCCCCATGATCCTCGTCCTCGTCAAGAACTTCCACATGATCGTCACAACACCACGTTCCGAGTCAAGTGATAACGAGTCAAGCCAACACAATGGTGATGGACTCAATCGAAGGAGACGTGGACGTGCATTCCCACGTGGTGCCATGACAACTATGATGACTTGACCAACGTCCGCTTTGACATACCCAAGTTCTACGGCACAAGTGATCCGGAAGCTTACTTCTCATGGGTACTCAAGGTTGACAAGATCTTCCGTGTACAACGCTTCTCCGACAACAAGAAGGTTGCCTTAGCCTCGATGGAGTTTGAAGAGTATGCCCTCTTGTGGTGGGAACAACTACAAGATGCACGCGTCGCTAACCACCAACAACCAATCGACACTTGGGTTGAAATGAAAGAAACAATGTACAAGCGCTTCGTGCCAAGCCATTACACTAGAGACTTATACAAGAAGTTGCAAGAGTTGAAGCAAGGTTGAAGTCGGTTGACGAGTACTACAAGGAGATGGAAATCTCCATGATGAGAGCCAATGTCAACGAGTACGAAGAGCAATCCATGGCTCGTTTCATGAATGGCCTCAACTATCCAATCAAGAAGATTGTGGAGTTCCAACCATATGCCTCTTTGGTTGAGCTAGTACATCAAGCTTCCAAGGCCGAGCGCCACGTGCTTGAAGAGCTCAAATACCTCAAGACAAAGGCATTCTTCGCCAACAAGCCTTCTTCGTCAACTCCTACACCTTCACAAGCTCTTCCTCAAGCGAACACACGAGGTCCTCCAAGAGTCTCTACATCGACACCTCAAGCGCCTCAACCTTTCAAGAAAGTACCTCCCCTACCAAGGCGCCTCAAGGATCTTCGTCCGGCACAAGACTTTGCAATGCTACAAGTGCGGCGGACAAGGGCACAAATCTTTTGAGTGCACCAACAAGAAGGTCATGATCATCAATGACATGGGAGAGTATGAATCTATGAGTGAAGATGAGTACAATGCTTTGAACAAGGTCGCCACAATGCAAAGTGCTCAAGAAGAAGAAAGTGAGATATATTGTGATGGCGACAACAACCCTTCCTTGGTTGTGGCAAGAGCTCTAACCACCAATGTTCAAGTGGAAGAAGACCAAAGATGCAACTTGTTTCAAACAAGAGCGGGAATCAATGGAAAGTCCATCAAGGTCATCATAGATGGTGGAAGTTGCCACAACTTAGCGAGCAAAGAACTTTGTGATAAGCTCAACTTGAAGTTCAAGAAGCACCCACATCCTTACCATGTGCAATGGTTGAGTGATACCGGAGCCGTCAAGATTCAACACATGGTGCAAGTGTCCTTCAAGATTGGAGCCTATGAAGATACGGTTGATTGTGATGTTGTGCCTATGACGTTTGTCACTTACTCTTGGCGTCCATGGCAATTTGACAAGGGTGCTATGCATGATGGACGAACAAACTACTATAGCTTCAAGAACAACGACAAGACCTTCGTCCTTCGTCCCATGACACCAAGTCAAGTCATCGCCGACAACGCCAAGACTATTGCAAGGGCACAACAAGATCGTTCGTCTAGTGAGATGAGTGGTGAGCGAGAGACCCACCATAAAGTGAGTGAGAGCCACAAGCCAAATGAGTGTGACACTTCAAAGAGAGTTCCCACAAAACTTACACTATTTGCCACAAGAGAGAGATGAGGGAGTTGAGAGAGAACCCATCCACCCTCCACTATGTGCTCATATGCAAGGGTGAAGTTTCTATGACTAACACTTTCACAAACCTTCCTCCTTCTTTGTTGTCTCTTTTGAAGGACTTTGAAGATGTTTCCCTCAAGAAGTGCCACCGGGACTACCTCCTCTACGCGGAATCGAGCACCGCATCGACCTTGTTCCCGGCGCACCGCTACCAAACCGCGCTCCTTACCGCACCAACCCCGAGAGACAAAGGAGATCGAGCGGCAAATACAAGAACTTCTTGCCATGGGACATATCCGCGAGAGCTTGAGTCCGTGCCGTGCCCGTCATCTTGGTACCCAAGCACGACAACACTCTTCGCCTTTGCATGGATTGTCGCCCCATCAACGCCATCACCGTTCGGTATCGCCATCCTATCCCTCGACTTGATGATATGCTTGATGAGCTTTGTGGTTCCGCTATATTCTCCAAAATTGATCTTAAAAGTGGATATCACCAAATAAGATGTGTGAAGGTGATGAATGGAAGACCGCATTTAAAACAAAGCTTGGTCTTTATGATGGCTGTCATGCCATTTGGTCTTTCCAATGCACCTTCTACTTTTATGCGTCTCATGAATCATGTTTTGCGTCCTTTCATTGGAAATTTGTTGTGGTATACTTTGACGACATCCTTTTATAGCAAATCTTTGGAAGAGCACACTTCTCATGTTGCTCAAGTTTTGTTGGTTCTTCGCAATGAAAAGCTTTATGCAAATCTTTCTAAGTGCACTTTTGCCACCAACAAACTTGTTTTCTTGGGTTTTGTTGTTTCTTCGGATGGAGTCGAAGTGATGAAGCAAAGATACAAGCAATTCGGACTTGGCCTTTTCCGATGTCACTTGAGGAGTTGAGACGTTTTCTTGGTTTTGCCGGATTTTACCGCCGTTTCATCAAGGATTTTTCCACAATTGCTTGCCCCCTCCATGAACTTACAAAGAAGAATGTACCTTTCATTTGGGGCAATGCACATGATTTTGCTTTCAATGAGCTCAAACGGTTATTAACCGAAGCACCACTCCTTGCCCTTCCGGATTTCTCTAAGACATTTGAGATTGAATGCGATGCAAGTGGATTGGGCATTGGTGGAGTGCTTATGCAAAATGGTAGACCCATCGCATACCATAGTGAGAAACTAGATGGAGCTCGCTTGAATTACCCCATTTATGACAAAGAGTTATTTGCTTTGGTTCGTGTTTTGGATGTGTGGCAACATTACCTTCGTCCTAAGGAATTTGTCATTCATTCCGACCATGAATCCTTGAAATATTTGAAAAGTCAAACAAATTTGAACAAAAGACATGCTAAGTGGGTTGAGTTCATTGAGTCTTTCACCTTTGTAATCAAATACAAGAAAGGTAAAGACAATGTGGTCGCGGATGCTCTATCCCGCAAGGCCAACCTACTTACACGTCTTGACATTAGTGTCTTGGGTTTGGATGAGATAAAGAGTTGTATGCTACCGATGCTTTCTTTGGAGACATTTTCGCTCAATGTTCGGAGCACAAAGGAATTGGTGATTTCTATTTGCACCAAGGTTTCTTGTTTAAGGCTAACAAACTATGTATACCCGAGTCTTCGCTTCGTTTGGTCCTTTTGAAGGAATCATGGAGGCATCTTAATGGGACACTTTGGACGTGACAAGACCTTTGCCATGCTCTCCACAAACTACTATTGGCCAAGGATGTACCGGATGTGAACCGCTTGGTGCGACGATGTTCAACATGTCTCAAAGCTAAGTCTACTCTAAACTCTCATGGCTTATACACACCTTTGCCTATTCCACATCACCCATGGTCCGACATTAGCTATGGATTTTGTCTTAGGACTCCCACGCACTAAAACAAACAAGGATTCCATCTTTGTCGTCATTGATCGCTTCTCTAAAATGGCACACTTTATACCATGCAACAAGACGACGATGCTTCACACATTGCTACTTTGTTTTTCAGGGAAATCGTCCGTCTTCATGGAGTGCCCAAGACCATTGTGTCGGATCGTGACGTCAAGTTCGTGAGCTATTTTTGGAAGACTTTGATGGCCAAGATGGGAATCAAGCAACTATTCTCCACCGCATACCACCCTCAAACCGATGGCCAAACCGAAGTGGTGAACCGAAGCCTATCCACACTCCTTCGTGTGTTGATCAAGCCTAACTTGAAGAATTGGGAAGAGTGCATCCCACACGCCGAGTTCGCCTACAATCGAGCACTACATCGCGCAACAAAGAGAACACCCTTCGAGGTCGTCTATGGCTCCAACCCCTACACCGCGCTAGACATGCTACCACTTCCACTCCGAGACAAGTCAACATGGACTTCGACAAGCCGCCGCTTACATGAAGAAACTACATGAAGACACAAGGGCCACGCTGAGAAGCAAGAAGACCATGCTACGAAGATGAACAAGAACAAGCGCCCCATGATCTTTGAAGAAGGAGACCTTGTTTGGCTACATCTACGCAAGGACCGCTTCCCCGATGAAGAAAGTCTAAGCTCGCGCCAAGAGGAGATGGTCCTTTCAAGGTTCTCAAGCGCATCAACGACAATGCATACAAGATCGACATACCAAAGTCCAAGTACGGCGTCCATGACACCTTCAACGTCGCCGACATCTCGCCTTACCTTGGAACCAAGTGATGATGAGACGAAGAGTCGAGGACGACTCTTTTCCAAGGGGGGGGGGAGATGATGTAGTGCAACCTAGGCACACAACACCAACATCAAATGGCCCAATGACAAGAGCAAGAGTCAAAGCTCTCATGATAAGGTGAATTCACTCCTATCTATGTGTGATCTCGACACTCCTTTGAATGGTTTGCTACTTCATTCGGATACTTTGTGCTACTCAGGAACCACCTTGATGACGACCCTCAATGGAGTGAAGAGGATGACCAAGAGAAAATCCAAGAAGATGGCCAAGAAGAAGAGCGGGGAAAAGGAGCTGGAAAACCTGAAGAAGTGCCGGCCGGTACTACCGGGCCAGCGAGGCCGGTACTACCGACGAGACGCCAGCCGGTACTGGATCGAAGCTACCCTAAGCGGTACTACCGGAATTAGTTCCGGTACTACCGGACGTTCGCACGTCCGGTACTACCGGCCACTTCTGTCCGGTACTACCGGCCCTGCGCGTGCCTGCGAGCAGATCTGGGTTTTGACCCATGTATTTCGTCCCCTTTTGCCTAGACTATAAATAGGACCTCCCCATCTAGATCTAGGGTTAGACAATGATTTGGAAACTAAAGTAGAGTCTTGCTCTTCTTCTCAAAGTGTCTCTTTCCTCCTATGGAGATGAATCAAGGCCTCCCTTGTGGAGATGAACCAAGGCCTCCTCTTGAGGAGAAGATCCCTGCGTGGATACCAAGGCTTCCGCTTGTAGTTGCGATTACTTGCTAATCTTCCCTCTTTGAGTGGCTAGATTGGATTGGTTGGATTGACCAATTGGACAAACAATCCTAAGAGTAAGGTGTGCTTGGGAGAAGAGAATTGGGGGCTACCCTCGGGGATTTGTTACCAATTGAGTCTTGCCGAGTTGCTACTTGCTATTTACCCTTGTGTTGTTGGTTTCCCCTCTTTGTGTTCTTGAGTTCATCCGTTGTTCTTCGTGTTCATCGATCCCTCCGCATCAATCCGTGAAAATCGGGACCAACCCACATCAGTTTCCAACGTCCTGGCACTGCCCACGAAGGAGGCGCTCAGACAAGTAACTTGTCTGTGTTTTCATGGTCCACCCTTGCCAGAAATTTGTAATCTCCTTCCGACTTCCGAGGTGAACGTGATGATAAAGAAGTTATCCTTCAATGTAATCGACATTGTCTCCCTGATCTTTCAGACATTCATGAAGTGGGAATGGATCGTCGTGTAGTTTACAGTCTTGAAGGTGTAGTACCGAGCAATTGGTACTTATGTAAGTTGATTTTTTTAAAGTTTTGATTTGTTCTACGAATATATGATATTATGCTCAAATTGTGTCATATCTTCTCTATGTTACACCTAACGATGATATAACCAAGTACACGCAAATAATGGGCTTTAAATTGTGAAAAAAAAGTTTATACCCTCTAAAATATTGAATACACAATCTCGAAATCCTGTCAGCCGCTACTCCCGTCCATGGAGGGGTGACAGCGCCTATCACCTCGGTGTCGCCAAACCCTAGGCACGGACGTAGGGCAGATTTTTTTGGGTAGATATTGTTCAGATCTGACATTTTTTTTTAATATTAGTGGTGATGAATCAAGATTATTCATTTGTTCTCCACTTTGTGCTTCCTATCATCCCAAATGTCGTAGCAGCAACATAGTATATGTCGTGTTATCAATTTGTTGCACCAAAGTTTTTTTTTTTTGCTTCCTACACTACCTTGTTTATGTTTTGTGTTGCATGTTCTTCAAGGGGATAAGGTCTAGTTTGCAAATTTCAAGGTGTAGTACCGAGCAACAACCTCCATGGCTCCATACATAACCTTCCTCATGCACTTCTTCTTCCACATCAGCTTCTCCATGTCTCCTCATCCCCAGCCCCAACACGGTAGCGGCTGCTGCTGTCTTCATCTCGTCACGGTAGCTCGACCAGGGCCAGGATCGTTCCTACTCCGCGCCGGCTGCTCGAAACTCCTGAATTTTTCTGAACCATACGTTGAGGTACAGCAGAAATTCAGACCACCTTCAATTCTGATTGAAAATTAGTCTGAAATTCAGACGTTGCTGCTTTAAGCAATTGGTACTTATATAAGTTGAATTTTTTGAGCTATGATCTGTTCTATGAATATATGATATTATGCACAAATTGTGAAATATCTTCTCTATATTACACCTAGCGATGATATAATCAAGTAAATGCAAATAATAGGCTTTAAACTGTCAAAAAATGTTTATGCCCTCTAAAATGTTGAATACACAATCTCGAAATCCCTTGACAGCCGCTACTCCGGTCCATGGAGGGGTGACAGCGCCTATCACCTCGGTGTCGCCAAACCCTAGTCACGGATGTAGCGCAGACTTTTTTGGGTAGATATTGTTCAGATCTGACACTGCGTTTTTTTATATTAGTGGTGATGAATCAAGATTATTCATTTGTTCTCCACTTTTTGCTTCATATCATCCCAAATATTGTAGCAGCAATATAGTATATGTAGTGTTATCAATTTGTTGTACGAAGTTTTTTGTTGTTGCAATTTGATGATTCTCACTGAGTAGAGATTTGGTGCCCCAAGATCCAGTGATCTCACCATTTTGAAAAAATTAAAACTATATTTAAAAGTTTGAAAAAATTCTGAAAAAAGCATGCATATTCTTAATGATATATCCTACATGTGTGGAAAATCACAATGCAAAATACTTTATGTTTTGAGTTATACAAAAATAACAAATATACATATTTGAGATTAGCGTATAATGTATAGTTTCAAATTCTAACTTTTTGTCATTTTTGTGTAGCCCATAATATTAAAGATTTTGTATTAATATTTTGCACCCTTATAGTATACTTCATTAAGAAGATCCATAATTTTTTTCAGAATTTTTTTAACTCATAAATATGATTTTCAATTTTGTTAAATTGGCACTGGTGCTCGGGAGCATAAAGTACTTTCCGATTCTCACTACGCTAGTTTGTTTATGCTATGTGTTGCCTATTCTTCAAGTCAGCAACGCATAGGTGGCTGGCTGATGCTCCCCTGGCCCTGTGGCATCCAATGCCAGCTTATCCTCTTGGTCCGACGTGGCATCCCAACCTCCCCAAGACCTAACAAGGGGCCACTCCATCATTGGTGCCGCCTGGGCCCAATCACACCCACCCGCCATATAAGATAGGCCCAGATGACAAAAAAGACGCGCACAGATGGAAGCGGGACACCACTGCGACCGGCCAACGCCGGCGGCAATCGGCGGCGTGGAGGAGCTCACGTGCCAGTTAAGGTCCCTGTGAACTTGCTGGGTCGCCTCGTAGAGTAGAGGAGGTAGTTCTGATGGAGGAGGCCGATGGACACGGAGAGGAGGAGGTGGTGGTGGCGTGCGAGTGCTGCGGCTTCACGGAGGAGTGCACAGCGCGGTATATCTCCGTCGTGCGTGCGCGCTACGGAGAAAGGTGGATCTGCGGCCTCTGTGGAGACGCTGTCGGCGAGGAGCTCGACCGCGCGGCCATCTCGCTGGCAGATGCTCTCGACCGCCACGTCACCGTCTGCGGCACCGCCGCGCTTCGGCGCCGCCGTCGCCGGAGGACAACGCCGGGGACCTCATCGCGGCTGTGCGCCTGCTGCTCCTGCGCCGCATAGGCTCGTCGCCGCCAGCGACGCAACCCAGGAGGGTCCGATCCACGCCGAGCAGCCCCAGGCGTGGGGGGGTCCACCGCCGACGTCGACGTAGGAGGCGACTCCGCCTCCGCTGGCAGCGGGATCGCGCTCGTGCGCACGGGAAGCTGCTTCGTGGCGCTTGTGGAGTGAGAACTGAGAACCGCGGATCTCCTTCTCCAAAGGAAGCAAAAATCTTGGCTCTTGCTAGTATCTTGTGGGTAGATTTAGTTTCCGTTTGTAGCAAGACGCTATGTGTACAAAAATGTGGATAGCAATTGAGAGCCATAATCCTGAGCTCGTACAGGCTTTTGCAGTCTTGGGCGTCACACAGATTATCAAATTCACAATCAGCTTACACTAGTCTTTGATCGACGATTGATTCCATTCCACGTAGTAAATACATTTCTAAGCCAAAGAATCTTGTAAAGTTTGCAAATCCGAGTCATCGCCAAAGCGACATCACACGGCAGAATATAAATCTTGCCTTCGTTGCCTAAATTTGTTAATCTTTCGGTCACTTTTCGAAGCAATGGCCGGCAATCTAATCAGCAAATCTCATAATGCAAGTAGAACCCTCGGTGGTGCCGGACATGCATTGTATATGAGGTCAGTTTTTCCAAGTAGTGGACGCTTGCTTGATGGGCCATGTCAGCGTCGGCTCGGCTCGATTCATTGAAACTCGGTCAACTAATGAGCCAGATCGGTTCGACTCATTTAACAAACGAGTCCAGAACTGAAACTCGGCTCGGCTCGTTAAACTCGCGAGTTTGCTCGTTTAACTCTTTTAGCTCGGTAAAACTATTAACATGTATTATAAAAGATTTTATATATGATTGTTTCTAATTGTTTGGGAATGTATGATGCCATTATCATAACAATCAATGACAATACTACACTATCAAATAATATCTACTAGTTACTATAATAATCCGGAAAAAGTGATCACAAAGACAAGAATACATTAACGATTTTTTTCACCGAGTCAAACGAGCTAAACGAGTAGCTTGGAACTCGGCTCGTTTAACTCGAACTCGTTTACCGTATAAAATGAAAACTCGGCTCGCTTGTTTAGCAACGAGTTCGAGCCGAGCCGAGTCAAGTTCCGAGCTACTCATTTAACCCGCGAGTTTCGAGTTTTAATTCTAGCCCTACCTACATGATGTGGAATCCATGAGACACGTACACCAATCTTTATCTTTTCATTTTCGAAAAAGGGTAGAAGCTCTACCTCCTTTATCTAAAATATGTTTACAACCAGTACACAAAATGCATAATTTGTTATATAGTTCCCTTGTTGAATCCCTTCCAAGAGGAGTTTTGGTTAGTTATACTCCAAATATCATCATTATTGTTGCTTACTATTTTGTTGTGATTGTTTTGCCACAAATGCTCCTGATTTGCATATTGCAAAGCGGGTCTGGGAATAAGATGGGGAATAAAGATGACCCAACATTATGAGATATTTCCATGCAAAGAGAGTTAATAAGTGGTTCATCGTAAAAAAATAGAGGATTCAGGATTGTGTTTACTTAGAGAATCCATGAAATTATGAATTTTGTTTTTGCGAATGAGCCGAAGCTCCATATTAATCTAACATCAACGTTACAACAATTTAACACACAAGAAACATAGAAACATGTAAGGGGCCATAGAAAAAGAAGTTATGTCATAGTGTAGCACAATATACTTTTTCTCGAGTTTGTTAGACTAGTAATTGGAGTCGCTTGCGTACCTAACTATCTGGAAGAGAATTGGTACGTAGAATGGCGTGCCAAAGGTGTTCAGTTACCGAATCGCCATTACACAATGGTAATTATCAAAGTTTCGTAATCTACTAGAAATTAAGAATGCTCAAATGATTGTAATGCCCTTATAAGAAATAGCTGGCCAGTATGCCAAATTGTTTGGTTGTGAGCATGACAATTTCCAATTCGGTATTTGGTTATTTCGATCCATTACTACAGGCTATCAAATGTCTGAGTGGAAACTGGCTGAGAATCGCTTGCAAAAAAGGTTGAGTAGTTGGAAAGGAAAACTGCTATTTTTGGACGGAAGATTAGTCCTCTTTAATTCGGTACTAAGTAAATTGATAATTCTAGGAAAAATATACAAGTATGTATGTTGCAAAAAAAACGTAGATTTCAAAGGAAATATTTTAGACCCTCATCTCTTATTTTTTATCCACCATAATGATGGACACCCTTTTTTTGTTGCGAAAAATCTGAATTTCACACTTCATCTTTTGATGCACATGTAGGAACCTTTTGCCAGCATTGTCCAAACTTGGAAGTGTGTTCTTGCCTCCTCTTGATGTTTGGCGAGGAAAATCCAAATGGAGTAAATATAGATCACTCATTCTACAAACTGTTACTCCCGTAGTTCCAAACTACTAAATTGGGAACCAAGGGAAAGTATTACTCCGTCGGGCACTTATAGCTCTCCCATCAAGATTGTCTTATATCCTTTGCATTTGATTGAATCCCATTTTCGGACGTTATATGCAGTGACCAATAAAGGACAGAACAAGAGTTTTCACCACTGATATGAAGTGGTGCTCTAATCAATATCTTCATGCTGAATCTTCACACCTAACATCCCCACCACGACCATCGGGAAGCAGCCCATGTCGCGGCACAAGAATGGCCGAGATCACTCCAAGCCGACACGAGTTGATCTACAACATCCACCATGCCTACAGATCTGTTGCCGCGGTACCAGATGTCAACGAGGAGCCTTCAGTACAACCCTGCACTACCCGAAGGCCATCTTTTGAGATACAGGTCAATACGAGCCTAGATCTTATCCGACGACGTCGCCGCTATTAAATTGATGCACTAGCCAACTATTTCAAAAGTCCGAACTGATGGAAAGGTTGTGCAATATATTATATTTCGGACACTCCCCCGCACGTCTAGGCTGTGGACTTTTTCTTCACGAGCCTAGGAAGTGGATTAGGGTATCCGCAAATATTTATTTTAAGGGAAAAAGGCTCCCGACCCAACTCCTACCCTCCCGCGCCCGCGCCACCCCCGTGGCGGCCGGCGCGGCTTCTGCTCCGCCCCTCCTCGTTCCCCCGCCTCTCCTCTCCTACTCCGCCGCCGTTGGCGCGAGCCGCCGAGCGAGGCTCGGGCGGTGCCGGCGGCGGCGGCCTTCCTCTACCCGCGCTTGAAGGCGGCCGCGCGGGGCGGCCTATCTCCGGCGGCGGTGCGGCCCGGGAGGCGGTGGCCCGGCCTCGGCCGGTGGGTGGCGTAGCGGTGGCGGTGTTCTTCGGCGGGGCCGCGCTATGTGGAGCGCCAGTGTGCAGCGAGGCTGGGGCGGCTGGGCCCTGCGGCCTAGATCTGGGTCCAGATCTGGGCCCGGCGGGGCCCATCTAGGTCCGGGCGGGCCGCCCCGCTCCAATGTGCGTTCTGCAGATGTCGGTGAGGTGGAGGGTGCAGGAGGCAGCGGCGATGGCGGCTCTTGTTGCAGCTTGGCGGCGAGTTTCACGAGCCTAGCTTGGACCGGCAATTTAGGACTGGTGTGCCCCATGGGGGCTTTACGGGCAGACCTGACGGGGACTGGTATGCTCTACTGCCTCGTCCGGTCGACTACCGTCCTTGATGATGGAGATTGTTCCCACCCGCGCGGCCGTGGTTCTGCTGACCTCGGTTCATACTTCGCCACACCCTCGTCTTGCAGACCTCGTGACGGCCATTTTGGTGAGACGGCGTACGTGGCTTCGGAATCGTGTTGGCGCATGGTGGTGGGCGGCTTGTCTGGTGGTGTCGAGGCCCGTCCTCGCGGGGCTCCTGGGCTACGGATCGCCTAGGACTGTGGATAGGGCTTTCGGGAGAAATCCTTGTCGGTTCGTCCGACACTGACGCGGTGCCGCCCCGGGTGGCACCTTTCCTTCCAGAAGGGCGTCGTGGCTACCCTTCATCCGCTTTCCTCTGTGCCGGGGGAAACCCTAGGACCAGTGTTGGTCCGGGCAGCAGCATGGCTTTCCTTCTTGAAGGTGCTGCTTGGTACTCGTTGATTCGGTGCTAGGAGTGTGGTGGTACTTTATCAGAGAGTGCGCAATGTTTCCGGGTCGCCGTCGTTTAGTCAATCCGCCTATGTCTCCTTTTATTTCTCTTTTCTGTTCTTTGGGTGTATGTTTGCTGCCGCCCCAGCATGTCAAGACTGTTGGTTGTATCGGGTGGTTGCTATATTTATATAGCGGGGCTACGACCTATTTTGTCAAATATTTATTTTAATACTGCGTTGGCCAGGGTTTGAACTCTAGACCTCTGACTCTGATACCATATTTAATTGATGCACTAGCCAACTATCTCAAAAGTCCGACTGATGGAAAGGGCTGTGCAATATATTATATTTATGACAGCCGCATCGTCCGCATAACCGCAGCTGATGGAGAACCACCTACAATGCCTGGATGCTTGCGTCAGGAGCTGGAAGCACCATATCGGCCGCTAGCGGGAGTTCAATGGAGATGGTGGTGAGAGGCGACTTGGGGTGGAAAGAAGACCAGCGGTGGCGAAATCTTCGATCCAATAATTTTGATCGGGCAGTTTGCTCTAAGACCTAATCCAACACCAACCTGCGCTTAGTGAAGGATTGTGAAATAGTGTGCCATGCACAATTTAAAAGGCGGAGAATAGCCCAATCTGAGTATAGTGGGTCATCCATAAATCATTTAGTAACTCCCGAACTTCGGTGACCACCACTAGTAGGAGAAAGCCTACCGCTGGTGGGCAGGTTTTGTCAACCGCTGGCGAACTGGTGCCCGCCGGTACAGGCTAGCCAGTGGTAGTGTCTACCGCTGGCGAACCAGCCGCCCACCAGCGGTAGGAAACTTTAACACCGGCGAATGAAACCGGTGTCTCTAGCGGTAGGTGATGGCAGCGCTGGCGAGTAGTTGCGCCCGCCAGCGGCAGCTCGTCCGGCTGCCAGAGGTATATTTTCTGACTAAACGGTATTTCGCCAGCGGTAGCATACCATGTTCGCCAGCGGTACATTTTCTGGATTTTTTTTTGGAAATTCGTATTCCAGCAATATATACAGGTATATCAATAGTATATACAGGTACAGGTAGCAAAAACAATACAAATACATGATTGAGAAGTACAAATAGATAAAAGACCAAATTAAATAGCTTGGTTCAACACATGCATTACAAACCGAAAAATATGACAAGTGACCAAATGTATCATACATGTTTTCTCCCAAGTTTGGAGGAGACCATCTACACCGACTTTTTGGCAAACCCGGGGGCTAGCCCCAAACAAAACAATATACAGACCGAGTGAGGAACTCAAGGGCTGCGCCCCGGATTGCCTCTACTTCGACACTACGGCAAACCCGGGGCTACGCCGCTACCTATGCCGCATCCAGAAAACTATGAAGACCCAAGCCGCCTTCTACGAAAACGACCCGGGCCTTGGGGGCTACATACAGCCAAGGACGCAACAGGAACAAGAAGACATTCACATACCTGATGCGCATCCATCGCTGTCTGGATAGCGGTCCGGAAATCTGGCCTGGCCGAACCCGCACCCAGGTCGGAGCTCGGGGGCTGGGCAGTCAACCCAGCCAATGGAGCCATCGCCGTCGCGACGCGAGTCGACGCCGTCACAAGCGCCATCTCAGGCGCCGCTGCGGCGCCCACCGTGCCGATCGGCACAATCACATCAAAAGAGGCCCCCTCCGGCTGAGGGGTCACGAGAACCTCATCGTCTCTGCCAGACAGAGGTGGCGGAGTCGGGACCCTCGCGGCGGGTCCGGCAACCCGCGCGGCGGGTTCCATCATCGGGGTGCCACCACCCAGAGCCTCCTCCATGTCGCTGAGGGAAGCATCCTCCGCCCTGCGTCAATCGCATGGGTCAAATTCGAGATAACGTCGCCAATGAAACTTCGGGCGATGAGCAGAAGCTGATCTGTCACCCGCGGGCGGGAGGGTCGCGATCCGGACTCCCCTCGAGCGAGGCGCAGGAGGCGAAGAGTCCCAAGCTCTTGCGGTTATGTCCCGCAAAGCCTTATCCCTCCGCCCGACAGTAACGGTGCGCTGCACGGAGGTGCCCGGTGGTGGTTGCGCGGCCGCCAACTTCGGACGTTTGGACCGAGGCTTCGCGTCCTCGGTCCCCGATCTGCGCCTCCTCCGGAAACGGAGAGGCTCACTATCTTCATCTTCATCAAGCGCCGGGTTCTCCGACCCGGCGCGTTCTTCTCTTCCTTCTTCTCCATCTTCGTCCCCAGACGGGATGGGGATCGGATGGCGGGAGGAGAAGTCGGCCTCACGGGCCTCGGCAGTGGTGTCGGCCTCGTCATCGGAGTCGCGCTCGACGACATCGTTCGGGCCGGCCGGCACCGTGGGAGCGTCTCCACGGATCGGAGGCATTCCGACGAGCATGCGAAAGGTCTGTACCCAGCAAACAGGGGAGATCGATATAAAAAGACCAAGGAAAGGAAAGTAACACGACTCATCAAGCACAAGGACTCACCTTCGGGGCCGGCTTCTTCGCGGAGTAGGCCTTGAGACCACCGACCTCCCACTCGGGGGCCGGGTGGATGGTAATCCGCTTCATCCGGAGCGTGAACTGCTTCGTCGACTCAAACAACTCCGGGTCGTGGCGCTGCGGGTCTGCCGTGCCCGAATACTCGCATATCAGCGAGGGCCGGGCCTGGAGCAGGGCGATCTTCCTCTTCACCCAGGTGGCGACGAGGATGAGACCCGTCAAGCCCTAGGCCTTCAACTCCTGGAGCCGTTGCAGCAGCCAGTTTACGACCGGTAGATCGGCGTTCTGCGGCAACTCCTGCAGGTTGAGGGACGACTCGGCGATGCGGAAAAGGGGAGAATCCCGATCTGGCCGTCGGGAGCCAGCTCCCGCATGTAGAAGCCCGTTTTCCTCCATACACCTTGGAGGGGAAGCCGAGACCTAGGTAGTCTACGTCGCTGCGAACCTAGAAGTTGAGGCCGCCACAAGGCGGCATGTCGCCGCTTTTTCCCAGCTTGCCGTGGAAGATCCGCAGCCACAGCGGCAAGTAGGCGGCGCAGCCGAAATACCCCTCGCACAGCGTGACGAAGCAGGCGAGGTGGAGAATAGAATTGGGCATCAGATCGTTAATCTGCAACCCGTAGAAGTCAAGAACACACCGGAAGAACTCCGCCTGGGGAATCCCAGCCCGCGCTCGAGGAAGGCGACGAACTCGCCGGGCGCCGGGCGCGGGTCCGCGGTGGCGATGCGCCACCGACCCTCTGTCACCGGCGGCAGCAACCCCTCGGCGGCGGCTTGGTCCAGTGCACGGGCCGTCACCGACGACCGCTCCCACTGGCACTTTGGCGCCACCATCGTCGTCGGAGAAGAAAGCGAGGAGCAGGAGTGCCCGATGACGACGGCGGAGGTGCGGCGAAGTACTCGAGCATGGATAGCTTCGAGGAGAAGAAGAGCAATGGGCGCGAGAAGGAAGGAGAGTGGAGTGTGAACCACTCGGCTGCTCTCCTCCCGCTTAAATAGCCACGGTGAAAATGGCCATTACCGCAGTAAATGGCGCCGCCCACGTCGCGTGACGCCTCGGGTCCCGCACAGGCGTGCCGGAAAACACGGCCCGGATCAAGCCACGTCGCTCCACAATGTTTTTTCTGACCGTTGGATCGGGCGTGTGCGGGTCACGGTGTCATTATTACCACTGCTCCATCCCGAGGTGGAGGCAGTCGATGCATCGTCAAGTCCCATCAATCGACTCGGCGTCAGATGGACAAACACTACAAGACAAGCGGTCAAAGATGTTGTGATGTCATCCGGAGAATACGAGGAGACAACCCGCGATGAGGCGAGTCGGCACGGCAAGGCGTCCCAACGGGCACAAGCCGGTATCAAACATAACTTGAGTTAGACCGGACGCTGACGCCTTAATCCACCACTCCGAGCCTCTGTTTTCTTTTCTCTGTTTCAGGAGTTCATTCAACGACATGACCCGGCAATTCGCAAGACGAAGACCAAGCCGGAGACGAGTCCCTGACGAACTCGGGGGCTAATGATGGGGGGATGCCCAACCGGGTAGGCCCAAGACCCCGAGTCGGCCCACAATGCTGGGTGGCCCAGAGCCCACCCGGAGGACATCTTCCAGGATACCGGGTCCCCGAGGATCCCGATACACCGGCTCGGGAAGGCGGCAGCGGATATCTCCGAATTAGTTTGTGATCTGCGTATCCCGAAGAGTGCGGTCCACGAAGCCGCACTTGTAGCAGATTAGCTAGCGCCGCTTAGGTCACCCGTCATTTCCTGTAAAACCCTAATCGGCTCCCTATATAAAGCTGGCTAGGCGCAACCCTAGAGGCAGACTCATCTCATTCCATCGCCTCCGGAGCAACCTTAAGCTTTGGTGCGCACACTATTGTACACCCCATCAAGATCCAAATACATATAGGCAGGAGTAGGTCTTTACGTCATACCGAGGGGCCGAACCTGGGTAAACTCTGCGTGTGCTACCTCTCTGTGAATCCTACGTCGCCTGGCTCACACCCGAGTTAAGCCACCCCATATGGCATCTGCCGTGACTAACCCACGACACTGTGCTACCCGAGTCAGAATACTGGATTTTGCACTTTGATGGCTCAAAGATGCTCCAGGGCTCGGGGGCTGGCGTTGTCATCACAACGCCAAAAGGAGACAAGCTTAAGTACATATTACAAATTCATTTCAAAGCAACCAACAATGTTGCAGAATACGAAGCACTCCTCCATGGTCTTCACATCGCCAAAGATTTAGGCGTCAACAGAATCCTATGCTACGGAGACTCAGACCTTGTAGCTCAGCAGACAAGAGGCACATGGGACGCAAAAAGCGCAACAATGGCGGCATACCGAGACGCCGTTGATGAATTCACCAAATGTTTCATGGGCTACGCGGTCAGGCACATTCCCAGGGCCCAAAACGAGGCAGCAGATACACTTGCTATGTTGGGATCGGAAAGGAAAAAAGTGCCACTAGATGTTTTCCTGGAACACCTCCATAAGCCGTCAATTAAAGGCGCAGACATTCTTGATCCAGAATCCGTAGAACCAGTAGAAGAGGATAGCTACGCCGTCTATTTGGTAAAACCGGACTGGACAACCCCTTACCTGAACTTCCTAGTCAACCAAGTGTTGCCGGAAGATGACGAGGTACTAAAAAGGCAGATCATCAGACGAGCCAAGGCATTCATAGTAATACAAGGCGAATTGTACAAATGAAGCACGACAGGTGTCTACCAACGCTGCATTACGCCAGAAGAAGGCAGAGACTTGCTGCAGGAAATACATGCAGGAGAGTGCGGACACCACGCCGCATCCCGCTCCCTTGTATCCAAAGCCTTCCGCCAAGGATTCTACTGGCTAACAGCAAAGGCGGACGCCGAGCAGATTGTCAGAACATGCAAAGGTTGCCAAATGTACGCCCGCCAACCTCACATGCCGGCTCAGGAGCTCAAAACAATTCCTATCACATGGCCTTTTGCAGTCTGGGGCTTAGATATGGTCAGCCCGTTTAAAACGGCGTCTGGTGGCTTCACACATTTACTTGTGGCTGTAGATAAATTCACCAAATGGGTTGAACCTAAACCTATCAAAAAGCTTGATGCCGGCACAGTCGCCAACTTTCTTTGGGGAATCATCTCTCGGTTCGGGGTGCCGCATAGCATCCTTACCGACAATGACACAAATATGTCACAAGGCGACATTGAAGAATATTGTAACCAACTTGGCATCCGGCTAGATGTAGCCTCAGTAGCTCACCCTCAAGCAAATGGACAAGTAGAGCGTACAAATGGGTTAGTCCTCCAAGGACTTAAACCTCGTCTCGAAGTACCATTGCACAGGGCAGCCGGCGCCTGGGTAGATGAGTTGCAATTTGTTCTCTGGAGTTTGCGCACAACCCCAAACATATCAACCAAGTACACTCCTTTCTTCTTAGTTTATGGAGCCGAAGCAGTTTTGCCAACCGATATGATGTACGATTCTTCAAGGATTCAAGCCTACGTCGAAGAAGATGCAGAAGATGCAAGACAGGACAGCATAGATCTACTTGATGAAGAAGGCGACGTTGCACTAGCACGATCGGCAATATACCAGCAACATTTTCGTAGGTACCATAGTCGGCGTGTCCGCCAACGCAGTTTCAGAGTAGGCGACTTGGTTCTCCGCCTAATCCAAGACAGGAAAGGCTTGCATAAGCTATCCCCTCCATGGGAAGGACCTTTTGTGGTCAGCAAGGCACTGCTCAATGGATCATACTACCTCATGGATATCCGCGACACTGAAAAGAAGAAAAGAGGGCGCAAGCGCAAGAGAAAAGTTGACGACCAATATGATGAGACCAAACGACCATGGAATATTGAGCAGCTACGTCCTTTTTATACTTAGCAATTCTTGATTGTAATAAGTTATATATGATTATGAAATAAAAGTCCATGGTTCGCTCACTTCCGTCTTGAGATCATGCCATCTTTTGTCCTTTCTCGCAATCATATATCTGTCGTCAAAGTTACACGAATTTTTTTGCTCCATGCTAGTGGTTCTAACTTTTTGACGACTACCGTCTGCCGGCTAAAAAATTAACCAAACAACGTTTTGCACCGCCTTAATGTCCTTTATCTATCTGCCTGTATGCGGATCGCCTAGTAGTATGTCCTTGGCACCAATATGCCAGCTTTTGTTTCTAAGTCTAAATTGATTGGTATTACACCCGGTTGGCTTAGCTGGAGTATTTGCGTTGTGGTTCCGCCAACATACAAAAAGCTAAACATATAGGCGAGATAAACGTTAAGGCGGGCCACTTAATAAGCACATAAGTTTTGGCCCACAAAAATATTTACAACAAAATATCACAAGTTTTTTCATGCGTCAACACATTAACGCATCTACTTGTCCGCTACATTGCAGGAGGAGAAAGTCATGGGGCTGCCGCCTTGGTGGAGTCCGCCTCATGAACCTGGGGGCTGGCAAGGCCATCCTGGGGGCTGACTTCGTCAGTCGGCTGATCTTCATCCGCCTCCGCCTCTCCCTCTGCGCCATCCAAAGTTTCGCCAACCGGCGTCGGGGGCACGGGATGCTCCTTGTAGAAAAGGCGGAGGTCGACCATGTTAGCGACCCGGGAAGCATAGCCAGAGACGGACGCAAGCATTTCGGCTTTGTCGATAGCATTGCCGTTCTCATCTTCTTTCGGCATAAACTCGGTCGCCTGCCGGATGTCGGCTTCAGGATACCAAGCCGCCATTAGAGCTAGCGCCATCTTGGCACCGCCTCGAGCGGCAGAGTGTAGCACGCTCTCATGGCGGATGGTGGACTCCTGCAGCAAGTCTGGGACACTATCAAAATTGAAATCATCGCTCGTGTTGCTCGGGAAGAATTTGGCGGCGAAATCCCGGCCCATCCTGACGATCTTGGCAATTTGCTCGCCAACTTACAGAATACGGGCAAGCCGGGGCGAGTCATCCTCGGCGTCGCTAAAACTTGCCGGCACTGCAGAGACAAGCATGTTAGTAGCAAGATAAAGCAAATAAAGGCGGAGAACAGGAAAAAAGGCGGGGCGCGTTTACCAAGGACATGATCGTAGGTGGCGTTAACAACATCAAGATGGTTGGCCAGCGTATCATTGGCAATTTTAAGGGCTTCCGCCTGGTTGTCCTGCTGCTCCTTAGCATTCTTGACGGCCTCGGCCAGATTGCCGCTCAAGGCGTCTATTTGGCCGGTCAACTTGCTCAGCTCCTGGGCATGGTCGAGGTCACGCTGCTCCAACTCCTTAAGATGTGTCGCTTTCAGCTCCTCCATCTTCGCCGCCAAGTCTGTTTCTTCGTTGATCAAAGTTTGCATATAAATATTGCCTTTAAGAATATCTTGGGCATGGTCTAGCAATCCTACAAGTATAGGAGCAGCTAGCTAAAATAAAGTCGGGTAAAGCCAAAGCAAGGCGGATGAGAAGAAGGCAAAGAATGTTCACCTTCATCTTTTTTGCGAGCTTCTTCTAGGCTGGCAATGATGGCGTTCTTCTCCTCCAGCTGCTGCTCCAGCACCCGGCATTCTTCATTCTTCTCCGCCCTACCGGCGAACAGCTCTATGTTTTGAGCAATAACAGCCTACAAGAGCAAAATTATATTGGTAAACCCTACTTAGTCAACAAACCACTAAGCCGGCTAAAATTGTCAACTTTAGCCGCCTAAGTGCTTGGGGGCTGCGACTAAGGGATAAAAGGGAAAAAAGTTTACCTCAAGTTGGGTCGACAGGTCCTCGTGTAGGCCAGAAAGGTGGGCGTACCAGGCTTTGGTACGATCCTGCACCGTGGTCATCACCGTCCTGACATCCATGATCCTGCTGCTAAGTCCAGGACCGCCACTACCAGAGCTGGAGCTGCCAATATTGTCGGCAATGTAGTCGGTAGCGTCCTGCTTCATGGCTATAAAATGAGCGGCATCATGAGCCGTAGCTTCAGCCGTCTCTGGTAGCATGTTTTTTTGGCCGGCTGCTTTCTCCGCAGCCGCCTAGGCAGCACCTCCCTGGGGCTCAGTCCCCACGGTCAGGTTGTCAGCATCCAAAGTCTCCGTGTGGACAACCACAGGAACGCTGGCGGCAGGCGAAGATCTTGGCGGCCTGCTTCGGCCGGTTGCCGCCTTGTTGTTGGCGCGCATCTTGCCCGAGCCACCTATCTTGGCTCTGTCAAGGTAAAAAAATAAATAATAAGTAAACAGGCAATCATCTGTAAAGTATGACGGCTAAGCCAGTCGGCTTACTTCTTCTGGGAACTCCTGCCCCCAATGTTCTGTCTTCTTCGTCAACCTGGGTGACGACAGCTTTCTTCTTCCGCTCGGCGTCGCGGGTGGCGGAAGCACCAACAGCCTTGCGCTTCTGGCCGCGGCTAGGCACTGCCTCATAGTTGGGGGCCAGGCCGTCATCCGTCAAGTTGATCAGCTGCCAAAATAAGTAACCATCAGTCTAAACTAAATTAAAGACAAAAGTCTTGAGTAAAACAGAGGGAGCTCAGGCTCACCTCTAGGGCTGGGTTGTTCAAGGTGAACATGGGAAAACCCTATGCCACCTTCAGGCTGTTAGGGAGGATAAGTAGCCTTTGACGATACATCTGATCAGCTGCCAAAATAAGTAACCATCAGTCTAAACTCAATTAAAGACAAAAGTCTTGAGTAAAACAGAGGGAGCTCAGGCTCACCTCAGGGGCTGGGTTGTTCAAGGTGAACATGGGAAAACCCTATGCCACCTTCAGGCTGTTAGGGAGGATAAGCAGCCTTTGACGATACATCAGTGTCGCCCCGGGCACGACGGTGCTGCTGGCGCCAAGCTGCTCAGCCACCTCGCTAGAATACTCGCACATCTTCATAGGCGAGTAGCGAAGCGGCATCATTTGTCGGCTTAGCCAGCAAAGCACAGTATCGACGCCATCAAATCTTGGCGGCACCTTCGTTGTTGTCAGAAACTCTATCCGCCTAACGAGCAGGCAGAGTCCATCCGGCACAACAGTGGCCGCCTTCTCCATCCAGAGATCTTTGGGAGTTGGCGGCTCATTAGTAAAAGGTGGAATCCCAACCTCCTTGCCGGGTGCCGGGATATCCTTGCAGTAGAAAAAGGAGCTGGTCCAGTTCTTGACAAAATCTACGTAAGGTATCTTTGGATATCAGCTCCTACCTTGCCGGCAGTTAAAAGTGACACTGTCGCAAGTTGCTAACCGACCGCCACCAATGGTTTGGCAGCGGCAAATAAAACAGTACTTAAAGAAATCTAAACTAGGCCTAATGCCCAGATAGCCCTCAAATAGCGCTTGAAATCCGGCTAAGACTAAAATGCTGTTGGGCACTATGTTGTGTGGCTGAAGGCCGTATTCCTCTAAGATGGTGGAATAGAAGGTGGAAGGCGGCAGGGTTAAACATCTAAGAAGGTGAGAGACCAACATTGCCCTCTGTCCATCCTTGGGCTTAGGAATAATGTCACCAGCCGCCGACCGCCAATGGCAGCCCGTCTTAGGCGGCAAAAAGCCTCCAGCTCCTGCAAATACTCCTCGGTGATGACGGAGGGGAGCCAATAACGTGACCCAACGTCGGCTACTTCATCTTCTCCGGCGGTGGTTTCCGCGCCGGAGGAAGCCATGGTCACCGCAGTAGCTGCGGCTGCCGCCATTGTTGACGAAGAAGCTGGCGGCGTCGGAGCTGGAGAAGAGGAGGAATCCAGAGCTGTGGCCGAGGAAGAAGCGGCCGCTGCCGAGGAAGATGATGGCGCACCCCCATGGACGCCGCCGGAGTCGAAGAAGATGAAGGCGCGAAGCGCGTCATGGGCGCCGTCCCAGATCCCAGATCTGAGCTCACCACCGCCAAGAGAGTTGATGCCGCCCCCGAATCGCGACCTGGATCCATCCGTTGGGTGCAAGGTTGCAGTGTGCTCGGAGTTCACCGGAGAGGAGGAGAGCTCGGGAAGAGAGAGAGAAGGTGAGGTGACTCGGTGCGGTGAGAATGGAAGTAAAGAAGATTTCACCGTGAGGTGAAAGAAGCTTTTATAGCTCATGCTCCACGATCCGTGCACGTAATGGGCGGATCCCACGATCTCCGCCACGTGTCCGCCTTCTGCAGGATGTGAAAACGTCAAGCGGTGCCGGGGACTCGATTCTCGCGCGTAGTGGGAGGATAATGATGACCTCGCTGGATTTCAAACTGTCGTGGACCAGTAACGTCATCCGTCAAACTTGTGACTTGACCAGTCACAGATGATTTGACAGCTCGCTGGAAAATTCCTGACCAAAGTCAGGCCGTCTTTCCCATGCTCTGGTCAAAGGCAGCGTCAATCCGCCTACTTTAGACGGATAACCGCCTATTTTACTTCGGAGTGCTTCAAGCTCTTCAACCGCCTACATTGACAAGAACAAAGTGGATGCACATGAAAAAGAAGGCGGCGCCTGGAGAAATTTAACCTTTCCGGGGGCTAATGTTGGGGATATACCAAGTAGGGGTATCACCAGCATGGATCAATCCGGCTAAGTCCAGGGTGGCCTAAATGGTGGCAAAGGCTGTGGCCTGCCAGGCGGCCCAGACGGCCGACGCACAAGGCGGAAGGCAGCAGCCAGTAAGGAGGCCCAAGACTGAAGCCCAGGGAAGCCATCAAAGCCCAGCACTATAGGCGGTAGCATAGTCGGTTAGGTTAGGGCTGTATTCTTGCCGGACACGTTGTCCACCTTGTAACCCTAGGTCCAACCGCCTATATAAGCTGGACCTCGGGAGCCTTTAGGGCACGATCGAATATCCACCAACTCTCTGTAACCTGTACCATGGCTATTGTCATTGCAGTGAGTTATAGCAGCACGTAGGGCTACGCCACCGTTGCGGAGCCTGAAGCTGGGTAAAACCCTCGCCGTGATACAATCCCGATCTCGACGATGCTCCCTTCTGCCCCACGGTTCTACCTCAGGCTAGAGGACCCCCGTCGTCCCTCAACTATGACGATACACCGACACCAACACCTTCTGCTCCTCGTTGGGTTCGACACTCTTATTTATCGAAAGTACTACGATACACCCCTATACTTGTGGGTCATCAGATGCATGCAAGTAGCGTACTTGGCACCTAAGGAATCTCCTCGGAATTTGGACAACGCGTTAGTGCAAAGGGTAATTTGGGAAGTGGCCCCAGGATTTAAGGCCATCTAGGCTGCATTCATCTGAATTACAATTCTGAACTTACAGTTTGAATTACATTCATTTGCCTGCGACCTGGCCTATTACATGATTGCTACTTTAGAGGTGTGCCCTCGGCAATTCCCATGGTTGCTATACCTAGGGTTGATTGTGTGGTAGAGAACGCGTAGTATCGGTGGAATCGACGGCTGACAAGCTGGATTTACCCAGGTTCAGGGCCCTCGAGTGAGGTAAAACCCTTACTTCCTGCTTGTCTGTGTTTATGGTATGAATATTAGGGTTACAAAGGTTCGATGAGCTACTGATCTCATCGAGATTCTGGTGGCTATGGATTGCTTGTCCTTGATCGATCACCCTCCCAGCCTTTATATAGGAGGCTAGGTCTCGGGAAACACAACCGACCAAGGTTACATGTATGGAAAGTCTTAACCGACTATTATTTGATCTAGCTAGGAAAACACTCTTCGTCTTGGGCCTTTCTTCATGGGCTTCGATTAATCCTTGGGCTTCTTTGGTCATCACGTGCACCAGGTACCCTTATGCTGGGGTACCCGCAGAGTATAACCTCGTCATTAGCCCCCGAGTACTTGCTTGCCTCGAAGAGTCGAGCATGTGCTCCCTTCATCGTGCACGTCATAGTTTTCTTAGCTTGTTCTTCTGACCCGATGTAATTCTTCAAGCTCTAATTTGTTTCAATTGTAGTGTATGCTAGCCGAGGGATACTGACATAGTAGGCCTGATTCACTCGAACATCGGGCTCAGTTAACCGCACATTTGGGCGAAACCATACTAGTCTTCAGTCAGACTCGAGTCCCCGGGCTCGAGCCTGGAATGCAGTCGAAAGATTTTGCCTAGGGATATTGACATAGTAGGCCTGATTCACTCGAAAATCGAGCTCAGTTAACCGCACATTCGGGCGAAACCACACTAGCCTTCAATCAGGTTCGAGTCCCCGGACCCGAAGCTGGAACACTTTTGAAACTTTTGCCTAGGGATATTGACATAGTAGGCCTGATTCACTCGAAAATCGAGCTCAGTTAACCGCGCATTTGGGCGAAACCATACTAGCCTTCAATCAGGTTCGAGTCCCCGGACTCGAAGCTGGAACATACTGGACAGACTCGACTCAGGCCGTTGTAGGTCTTACTGATTCGTTCTGCAGTTTAACTTTTGATACCTAACGCGTCCGTCAGGATTTTCATCATGTCTGTTGACACGGAAAATTTCAAGGGAAAACACTGTTGGAGCGTCCCTCGGCCCATCTCGATTGCTCGGCGGGTCTTACCTTTACATTTGCGTATGCAGCATCCGAAACATCTGCGATTGGCATAGTTCGGGAATTTATGAAGTTTGATTCTTTGCTTTGTGAGGTACTTAATGCTTTCAATCGAGCCTGTATTCGAGTGAATTTTTCTTACCTTGTTTGGAAATCTATGGAGCGCGTCAGCGCTCCCATGGGAGTAGCCCCCGAGATTGTGGTTTATTGTCTTGCAATAGAGGACAATCTCAAATCATCCTTTTTGTCAATCGAAATATTTTGTCTTTGAAATCTATGGGAGCGCGTCAGCGCTCCCATGGGAGTAGCCCCCGAGATTATGCTTTATTTCGTTTGAAGTAGAGGATAATCTCAATAATTTTGCTCCTTTTTGATCAATCGCAACAAATTTTTGATATGCTCCCATGGGAGTACCTTTGCTAGTCGAATCCTTGCGTCGATTGTAGTCTAACCCACCACTCGAATGTGGACGTTATCACTGCCCCTGACGTCATTTATGACGTGTTTGGCGTGCGCCCGCCAATTTGACAAGACGTGTCTGTGTGGGCCCAATTCAACTTTTGACCGCAGAAGACGCCATTTTTATTTTGGACCTGACTTATCATGGTATAATCAAGATAGTTCTCAGGTAACACATCTGTGTTTTTGATTTGTACCAGGTCCCAAGTTTTTCGAGTGGGTTTGTGTTTCCTGTTTAACTCAGCCCCCGAGCATGATTTTGGGTTTTCTGTTTGACCCAGCCCCCGAGCATGTCGAGTGAGATTTGGGTTGTCTGTTTGACCCAGCCCCCGAGCATGTCGAGTGGGATTTGGGTTGTCCTTGTGCTCACTGATTTTTGAGCTAGAATTTTGAAGCTTATGTTTTTACGATCGAGTTCCCGATTGGTTGAGTAGCGTAAAAGCATATATGAGAAATATGGAGGAACATGTATCTTTATTCAAAATATGTGTTCTATCAGCAAGCCGCCTCATTAAAACCTTCCAGTCCCCTTAGGTACCCTGGTAAGGGAAAAGAGTGCGTCTGAAACTTGCTGATTCTTTGGCCTTATGTGCTATTACATACGAGTTAAAAGATCTATGCATAGAATCGACGCAGGTGCGCCACGTTCCATGGGTTTGATGCTACTTCGCCCGTCTTTGCGTTCTTCAATCGATAGGCTCCTCCTTCGATGACTTCTGTGACAATGTAAGGTCCTTCCCAAGGTGATGCAAGTTTATGGACTTTCTTCTGTTTCTCTCGCAACACCAAGTCTCCCACCATGAAGGACCGTGTGCGTAATCGACGACTATGGTAGTTGCGGAGGTCTTGTTGATAAACGGCTGTTCGTGCCAAAGCCGTATTGCGTGCTTCTTCCAGCAAATCGGCTGCATCTTCGAGTGCCTTGTTCGCGTCGTTTTCTTCATATGCTTCCACTCGTGGTGCATTAAACTTGACGTCAGATGGTAATACTGCCTCCGCACCATAGACCATGAAGAACGGTGTATACTGTGTGGAGGCGTTTGGAGTGGTCCGTAAGCTCCATAATACTGATGGAAGTTCTTCTACCCATGCACCCGCGGCCCTTTTGAGTGGTACTAAGAGTCTCTTTTTGATGCCACTGCATACGAGTCCATTGGCCTTTTCAACCTGCCCATTGGATTGTGGATGTGCCACAGAGGCGTAGTTTAATTTGATGTTTTGTTCCTTGCAAAAGGATTTGAATTCTTCCGCCGTGAAGTTTGTACCATTATCAGTGATGATGCTATCCATTACTCCAAATCGATACATGATCGATTGTATGAAACGAACTGCCGTAGAAGCTGTTGAGCTTGCGATAGGGATTGCTTCGATCCATTTGGTGAATTTGTCGACTGCCACTAGCAAGTGAGTATGACCTCCTTTTGATGATTTTTTAGTGGTCCCACCATGTCAAGCCCCCATTGGGCAAAAGGCCATGCTAATGGTATGGTTTTTAGTGCTGACGCGGGTGCATGTGGCTTGGAAGCGAACTTCTGGCAACCAATGCATCTTTTGACTATGTCCTCTGCATCCCTTAGCGCTGTAGGCCAGTAAAACCCTGCTCGGAAGGCTTTGGCTACGAGTGATCGACTGCCCGCGTGATGCCCGCAAGTACCGGCATGAATGTCCGAAGGAGATCCTTGCCATCTTCGAGTGCAATGCATCTTTGGAACATACCTGAGGTGCTGCGTTTGTACAACTCACCGTTTATGATGGTGTATGCTTTTGCCCGTCGAGTGACACGTCTGGCCTCGTTTGTATCTTCTGGTAGTTCATTGCGAAGTATGTATGCGAGAAAAGGTTGAGTCCATATTGGCTCAATGAGAAGTACTCAATCGGAGGATCCTCTGTGCTTGGCGCTTTGCTTTTGTCTGTAGCTGTCGTCGTAGCCGATGGTCGTTTGTCGATTGACCTACGTTCTATTCGTTCAAAGAAAACACCCGGCGGGACTTGTGCTTTTGTGGAAGCAATGTTGGCTAATTTGTCGGCTCTTCATTGCTTTCTCTCCCTATGTGTCGTAGTTCACAGCCATCGAAGCTGCCCTCCATTATGTTGTACAAATCCCGATAAGCGATCATGTTGTCTGCGATTGCATCACATGCCTTCATTGTTTGCTGCACAACCAAGTTAGAGTCGCCATAAATCATTAGTCGAGTGCATCCCATGGCTTTTGCCATGCGCATGCCATGGATTAGACCTTCGTATTCGGCCTCGTTATTTGATGGGAACTCGAAACCCATTTGCAAGATATAGCGCAGTTTGTCGCCTTTTGGTGATATGAGTATGACGCCCGCTCCTGCTCCTTCATTCTTTTTGGACCCATCGAAATACATTGTCCAGGAATTTGACGTCAGGTACCCCTGGCAATTGGGCTTCTACCCACTCGGTGTGAAAATCGGGTAGGACTTGTGATTTGATGGCTTTCGGGTGTTCGTACTTGATTCCTAGTGGCCCCAGCTCGATGAGCCATTTTGCTACGCGCCCGTTGCGTTGGGGTTTGTGAGGACGTCTCCAATCGCTGATTTATTGACCACCGTTATCGGGTGTTCTGTGAAGTAGTGCGCCAGCTTTCTTGAGTCATGAATACGGCGTACGCCAATTTCTGATATTGTGGGTACCGCTGTTTGGACGGGGAAAGAACTTCACTTACGTATACTGGCCTCTGTATGCTTTGACTATGTCCTTCTTCCATGCGGTCGACCACCAGCACTGTGCTGACCACTCGGTTGGTGGCTGAGATATATAGGTAGAGTGGCTCATTTTCCTTAGGTGCTACGAGGATTGGCGGGCTTGTGAGCATCTTTTTGAGTTCGAGAAAAGCGGCTTCAGCTTCATCCGTCCACTCGAACTTGTCTGCTTTCTTCATCAATTTGTAAAATGGAAGTGCTTTTTCGCCTAGTTTACTGATGAATCGACTGAGTGCTGCTACTCGACCAGCTAGCTGCTGTACCTCATGGAGTTTGGTAGGTCTATTCATTGTGAGTATAGCTTGTATCTTTTCTGGGTCTGCTTCGATTCCACGTGCAGATATCAAATAACCCAAGAGTTGTCCAGCTGGGACACCGAAGGTGCATTTCTTTGGGTTAAGCTTGATGTTGTATCGATTGAGATTCTTGAATGTCTCCTGTAGATCACTGATTAATGTGTCCTCCTTTTCAGTCTTGATGACGATGTCGTCGACGTAGACCTGAACATTGCGTCCTATCTGTTCTTGTAGACAGTTTTGCATCATGCGCTGGTAGGTTGCGCCTGCGTTTTTGAGCCCGAAAGGCATGGTTGTGTAGCAGTAGACCCCGAGTGGGGTTATGAATGCTGTTTTGTCTTCGTCTTCTTCTTTCATCCGAATTTGATGGTATCCTGAATATGCATCCAAAAATGATAACCGAGCGCATCCTGCTGTTGAGTCGATGATCTGATCGATTCGTGGTAATGGAAAGTGATCTTTTGGACAGCATTTGTTTAGGGCTGTAAAATCTACACACATCCGCAGGGTGTCTGAGTGCTTCTTTTCGACCAGTACTGGGTTAGCAACCCAGTCTGCCTTTTTGATTTCTCGAATGAACTTTGCAGCAAGTAACCTATCAACTTCTGCCTCGATTGCACCTCTTTTGGGATCGGAAACACGGCGCATAGTTTGCTTGACTGGTCTAGACCCTGGCTTGAGTTGTAGAGAATGCTCGGCGAACTCTCTGGGGACACCTGGCATATCAGCTGGGCACCATGCGAATATTTCCCAGTTTTTACGGAGAAATTGACGAGTGCATTTTCCTGTTCGCTGGTAAGACTCGATGATATGTTGACTGTTTTTGAGGGATCAGTTGGGTGCACTTGATGCTTTTTGTGTCGTTGGTTGCATTGAATTGTCTGTCGGATGCTAACCTCTTGTGTTCCGGCAGAAGTGTGCGGTCGTTAGAAACCTCGAGTTTGGCGAATGATTGCTCCATCCCATACATCTCTGAGATTTTGCTGAAGTCACGGTCACATGAATCTGACCTTTGAAAGTTCCCGTTGATCGTGATGACTCCTTTTGGTCCTGGCATTTTGAGCTTGAGGTAGGCGTAGTGTGGGACGGCCATGAATCGAGCGAAAGTGGGGCGCCCAAGTATTGCATGGTATTGTGACTTCCAATCGACCACTTCGAACTCAATCGACTCGGTTCTGAAGTGAGTAGGATCTCCAAACGTAACATCGAGTTGTATACGCCTTCTGGGAGCACTGCTTTGCCTGGAACGATACCGTGGAAGGTATTTGCGGATTTTGGCAGATTTTCGACTGGTTTGTTCATTCTGCGTAGCGTATCTGCAAAGATTATGTTGAGGCCACTACCTCCGTCCATGAAGACCTTGGTCATGGCGTAGCCTCCAATTTGGGCGTCGAGTACCAAGGCTGCATGCCCTGGTCGATATACTGCGGGTGGGTGGTCCTCTCGATTGAAGATAATCGGAGTTTCTGATCCTTTCAAAAAATTGTGATGGCTGGGGGTGCCATGACCGCCATATTGACGTGTCGAGTGTGTAATTTTTGCTCTCTTTTGGAGGGACGTCCTCGCTGGATCATGTTCATCTGCCGCGAGTTACGGGATATTTTTGTTCATCTCCTGCTGCATCTGGTGCACGGCTGCTGCCATTTGTGTTCCCGTAACGGGTTGTGCTGGCACCATGTATACTGGTGTCGGTTGCGCTGGTGCTGGTGCAGTATACACCTGAGTAGGCTGTGTTTGCGGTGGTATGGAATATAACTGTGCTTGTTGTACTTGTTGCGGTGCTGGATATGCTGAACAGGCTGTGCTTGTGATGTAGTTGATGGAGCGTGCGTCAGTTGAGGAGGTGCACGTCCTTCTCTTTGCATTCGCGATATATGTTCAATCGCGAGTTGATCGAATTCCCTGCAATTTCTCAGCGAGTGGCTAGAGCGAAGCTTACCATCATCCCCTCTGTAAAGATGGAATCTGCAATAATCGTCCATCTTCTTCGATTGAGCGCTCAGGATCTTTGTCTGCTCGCCTGCGCCACTCTGGCCTTCTGTAGCTATCTCGGTCGTCGCGTCTGTGCTCTCGACTGTCACGTCGATCGTCTGTACGGTGGTCTCGATTACCTCGGCGATCGTCGGCTCGTCTGTCAGTTTGGTCGCGACTGTCCCTTGACTGGACAAAGCCTGCTGCAATGAAGTTTGGATGGTCATCGTCGTGATAACGATTCTTGCGTTTGCGCCTTCGATCATCTCTGTAGCTATCTCTGCGGTCTCGACTGCCCCCTCGTGATTTTCATGTGATGCTACAGGTCGATTGCCTCGTACGGAGTCTTCTCCGTCTGCCCACTTTGTTGCGAGTACCATGAGTGCGGCCATTGTTTTGGGTCTTCTCGACCAAGTGTTTCTTTGAAGTCTTCCCTCCAGAGTCCGTTTTTGAAGGCGTCGATTGCCCTATCTTCTGATACGTTGCCTACTGAGTTACGGATGGTGGTCCACCGCCGTATGTACGATCTCAGAGATTCATCTGACTTTTGCTTGCAGGTCCGGAGCTCCTCGAAGGTTTTGGGGCGCTCACATAGAGGCTCGAAGTATTTGATGAAATCACCCTTGAAGTGTTCCCACGAATCGTAGTATGATTCGGGTAGCGATTTGAGCCAATCGCGAGCCGTTCCTTCCATCATAAGTTGTATGTACTGCATAGCTGTAGTTGTGGTACCGCGCTGACATCCGACTGCCAGCCTGTAATCTTCTAGCCAGCCTGATGGCTCTTGTTTGCAGTTGAACTTAGGCGTGGTAGCTAGCGAAAATTTCTTGGGCATACGAGCCTCCCGGATCCGTCGAGTGAAGCATAGCGCTCCACATGGCCCGATTTCTGCTTCCGAGTCTGAGCTGTTGCTGTATGACCTCCTCGAGTGGCTCTACTGGAACGATGACACGTGAGCTTTTTCGACTGCTCCTTCCCCGAGGGCTTCGACTGCGACGATCCCGATCTGTATCTCTCCTTGGAGTTGCTTGTGGATGCTGTATGGCTTGTGCTGCTATTGCAAGTTGTTTGTACAGTTGGAGGTGCTGATCCCTCTTTGGGTCTCCTGCAGGAGGTTCGATTGTTCTGAGGTAGGTGCCTAGCGTCATCAGCGCCCCGGCTGGCTCAGTAGGTATGGGAACTCCTTCCGCGTCGACTGCCATGAAGGCTGGGTTTAGGTTCCGAGTGACCGCTGCACGATCTGCGTCTCCGAGGTTGATGAATCGTGACCTATTCGCGGGGTCGTTTCTGCCCGTTGAACTCGTAGACAATGCTCTTCGCCGGACACTCGATATGCTGGCTTGCTTTTTGCGTTCTTCGAGTACTGCTCGGTAGTTTTTTAACCGTATCGATTCTTGCCATTGGAAATATTGTAAGGTTAATACCTCTTCTGGAGTTGCGTTTGCTGGTAGCATCGTGCAGCTCTCGATTACTTTGCTCACTTTCTCCGCCATCTCTGCGGTGATGGTCAGCGTGGTTGTTCCATCTGGCATGGTGACTGTGCAAGGGTATTCTGTAGGTCGACGGCATGTTGCGGCTGCTGATGTTTCTGCTGTACTCGCGGTATATACCTGGTACGGTACCACCCGATCCTCCTCCATGTGCTGCTGATGCGTTTTATGGATTCGGCGTCATGTCCAGGCTCATGTTGGAGTTGCTTTGCTTGTTGGGGTTTCCGCCACAATCGAGCATGTCTTCGAGTGCTTTGTCCAGGCTGTCTGCGTCGCAGGTGAATATCTCGTGGCAGCACGGATTTCTGGGCCGTTTAGATCGGCGAGATATATGTTGTCGTCTATGTTCTCTTCGTTCCCCGCGACGTCATTGCAGTCGACGATGTGTCGAGTGACTCGATGAGTTGTTTGGGCGGTACGCAGATTCGATCTCGCTTCTCCAAATCTTTTTGCCACCTCGTTACGGAACTCTTGCGAGGTCATGGACGTGGCGGAGTCGCTTGGCGATTGGATCGGGACGATCTGTGACGATGTTGCGCCCAAGATGGATAGTGTTGCAGTCGAAGCGTTGTCGATTGTCTCCATGTCGAGTGTCTCCACGTCGAGTGGATCTAACAGGTCCTGCACACCATCTTTATCGACAAAGAAGTTAAATTTTCCAACCGTAATATCCAAACCTGATTCGAGTCCGGTGAAGGCTTGCTGGCTTCCATCGAGTGCGGCGTGAGCCTCCTTGGAGATTTTGGCGAGTGATCGCTTTTTGAATTGATGCTGGTGGATCTTGCCGGCGAGTTGCTGTTTGCAACGGTGGTTGGTGACTTGCTTTTTGATGATGCAGTAGGCGAGTTACCTTGTGCAGATGCGATCATCGGGTGGCCGCTTGATGATGAAACCGGCGAAACCGTGAGCCCAATACTACCTGTTCCCACAGACGGCGCCAATTGTCGAGGTGTGCCCTCGGCAATTCCCATGGTTGCTATACCTAGGGTTGATTGTGTGGTAGAGAACGCGTAGTATCGGTGGAATCGACGGCTGACAAGCTGGATTTACCCAGATTCAGGGCCCTCGAGTGAGGTAAAACCCTTACTTCCTGCTTGTCTGTGTTTATGGTATGAATATTAGGGTTACAAAGGTTCGATGAGCTACTGATCTCGTCGAGATTCTGGTGGCTATGGATTGCTTGTCCTTGATCGATCAACCTCCCAGCCTTTATATAGGAGGCTAGGTCTCGGGAAACACAACCGACCAAGGTTACATGTATGGAAAGTATTAACCGACTATTATTTGATCTAGCTTGGAAAACACTCTTCGTCTTGGGCCTTTCTTCATGGGCTTCGATTAATCCTTGGGCTTCTTTGGTCATCACGTGCACCAGGTACCCTTATGCTGGGGTACCCGCAGAGTATAACCTCGTCAGCTACAGTACTAAAGCCAGCTTGGAGTAAAATCCGTGTTCTGCTGTTTTATTCTTGCCTGTCGGGTAACCTTCTCTCTCGGGGACGCCTGGGGCAGAGGAGGGCGCGCGAGCAGGAGTTTCAGGCACCGCGCGGGGCGGGGACCTCGACCTGCAAGGACAAACAAGGGCAAGTTAAAGTCATGGGATACCCTCAAAAAAAAGAGGGATGAAGATGCCCACCTGCTCGATGACTTCAATCTCGGCAAGGAGTCGGGTCAGCTCCGGGGAACCGGCGACCCTCTCCCTCAAGCTCGTCATCACCGCCGCTTTTCGATAGTCCCTCTCCCTCGCCTCTTCTTGGGCCGCGGGCCCGACTAAGGCCCCCAGATAGGAGAAGTGCTAGAGAGGGTCCGGCCGGAGGCAACCTCTTCCTCTTCAGCGGCCCGGGCCCCAGGTCCCCTGGGTGCCTTCGCCGCGCGCCGGGCGGCGGACGCCCTCGTCGACACGCCAGAAGACGACATCGCCGCTTCGCCTCTACAATCTAAGGAGAAGCGGGTGATAAGCAGAAAGAAGAAGGATGCGGAAGAAGTGGAGGCTTGGGGCCTATTTATACCCCCGCATGCCTCACCTACTCCGCGACGAGTGGGATCTCGCATTTACGAGACACGTGATCTACAAAGTCGTCTCCTTTCACACTGCCACACCCGGAGACCAAGACACGGAAAAAGGACAAGTTCTTTTTCATTTCAAGAGCTACAAAGGGGGATCTACTTTTCCAAAAAAAGGATGGTCCCCAACCATGGGAGATCTCTGGAGTTCATCTGGAGGCGCTACTTCTAGAAGTACGTTGACGAGGCTGCCAAAAAGGAGGTCAAGGACATCTTCGGGACCACCTTCGTGGAAGCTTTCATCCCGAGGAGGAGGATTCGGTCTCCCTCTTGACGATGGAGGAATTTTCTCATCTTCATCCTCACAGAAGGAGTCGGTGCCACTGCTGATCTCGCTCTCCATGCCGCACTCGACGCGCCCGCCATAGGCACCAAAGATCTTCATGGAGAGCGTCACGTCTCCATCGAACTTGAAGGCAAGGCTCTACCCCAGGGTCAAGCGACGGGAGCGGGAGAACGACTTCCATCCTTGACTCAGGAGCATGGTGTCGACGGTGGTGTACTCTACGGCGGCCCAGGAGGGGCCGTTGGGGCAACCGTCAACCTGGAGCCACAAGCCTGGAGGCATGTTGTCCTCCACCGCCACCACAAAGGAGTCCGAGAGGCAGAGCCAGCTGCGAAGCCTGTGGCACAGGCTCACGACGAACTCGAACGCCGCCCCGTGTGATTTGCACTTTGCGGGGAAGGAGCAGAAGCTCCACCGCGGCCGCGAGATCCACGACCACCTTGACCGCGACCAGCACGATCACGGGGCGCTGCGCCTCCGTGCGCGCTAGAGCCGTTCTCTGCGGCCGCCGCAGAAGATCGGGGGCGCCCAACGCCTCTCTTTGCTCTCGCCATGACGCCGATGGCCCTGGTTGGGAGCGGGGCGAAGAAGAAAAGACCCAAGGGAAGAAGGTGGAAGAGAGGATGGGGATGGAAGGGGCGAGCCCCCTGCCTTTAAATCCTCCCCGCCTTTCTCGCTCCAATGGTCTCCTCGTCTTCTCCGTTACCAGAAACCGAGGAGGCGAGCGCATTTATTCCCTAGAGTGGAGCAGCTCGGGGGATGCGTCTAAGGTCTTCCCTCTGACCGAAGGGACAAGACAACCGAGAAGACCGAGCGCCAGGGGCCCACTTTGAACTTTTTTGGTCATAGCCCCGGCAGCAGCTGAGAAGAACGCCTGCCGGGACTATGCCCGGGGGCTACTGTCCCAACAGTGGAACATTGGGTTCCCCTTATGCTACCAAAGGGGGTCCACACCTGTGGGCCCACCATGAAGATGGACAAGGCCAAGACATGGAACTAGGTACGTGGGTCCACCCACCTACCTCTCATGATCGACATCAACGCCAGACGGCTAAGGACCCAGAGCCTGAGGCCCTTCCGGGGTCCACGGTTACCCGGAGAATCAAGACCGAGACTCGAGAGCCCGAGTCCCCGACAGGAGGCTGGGCTCCCTCTAGGGTACCACTCCGTACGAATGAGGATAAGCATGCCAGCATGTGCTGGAAGGATCCAGAAGACTTGGGCACCAAGAAGGTGGAGGCACCAGGTGACATCGGGCGGGGGCAGAGCCAGAAGGACTGTCAGCCTTTGTCCACCCCGCTCCTCCTAAAGGTGGACACCCTCACCTAACCGGCCAAGGAAACAATGGACCAGAGGAGGCCACGTCGCCCCCAAAGACCATCGAGGGGTTTTGTCCGCCAAAACCCCCACGCTTCCGCCACCTGTGGTGCCCCCTAGCCTATAAAGGGAGGGCCAAGACCACCAAGGGAAAGAAGCAGGACAAAACCGGAGAAGTCAAGGCTATTCTAGGGTTCAGAAGCCAGAGAGGAGAGGTGATCTTCCCTGGGAAGGATCTGCTCTTCGTCTACCTCCAGCCGTCCACCTCCCGGGTAGCTCACCCGGCAACACCTTGTAATGCAAAATCATGGCTAGTTCATCAATCCAGACATGCAGGAGTAGGGTTGTCAGCCTCCGGGCGGCCTGAACCTAGGTAACTCCTTGTGTCCCTGAGTTTCCCACCTCGAGCGTCAGAGAGGAGAGATCTACACCGGCCTCATGGAAGCAGCGTTCCATAGCCTCCTTCGCGCCTTGTGGCGAACCTAGAGAGCAAGTCAAGCTGCCAAGTAACCAATTCATCCCCTTCTTTCTAATTCCATTTCCTCTCTATTCATTTTCAAACTAAGCTTTACTTTCTTTGCGTGCCTTCACAAGGTTATCCCTCGCAATCCTTTTCATTGTTTGTATTTATCCTCACCTCACAAGGGGTATCCTTTACTCCCGGTGTCCGTCCCTCGAGACACGACACGGACTATTCTGTGATTGTGGGGAAGGTGTGTCGAGCAAGGAACAGGATAAGTCGATACATGAATCGCTAGTCGACAGATCAATCAGGTGGAGCGCTCTAGTAACTGAGTTAGTTTCATGTTGCTCCGTCGAAGTAGTGAGGCCAGGGTTTATATCGACAGCGCCATCGTGGCAGGTTTTTGTGCATCAGATGTGGTAGGCAAGGCGGTGAAGATGACTACCTCGTCCGATGTTGGTTCCTCGACTTCTTCTCAGCTATATCGACACTTACTCTAGTGCGACCAAAAAGTCGGAGGAAGCTTTTACAATAGTTCTCGCTGGCGACTTCAAGGACCACCTATTTCTAGAGCTTGGTTTGGGGTCCGGTCAAACCTCTCGTCTCGGGAGAGGAGGCGGACCAGAAACTAGAGGGGTCTAGGTTGTTACCCAAACGATATTGCATAGAGAGAATGGCACCGCCATCCATGGAGGACCGCACCTATGGCCCACAAAAGCAGGTTCCTACGATCGGCCCTTCCAATTCATGGCATGTCTAAGGTGGTCGCCGCCTAAACCCTTTCCATGAACTTTAAGCATGTAGCTCGACATATAAAACGACATGTATCGTTGTACGTTATTATAGTGGAAACCGTAAGATGAGAAAGATAAAAACTCATAACCACTTTTTCTTAGATTCTTAAAACAAAAACTTACAACATAAAAGTTGTGTGGATGAGGGCCATGAAGCTACTATTGGAAAAAAGATTGTGCATGGAGAATTTTGCAACACCAATCTATATGCACTCGAAACAAGAACAGAAAATTGGTAAATGGCGAAAGTTTAAATCTATCACGAAAACATACCACATCGTCAATATAGATGTTTTCAGGAACATAACATCACAACCCAAAATATAGGTGCAAATAGGATAAAGAGACACCAGGACACATAGGCATGGTACATGAGAGAGGTAAAAACATATACTCCCTCTGATCCACTAACTATGTTGTGGGAAACACTATAACTAGTACAACTCATACGTACAATCTCCGACGGAATTTTCGGATCGGAGGGAGTAGCTACTTTGGCTATAACTCTTGAAACAACAAACTTATAACGAGCATGTTGTGTGGACGCTCAAGATTAATCTACTGCTCGAAGGAAAAATTGACCTTGCATGATAAATTTGACAAAATTGGTCTTTATAAAGGCGTCAACATGAAATTGTAGAGTTGCGGTTAATAAACCTAGAAAACGATTGCAGGAGTGCAATCATCGCATCAACGTGAATCTTTTTCAGGTCTAAACCAAAAACATTATTTCTAGAAATAAATTAATACGAAAGTGAGGACAAGAAACATAGGACTTGTTTGTTTTGAGCAGTGTTAACATAAACGTAATGGGTGACATATTTTGTTTAGTTCCTGAGATTTCAGAGGCCCGGGACGAGACAAAAACTTAGGGCCCCTTAATATAGGTAAGGGAAATAGTGGGGTGCCATGGGGGGTAGCGGTGCACCAACATCCAACCATTAGATCTACTATAGGGAGCACAAGATGGAAACCAATGCAAACGGAAAAAGTTGACGGCCGTCACACCGAGAGCACAAAAAATGCATGGTTATGCTTGTTCTCTCTCCTATCCATCTCCTTTAGAAATTTCCATAAACCATGGAGAGATATGTTGTATGGTGTTCGAGAGAAATATTGTATGGTGTTGGCCATGGCTGCCGTGCATGCATTATGCTTGTTTTCTCTCTCATCCATCTCTTTTCGATATTTCCACATACCATGGAGAGAATCAGTGTACGGTGTTTGATGGAAATTCCCGCCTTATAGTACCCCCAACTTTTTAGCCAAAATAAAAAAGTACGAACCACCACCACACTTATGCACATAAATTGTTGTGTGGCCATGGTGCATGCGAAACGCAGCCATCCTCTACCTTTATGAAATTCACCCTTAGCAAAGCCTAGTGAGTGTGCCTGGCTAACACATGCAAAAAGGAGTCAAAATAAATGAATGGTCGGTTTGGTTTACACCGAGAAATTGTCTAATGGATGTGGATATGTTGTTGGAAATGTCTAATGGATGTGGATGTGATGTTGGAAATGTCTAAAGGACGTGGACGACAACACATGCATGAGTCAAAAAGAATAAACGGAAACTTTCCGCCGTCGCATGCACATACGGTTCTGCTAAGCATAGATTCATCAAGAGAGCACATGATCGTGTTATCCAATGGTGGGCACCATATGCACCACTACCCCCATGTCACCAAATTTTCCTATATATATATATATGGAAAATGGTTCTGTACTCCTTGGCGTATCCTATATATATAGTAGAAAACCCTGGATCATCGTGAGAGAAATGAGACCCAAATTTTTAGGCGGAAAACCCTTGCTAATATGTCTTGTCTTTTCATTTAAATGAAAATTAATTTAGGGTCCTCGTGATCACTCACATTGTTATCACCTGTGTCGATGTCAACATTCTCTTCTATCTGGATCATCTTCTACATTGACATTACTTTGTTCCCCGCAAGAACTAGCGCCAATTCATTTGGATCTGTTGAAGTGCTCGTGTTAATCTTCAAAAATTTGTGAAGGGACTATGTTGAGTCTATCAATTTATTTTCATGGTCTCTCCTTTTCTTTTTGCACTCGTGGACAGAGACGATGCTACACAAAATAGTAATTCAAAGTAGGGCATAAATCTACGAAGAAATCAGGGAAGATAAAAATGAATCAAATACCTGTTGGTGGCATGCGGCGCCTTGGTCGGTCTAGAATACAACGACGAATCACTCCGAGAGTGTTTGGTTAGACTTTTTTCTTGACTTCTGATTTTGTCTTATATGACCAAAAGGCACCTAAATAGATGATTTTGACTTTTGACTTATAATTGGACATTGTATAAGCCAAAAGCCAAAATCCAGAAGCATATATTTAGGTATTTTTTGGACTTAAAAGCCAAAGCCAAAAGGTATAAAAAAAGCCTAACCAAACAGCCTCGGATGCCGACTCGACGAGCTGCTGCGCTGCGGTGGGCGAGCCATGGCCGATGCAGGCGGCGATGCGGATGCCTTTTCCGGTTTTCCTATCAGACGGCGTCGGACAAACGCGAACAGATGCGAATGGAACTCTGTGTGATGTAATGTACAGGACGTCCAGACTCGATCGCATATTCGCGTGCTCCCTCATGCAGCTACAAGAGCAAGTCTTCATGCCCAACTGCTAAGCACCACGGCCTTCTCCCTCCCGCACTCCCAGGGGTGGACCTAGAGCAAAAATAACCTGGTGTCACGGTATCAATCAAGCATATCTTTCACTTAGATTTGGGGTGTCACACACGGTGACTGTATAAAATTTATCAAAGAAATTAATTTCGACCCGGTGTCCTATGACCCCTGGTGGTATAACTTGGGTACGCCCTGTGCACTCCCTTGCTGGTTTATAGACGAGGTGGAGCTAGCTCGATGGAGGTAGAGGTCCTTGTGAGGGAGAGGGAGAGGGAGAGAGCTTCAGGTTGCTCGAAGGTTTCTCCAGATGCAGGCAAAAATCAAAGTCAAACAAACGGGGTACAAAATATCGCGTAGGAGATCCAAACCCTAGAGGGCCAAGGAAACCAAACACGCCCTAAGAACACCCCAAAATTGCATCTCACTGGTTTGATTGACCTTGATTGGGCAGCCAAGTGACTCTGCTGCAAGATTGAGTGCAATGCAAATCCATAGCGCAAACTTAGCCGAAAAAAAAAACACGGCAAATACATCATCTCCATTAAAAACACCTCTTGAGAGAGTCTGAAGCTCTGAACCAACAAGAGCGCGCACACACAAGAATCAAAAATCAATCCCGGGCTCATAAACAGAGGCAGCAACGAGGGACACCGCAGCACGCGGCGCTGCAGCTGGTAAGAGGGCACGCGCAGGAGGAACAACAACTGGGGCAGGAGCACGTGCAGCCACACGAGCATCTCGGACACGGGCTGGTGCAGCAGCTACAGCCGCCGCACCCGACGCGGCACCGGCGGCAGCCTCCGCCGCTGCAGGAATGGCACATCCTTTCCAGCCCTCGGCACGAGCAGCAGCAGCTCGGCCCCTTGATCTGGATGGCGGAGCACCCGCCGCAGCAGCAGATCCACGACAGGTAGCTGAAACACGTCCGGGCTCTGCAGGGTGCAGGCACAAACGTTAAACTTCCTTCTCAGCCGGTCACTTGTCACTTGCTAGTTGCTACCTACGCAGGTAATTAACATGAGTTGATGGTTCTGCACTCTGCAGGATGTCAAATCGATGTAGGCTGGCTTGCTCATAATTGTTGAGGTTTGTACAATGGAGATGCTCCATGACAAAAATAGCAATAATTTCGCAAAAACAAAATAGCAACCTTCTAAATGCATTCCTGATGCTGATGTTTTTATCTTGAATGGTCTGATGCTGATGTTTTCTTTTTCTTGAATGGTCTGATGCTGATGTTATTGGCATTAGATATGTTAACACAATGTCTAGTGCCGTTTCTTTCAGATTGTCATGACAGAGGGACAACAATGAAACAAACAGTTCTCGTCAGCTGGTATGACATGCCTTTGGAAATAACCTCAAACATATATAATATAACATACGGGAAGAAAATAATTACCGAAACTTCTTTAGTAAGTGGTGAGATTGATCGTTGTTTCCGTTCTTTGATGAACTGCTTGTAAAGAGAGAGAGTAAGAAAAAAGATATCTGCATGTGAAGTCGAAGACAATTTCTCAACCTGAAAATCCATACATCGTTATCAATGGATCGGCATTCTTTCCTACAAACTCATCAACCCTGCAAAATGGGGCAATCAACTTTCAATCTCCTCCATGTTTTGATCAAGAGAAAGGACATTGACATTAACAAATCGATTGAATGAATGACACGTGAACAAGAATTATCAATGTTTTAGCAAATATCACCAACCATAAAAAAGAGCTATAGCGGGACTAAATCGAAACTAAATGAGACTATAGCGGAAAATTGTACATAGATTCATTTAGCGGCAACACATGATGAAAAAACTATAGCGGAACTATAGCGGTCTATTTAAAACTATGAGAATTATGCATCAACCATGCAGGTTGTGCGCCTCTTTTGCACAAGTCCATTTGAACTGTTAGTTCAATGGACTTTTTTAATGCTTAGTGTACATGATCCAACCCCAAAGTATGGTTGACAGGAGAGCATTCTATAAAGGCTAAACATATTCCTAGATTTCAAGATTAAATCCAATCATTCATAGCAATCAAATTTCAGTTATCCAAGTTTGGCTCGTTCTACAAGTGTACTAATTGGCATGGAAACACCGGGTTGTACATATTTATTTCCAGTATAGTGTTTACCTAAGCTACAACTTAAACTTCAAAAAATGGGAAGAAGAAAATTGATATAAGAACTGAACAAAAAAAAAGACAGCAGCTTACTCTTTACAGCACTTGGAGGCAGCATGCACCCCTTCGATGGAATTAATTTCCCCCTACCAAGGAAGAATAGTTTCTTGAATTAATTCAAGTTTGTCAGAATAATATTTTTTATTCAAAGGGGGTGCTCGTAGTATTATATGTACAACGAGCAAAGGTCATGTGTTGTGCCTGTCAACTTTTCAGGGTTTGTCTGATATATTTTAACATCCTAAGCATTAAAGCTAATCGGTGAAGCTAAAAGGAGCACAAGGATTGTTAGTACCTACTGAACAAATAATACAGATTTAAATATTTGAAAACAGAAAAAGGGTGATTATTTTCGTTCTCCTAAACATTATACTATAATGTATATATACTAATTAACTTCTTACATACAACAGCGCATCATGTAGAGTGTAAAGATTAGTAATGTATATTTATAGCAGTTTTGTGATTTTCTTGATGTTTCTGTCCATAACTACAAACTACACTACAAGAATATTTAAATGCTTTGGTGAACAGGTTGGACAGGAGGACTAGTTACAAAACTGTGGCAGCTTGAATCATAAATACAGCATTGGCTAAGAGAGATGTAACTTTCTTGACCCATGGCTGGGTTTATTTTTTCTAAATAAAGGGACAAATTTAAATAACCTTTTTCAGCTCAAGCCATCCTTACTCTCTACTACCTCTCTTCCGGTATATAACAAAGTCCACGCTTATTTTAAGAAAAGGTTTCACCACTAAAATGGCCAACAAATAGATAGATCGCAAAATAATACTGTTGCAACTTACTTTGAAAGTGAATCGGATGATATAACTTTTGTGACGTATAACTCATATATTGTTGACCAGATTGATGGTCAAAGTTATTGTTCAAATGCATCTGGGCCTTATAAACTCGAATGGAGGAAGCAGCATCATTTCAGATTAATTAGTCAAACACTCACATTTGACTGAATAAAAATAGCTTCAAACCTTCACACAAAGTACATCGGAAAAAAAAATTCACACAAAAGCCACAGTAAATACACATGCCTACATAAAATAATTAGTCAAGAGCTACCTAGACTGACCAGCTATGGCACCATGGCTTGCGCCTAAACCCCTTGCTAAAACCCTACTAGTAGTAGAAAACAAGCCAAGCGCTTCCGAGTGTATCCAACGGATCCTCTCTACTACTAGAATCCTCCAACGTTAAAAGGCAAAGGGAATAATGAGACAGAGACTTTGCCTTAAAACACGCGCAAATCGATGGTACGATCCGCACGTGCCCAGAGGTAGCCGACTAAACTAATGGAGCTGTTCGATCCGTAGCTAATACAATGTCAAGTTAAGTAGACAGTCTCAAAGAATCAATGCCTGATCTCCGGCGACTAGCTGCAATCTCCTTGACCAGTATTAATTTCGTCAATGATATGTTTTTCTTTTATTTCATTTTCCTTGAATCTTTTCAGGTGCGGATCGAAGAGGGACGATGATTTATATAGAATGGTGCATAAATCATGGTAGGGAAGTGAGCTCTTTCGGTAGTGATGTACTCCTACAGAATATGGGGGTGAAGAAGATCGAGCAAGGTTACCTACCTCGAGGAATCCGATCTCGCGGTGGAGGGTGTCGACGGCGAGCTGCAGACGGTGGCGGCCAGAAGGGTCCGCAGAGGACGGCGGCGACTTGGGCCTGGGCGCCGACATTGCCATAATCGAGATGGAATGTAACGGCCGGGCGATACCTGTTGCGTAACTTCAATATGGACGCGAGCTGAATGTATGGAGAGTTAGCTAGAAGTGCAAGAAGGCCATGGATGGATGTATAGCTCGCTAGGCCAGTAGAGGAGCGGAGGCGGCCGAGTAAATGGCTGCCGGGTCAGACCTCAGACGAAGCGATGGGGGAGCACATGGAGCGTGGGGCGATTGCCGTTTTGGGCAGTGGCAATGATGGAGGGGAGAGAGTGGAGGCGTTCTTTTCCGGAACAATGGCGCGGTAAGCAGGAGAAGCAAGGAGAAGCAGGTCGCAGCACGCGCGTGGAGAGAGAAAGACACCAGGCGTTATTGCGGACGAAAGGGAGTGGTAGTACTGTGGTAGAGAGAAAGAGCCATGGTGGTGGCAGAGGAGAGAGACGACGGGGCTTGAAAGATTGTCGGGGACGGATCTAGACTCTAGAGGGATCCATGGTGGAAGGACGGCCCCGCTGCGCTTGCAGCCAAAGAGACTTTGCCGAGTATGGATCCCAGCCGTTCGATTCAGCCCTTGAGGTGGATCCAACGGAGGAGGACCTCATGAGAATGTTCAACTCGTGAGCGTGATCCTTCCACGAGTCGGCACGCGTTCGATATTTGACCCTTCAACTTAGCCTGAGCCCAAGTCTATCAGAGGTACACTGTAAAATAAAGGGTGTGTCTACGACTCAGTCGACTGAGACGTAAGTTATGTCTCAGTCAGCTGACGTCAGCCATGTTTTCGATCTATGTAGCAAAAAACACAAGCTATGTAGCAAAAACGTCAGCTATGTAGCAAAAAACACAAGCTATGTAGCAAAAAAACACAAGCTATGTAGCAAAAACGTCAGCCATGTAGCAAAAAAACACAAGCTACGTAGCAAAAAGCAAAAGCCATGTAGCAAAAACGTCAGCCATGTAGCAAAAAAATACAAGCTATGTAGCAAAAAAAACACAAGATATGTAGCAAAACTCAATTGGTAGTACCAACCGACACCAAACACGAATCATAAAGAAACTAGCGAATCGGACGGTCACGGATGTGACTGAGACATAAGCTATGTCTCAGCTAGCTGAGACTTAGCAAAACCGTAAAATAAAGACTGCCGGACGTACTTATGAATGTACCCTACATTTAACTTTAGTGTGCGTGGATATTCAAGGGTTTTTCTAACATGTGGAAGTAAACTTATTAAGATTTTGTCCAAAAAGTTGTTCATAAAAATATGTGTAAATAGTCCTATTTCTAACCTATCCGATCCCGAACTGTGCTTTCATTTGCTAACCTGCCGGGTCGCTTCTCGGGGCGACTCCGGAGGTCCCCCACGCCGCCACAAGTAGAGTACTCGATCCACCACCCTCTACTGCCTAACGCCGCTGGAGGAGGCTGCGCGCCGGCGCATAGCGGCGGTGGGGTGCACCCAATAAGTTTTTTTTCCTTTTTCGCCGGCCCTAACTGCCGTCTTAGGGTCATCTCGTCGCCATCAATCTGGCCTCCGCTAGCCGCCCATGATCTGGACGCATCCGTCCGCCTCCAAGGACGTTGCCGATTTGTGCGGCTGCTACGGGTTCGCCGTTGGCCGTCCCCGAGGGCGAAAGCAATAGGATCGTGAGTCTTGGCGGCCGGCTGGCCGAAGCGTGTATTCGCTAGGCCATGTACACATCATGTACGCACCAGCTTGATGCACGCATCGACAGAAAGGTTGCTGGGCGTGATCCGATGAGTGAACGGATCTGCGTTGGCCTGGACGCCCGCCGTGCAGCTGCCCCGATTCTTTGTGCCCTCGTGCAACGTCTCTTTTCATAGAGGAGGAGGAGTTTTTTGTGCATGTCGCCGTAAGTTTATATAGTTCCAATTCACTACTTCGTATGCTTATTTCATCAACATGCCAATTCAGAATTATAATCAGACGAAGATCATCTTCGGCAAGACTCGTCATCCGAACAGTAAAGTCGGGTTTGAGACACCGCACCTTGCTCTCAGCCACCTCGTGGAGAACAGAACGTATAAGCTATCTTGCGATGACCCCTAATCTTAACAAACAATGGTTTGCTTGCTTCTTTCGTAAGCGCTACCTGCGAGGAGTTGATGACGGTGTTGACAGTGATGTGTTTTACTGTGATGTCCAAATTTACCCGTTGAATTTTGTAGGACTTGCAAAAATCGAGCTATGTATATTTTACGGGGTGGTATATATATAACCCCTCAGTTGACTAATTTGTGGTGCATTAGCAGTAGCTATTGTGCTAAATTTGTGATGCACCACTAACTTACTTTGTGAACTGTTTAATTCGTTCTCGCTTGTTTTTGTTTCTCTGATCTTCTATTATGTGTTGACAATTTGGTCGAGTGATGAGTAAGTTCACCACTCAGCCGGGAAGGTTACCATATCATGGGTTTTGCATATAACCAAACGCCGCACACTAGAACCAAAGAGGATGAAACGGCGAACAACGGGCAAACAAACACCGAGGGGTTGCTTGGTGCTCTCATGAAGTTTAGAACATGCGGACGACCAAATAAAGTGCAGATCATGGCTCAAATCAAGCTTTTCAGAGTGTGGAGAGCCATAGATGTAAAAGAAGATAAAATCCATACGAGTAACCAAACAAGCCCAAATGTACTCTCGGGACAATTTGGATCGCCCCGGGTTGTGTCACGCGAATAGTCTGTCATCTCTTGATACAATGCTCTTGGTGTCCTTTCTCGTTCACTTCTATAGGTGAAACAATAATAGCTGTTGAAAGGACAAGGATGTCGCCTAGAGGGGGGCTGAATAGGCGATTTAAAACTTTTCCGGTTTAGCCTCGATAATTGCGGAATAAAACTAGATGTTTAAATTAACAAGCCAACAAACTAAATAAACTAGGTCACCTATGTACACCAACAACTTATGCTAAGCAAGACAAGCAACAAGGTGATAGCAATAAGGGATACTTCAAGCACGAAGGCTATCACAATGTAAAGTGCATAAGTAAAGAGCTCGGGTATAGAAATAACCGAGGCACGCGGAGACGACGATGTATTCCCGAGTTCCTCCTTTTTAGGGAGTACGTCTCGTTGGAGGGGTGTGAGTTTCAAACTCAAGACGCCACAAATGGCCTCACCCTATTCTCCGATGAACCTTGCCCAAAAGCTCGGTTCACCTTCCACTATTGATTTTCTTTTGGGCGAAATCGAGTCCCTTACAACAATCTTGGGGCACAACCCACAAAAGGATTGGGAGCTCCCAAGTGGCCACAAAAGGCCTCAACCGCCACAAAAGGCGTCTAGGGTCCAAAGACCCAAGAGTAACAAGCTCACGAACTTTCACTTCCACGAATTCTCGTGGAGAGCACAAACCGATGCACAAAAGCAATGGCAAGAGCACAAGTGCTCAAATCCTTCACTCTCAAATCCCACCAAAAGCAACTAATGCTTATGGATGGAGAAGAGATGAAGAACAAATAAGAACTCAACAAATGAAACTCCAAGATCTAGATCCAAAGGGTTCCCCTCACTTAGAGGAGAGATGGATTGGTGGAATTGTAGATCTAGATCTCCTCTCTCTTTTCTCTCTAATTGAAGGCAAGAATCATGGATGAATAGAGAGAAATCCAAGCTCAAGAAGGTCAACAATGGGGAGCTTTTTCGTGCTCAAGAGCTTGTCCCTTTGGGGAAGAAGGAGGGCTTTTATAGGGCCCCACGAAATAGAGTCGTTGCAGGAAAAACGGGGAACCGGATATTCCGGTTCCATTTTGGATCGGAATATCCGACCATGTTGAAACCTTCTGGAGGTAGCCGGATATTTCCAACCGGATATTCCTAAAAGGATCGGAATAGCCGGTTTCAGAAAACTGACAGAAACAGCAAAACGAAAACTGCAATAACTTTTTCATCCGGACTCCGATTTCGATGATCTTGGGCTCGTTGGAATCGCAACGAAGAGCTCTTCAAGATCATGCGAGAAACATCATAGTCCATCATGTCAGGGGGAAGCCAAATGTAGAAATGTAAAACCTCTCTATAAAAAGATGAACCGGCAAAACCTCCAAAACCGAAAACGCAACAAGTTTTACATACGAAATCCGTTTTCGGTGAACTTGGGCTTAAGATGAAAATCATAGCAAAGCACTAAAAACCAACAAGGAGAAAAGCCAAATAAGAACCAAGAAAGATGATGATGCCAAGTATGCAAAGGTTTGAGCTCTCCACAAAGATGCGATCAAGTTACTCACTTGAGAGCCCCTCTTGATAGTACACCGTCTATCCTATAACCCGGTCTCCCACAACACCACGAGACCGGTAAAATAGAAACCCTATCAAGATCATACCTTTGCCTTGCGCATTCCACTTGAGCTAGATGATGACAATCTTGATCTCTTCAAGTGGACCACCTTTCTTGATTGCGCTTTGCTTGGTGAAGACTCACATATCGCTCCCCATACACCACTATGGGAGAGCCTCTCTTAGACACATCTTCACTTGATCATTATCTCCAAATGGGTGACAAGCTTCAAGCATAGGATTTATTCGAGATGCTTCTCTTGAACTTGCACTTCATCTTCTTCTCTTAATATATATGACGGCTTGAATATTACTTTGGTCATCACTTTATCTTCTTCTTTCAATCTTGATACCAACACATGGTGTTCAAGCATTGCCAATGGATAAGCCCTACAAGGATAGCTCAATGCAACCATTAGTCCATAGAGATTGTCATTAATTACCAAAACCACACATGAGGGCTCATGCACTTTCAATCTCCCCATTTTGGTAATTGATGACAATCTCTTTTGAGAGGGTTTATAATATGGAATTTAACGAACAAGGAGCGGTTGCACTAACATTAAATACTACGAAAGTATGTGATGTTAGTCCAACCACATATATAGTGCAAACTCCCCACAATCTATGCACGTGTGTATGAACATGAATTCATTGCATATATTGTCAACCATTACCGGTGGTGGAGTTTCCACTATATACAAAACCAAGCAACAATGCAAAGGCAAGAAAGGCAAATACTTATCAAAGTACAAAGCCGAATTCCATAAACCCTCCAAAACTTCTCCCCCATTGGCAACAATTGCCGAAATGGGCAAAAAGTTTCGGAAGGCCAACATAGTGAGAGTTCCTCCACGAGTTAGCTTTTCTCATAAAATGAGTATAATCAAGTGGACATTTCCACCGATCAATAAAAGGAGGAAATCAAACTATATTGAGAATCCAAAGATTGCAACAAAATAGCAAAGGGAAAGAGACTCAACAAAAGAGGCAAGCAATCAAAGGATCCGAAAGAACAATTGGACACAAGAAGATATTATGATAAGATCAACCAAGTGTTCTAAAAATCAAGAGAGAGCTCCCCAAGGTACATGCACAATGTAGGATTTGCATTTCAATGTGGTGTGCACAACATGGAATCCTCACTCCCTCCTAGACAATTTTAGAACACAAACAAGTGCAAGAGAGCATAGATAGAAAAGAAGCAAACAACTTGCAACAAAGAATGTTGAACAACAAGAGAAAGGAGCGAGAAATAAAGACTTGCTCAACCAAAAAGAGATGGGTGTGATAAGGGAGACATTTTAGGAGACTATGCAAAGATGAGCGTAGCATCAACATAGTCGTTCAATATAAGTGGCACATAGTGCATATCAAGTCTTTCCATAAACACAACCCAAAAGTTGAAGCAAATAGGTCCACAAGCTTATTAAGGTCCAAAAGGAATACCAAATGAAAAGCAAAGCTTGTGCCTTTTAGAGACCACCAAAGAATCAAAAGCAATAAAAGGTGGTCACTAAAGAATTGGAATACCAATTAAAGATGTAACTATCTCATGTGTATAAGTTTCTAAGTAGACGCCAATCATAAAGATATAAGTCCACAAAGAAACATGCACACAAAATAGGTACTAGAAGAACATGATATCCTAGTGGAAGTCATATATATACCAATAAGATCTTTGCTTAAAAGCATAGCACAAAGCTCAATTTTATCTTAAAGGATATAGATGAACTCCAACAAAATCATCATAGCATCAAGAATATCCACAAGGGAAAAAGATAGTTGGGATGCTCCGAGAAAGATAACAAGTATCACAAAGGCAAATGATTTTGCAAATTCATCAATATTGCATATGAGAGCTTTGAGAAAATTGCTAGATTAACATATTTGGGATTGGAGAATCAATAAAATGATTATATATTCCCTTGATATGTAATCATCCCGGCTTGCTCACATTTGCAATAAAATGTTTTGATAAAGCTTTGCAAGAACACATCAATTGCAATAAAGATTCATGCCAAGAAACAACCTACACAAGGTTGAAAGCTAGAAAGTATGCATGAGGTAGATACTTGTTACCGAGATAGCATTGGTGATGTAGAAGATAAGAGTTCACGATCATCCAAGCTTGGCTCCAATAAGCACATGGTGACACCACCTTCCTTGTAAATGAGACAAGCTTCCAATGCATCTCCAATGTACCTAAAACAAATTCAAGTACAAAATGGTACCCAAACTCATTGGGTCCAAAGTAGTTAGAGCAACTACAATACATAGGACAAACTCCACATAAATATGTGCATATTGATATGAAATTGAATTTCATGCACATCTTAGCCATTTAGGATTTGATGGAGTTTATCCTATATATTGGATCAACGAAAGTAAGCATGCCATAAGATATACATATAGTAAATATGCATGCACAAGACTTTCAAGAACCAAACGAGATACAATTGGACAAAACACCAATTAAACCAAGAAAGCACACACAAGTGTGACAAGAAAAGAATTGTCCAAATTATATCAAAAGCCAAATCAACACATGATTGAAGATACCACTTTGAAAAGATACCAAATGAAAGTAAGATACCAATTGAAGAAAATACCATCAAGGAATAAACCAAACCCTCTACACTTTCATGATGGCACAAAGTACCAAGACGAAAAATGTTTGTCTTCCAAAGAGACACGTCATCGGGATCAAATACCAATTGAAGACAACTAATGTTCAAAAGCATATAGGATTGCTCCCCCAAGATTTGTGCATTATTTATGATCTTGCATTTGAATACAAAATGCACACAAATGGGATCATCACTCTCCATATATATTATTCAAACACTAGTCATGTTCAAGAAAGCAATAAGTACAAACCAATTTAAAGAATGTGTTCTACTCAATAGGATAGCTTCCCCAAGAATAGTGCATTATCTAGAAGTATGACTTTGAATGAAATGCACAAGAATGGGATCATTGCTTTTCCTAACTCAAGAAAGCACAAAACAAATTTTGAGTAGAGCAAAAGGATCCAAAAGATACAAGGAAGACAAGAGGAGTTAGATCAAAAAATCCTTGGCAATAAATAAGGCAATTCAAAGCAAGAGCCAAATGAAGATGGTCTACAAATTCCACCACAATTATGAGTATCACTTGTCATGGACAAGGAGTATATGGAGATATTTCTCGGTGGTATATAGGAATGAAACACAAGACCAACTTCACAAAAAAAGCATATGGCAAAGAAAAGATTTAAAAGGCCATGCTTAGATAGATAGTATTCTTGATAGCTTCAATATTCACGCGATCATGCAAAGCAACTACAAAGAGTAGCTTGAAGCAATCGGTTTCCCAAAAGATATATGCGAACATATTTGGGGAAAGCCGTACCAAGAACAACCATCACAAACAAGATCCAAAAGAGTGATTAAAAAAACATTTTAGCAAATATGGAACTTGTTTGAGCAACATGCCACATAGGAATAAGATAATGAAGAATATCAATTCTAGGTGGCAATACCTCACATGTTCACATTTTCTAGGCTTGTAATATGCACAAAGCTTATTACTCCCCCATAATGTGATAATCCAATTTTCTTAACAAGAGGCAAACAAAACCAACTAGAGAAATTAATGGACATTATAGAATTTGAATTTCTCATGAGAATGACATACCACATAGAGAGAGATAATATTGATATATCAACACTAAGTGGTATTCCTCATGTATACACATTTTTAGGATTGTGAAGTGCACGAAGCATATCACTCCCCCAAAATGGATAGTCCATTAATCTCAAAAAGAGAGCCAACAAGATAAGATATCAAATAAAAGCAATAAGGCTCAACACAAGTAAATGGTGTGCAAACCAACATACACATACTTGATTACTCAAGATAAGTAAGTAGAGAGCACAACACATACAAACACTAGCAAGGTACAAAACCTAACACATGCAAGGGTGCAAGCAACTTTCAATGTATATATGATTTAAATAAAGTTACCGCAAGGAGGAACATTGGATATGATAGAACAATATAATCCAAATGACTTGGCTTGAGAGAATATAATTGATGAAGATCCCTTAATTCTTCATGATGTAGCCAAGTCTCCAATGCCCTCCAACAACACCTATTGATCAAGTTTTAGCTTGTTGGTCCCCAACCAAGTTGGGTCCTAAGAGGTTAGTCACAATAGGCTTGGCAACCCAAATGGTGCTTTTCTTGACACCACTTTGAGTACCAACATATTTGGCAAACACATTGCCAACCTTATCCTTCCGAAGAGAATAAACATCATCAATAATAATGGGGTTGGATAAGGTACCATTAGTGCATGAAGAAGCAAAGTGGCCCTTCTCACGGCATATGTAGCAACATTGGCTTCCTCCTTTCTTCTTAGTTGGAATCTTGACTTGAGGAGAGGTAGCTTGATTCTTCTTGGGAAGAGGCCGTTCTTCAACTTGAGTTTTGCTTGAGGCCGCTTCCCTTGTTGCTTCTCACTAAGAGGCTTCTTCTTCAAAGGGCAAGATCTAACATGGTGCCCTTCAACTTTGCACTTGAAGCAAACAATCTTGGCCGAATCTTTACTTGTTCTTGGCCCTTGTTCTTCTTGATAGACTTGGACTTGTTCTTGTTATTGGAGTTGAATCCAAGTCCACTCTTGTCATTGGGGCGTCTTTGAACACTCAACATTGTCAAGTGTGGACTTCCCAACATGACGCTTTTCCAAGTCTTTCTTCAAAGAAGCGACTTGGGCCTTGAGCTCTTTTAATTCCTCTACATGGTTAGTATCAACAAAAACACTAGAGGAAGTAGATGCTTCATTGTTAGAGCAACAAGGCATGGTAAGTAATTCATCACAAGATGTAGCAATATTGTGAGTGGATGAATCACAAGGACTAGCACATGGCAATAAAGCATTTAGAGTACAAGTGTCCATTGTCCACATGAGGCTCACAAGATGTTACCTTTGTAGAGATAGCCTCATGAGCTAACTTTAGCTTCGCATGGGATGCTAGAAGATCCTCATTAGAGCTAGAGAGCTTTTCATACACTAGTAGGAAAAGGCTTATAGCCACCAGCGTACCGCTGGCGGACAACAGTTTCGTACGCCAGCGCTACGACCGCGGGCGGGCGGGTTTTCGTGTCCGCCACTGGTTCTGGACGTATCGCTGGCGGATACTAGGAACGCCCGCCAGCGGTAGGAGTAGAAATCTGGGAGGAGGCGGCGCAAACTACCGCTGGCGGGCACAACACATGACCGCCAGCGGTACTTAACGTACCACTGGCGGACGCAAGATAGTGCCCGCCAGCGGTAGTGGCAGCGGATGAGCTCATCCGGGGAAAAAAATGGAGACAGTACCGCTGGAGGGCAGAGTGCACCGTATGCCAGCGATCGGTTCCGTACCGCTGGCGGGCACACTAGAGCGTCCGCCAGCGCTAAGTTAGCCTGTAATACAAATAAGTAGGAAAATTATATTTATGAAAACAATCTATAAATTTCCTTAGGAACCATTGCTTCCTATATCAAGACAGATCTATGTGTCGAATACGAGCACTTTATCACAAACTATGCGTTGAGAATTGACATAACTTGGTCATTTTGATCGAACTAAAACTTGTAGATGTTTCTACATGATAGTGCTTTTTGTGTAGAATGTTTGTGAAACTTTCGTCGAAAATAAAGTTTATCAGTTCACATAGCAACTAGTACACATAAAAAGACTCTATGCAAAAAGCAACATAGATCAAATTAATATGCAAAAAGTATCACGGTTACATCTTTATTTAATCTCCGGTTATACAGCTGGATCGATCGTCCTCATGCCATTTTTTATTTAGCTAACTTCTGCCTCGTACTAGGCCGCGGGGTGCATCACGGGGAGTGCTGATCACCCAAAGAGTAGGAACCATCACAGGGTCAATACTCGCATGATAAGGATTCCTTTGCATTGCCTGCCATGTATTAGTATACCTCATATCCAACAGATGCATGTAGCGACAGACGTGCGCATCCTCCTCCCTTATACGGCGACGTACCACCTCCTCGGGGGCCGGCTCCCTCTGGAAGCTGCCTGGCCCACGCGACCTCCACCAAACAAGATCCGGGTCGGCGACTTCGCCCGAATTTCTCACCAATCTACGCGTTCCGGAAGATAACTCCCAGTGCCAGCCCGGCGGAGCCCAATCCCGCACAGAGCCGTTATTGTCCAACGGGTGTCCGGCCGCGGCCATTGCCGACGTATATGCCCGAGATCTAAAAACAATAGTGGGAAATTTGATCAAACACCTAAGGTACATGCAACCTATATACGGAGGGGAGGAGGGGATCAGGGAGAAAGGGTAGCGTACACTGGCATGGGGACGGACTAGGGAGGTCCACGGAGGCGTGGAGGGGCGCCGGCGGAGGCCACGGGCGCGGAGAGGTCGTCGAGAGGCGCGGACAAGGGCGGCGGCGGCGCGGTGGTGAAGCGGTACTGATAGCAAATCTGGGGTCTGCCCCTGGCCCTTTATATGAGGGAAAAAAACCCTAGAAGTTACCGCTGGCGGACGGCAGACGCTGTCCGCCAGCGGTAACCCTCTCCTAGTCGCGCGGGCCCACCGCGCACCATCCCTATCCACCCGCCGCTGCCCCCCACCCACCTAACCCTATCCATTCGCTCCCCACCCATCCCCATCGATCCACCCCCTGCCCCCCACCAACCGCGCCGCCCCCTCCCTGCCTCCGGACCACCGACCGCTCCGGACCACCGACGCCGCCGTTCCTCGCGCGCGGTCGCTCCCGCACGTCTCGCCGCCGCCGTCGCGCCGTCCACGCGCCCGCGCCGTCTCCGCCCGCGTCGTCCACGCGCCGTCTCCGCCCGCGCCGTCCACGCCCGCGTCGTCCACGCGCCGTCCACGCCCGCGCCGTCTCCGCAGCCGCGCCGTCCCGAGGTGCTGCCCGTCTCCCTCCTCTCCCTTCTGAAGCGTTTATTGAAATTTTGAGTATGAATTTCGTGCATCTGTTCTATCTGAGGCTACGCCATGCTACAAACTAGTTTTCGGGGTCACCTGAAATTAAGATTGCGGGATGAGTTTATCCAAAATATGTTAGAGATGATTAAGTACCACTGTACAATACTAGAAGTACAACGACTCTTGCTGGTTCAACGTAAGACTTTGTATAATCAACTTTCATCTTCTGAGTGTTATACTATAATCAACTTGCTGTCGCCATTGGGTACCAGTATATCTAGTTATAGATCGACTTTCAGTAGCGGAGCTATTATAGATGGACGTGGAACCACCGAAGTCAACTTTGTGGAATCAAATGTTTGCAGGTACCTTTAGAGACCCTCGAGATTGTCGGAATGTTGATTAACTTCCATTCCGGCAAATTCGGGTACTCATATGTCATATTTTTAGCCAAAGTCATGCCAAAATTTCTCGTGAATTTTGGCATGACTTTGGCCGAAATGTTGTTCTGTTTTGTATTCTTATTAGGTTGTCGATGATTAAAATGTTGTTATGTTTCATCTCATTACAATTTCTGTACTGTAATTTGTTGTTTAACATTTTTTATATACCTTGTATGCAGAGAATGCCGCCGCGCCGCCGCTCTATGAGCGGGTTCATTGGCGTCCGTGGCCGCCCATCTGGCCGCTGGTCCGCGGAGATCACCGTGGACGGCCACCGTTGGTACATGGGGACTTTCAACACGGCGGAGCTCGCCGCGCGCTCATTCGACGCAGCAGCCTGGAGGTTTGGACGGCCGCGTTCCGAGCTCAACTTCCCCGACGTTCCGAACCGGGCGGAGGCTGAGTTCCTCGCGCCGCCCATGGAGATCGTCGACGTAGACGAGGTGAGGCGTAACCTCCGCGAGGGGAGAGCTCGCCGCATTGCCGAGATCGACGAGTGGCGGATGGACACGCTGCGCCAGAACCGCCCCGATCTGGTGCAGGCGGAGCTGGACTTCTAGGCCTCGAGGAACAAGAAGAGGCAGGCGAGCTCCGACGTCGCCGGACCCTCCAGTGCAGCGCCGGCGACGATTCGTCGTCGAGCATGGACTCGAGCTTTTGGGATGATCTCGATGGGTCGGACGACTCATCCGACATCAGTTCATGCTGGGGTCATCTCGATGAGTAGTTTTAGGTTAAATTTCAAGTTAGGTTAAGGGATGAACTAATGCATGTTGTTTACCTTATCGAACTTTAGCTTAATTAAGTACTATGTCGTGTTAGGTTAATTTGTGATGCATATATGTGTGATGAACTAATTAAGTTATCTATGTATAGCACTTTGATCATTTGTATGTGGTCGTCTATATTTCTGTTGTTTGTTTGACGCCTGTATTTAAATTTACTGTACTGTAGATACTGCTGGAATACGATTTTCAGAAAAAAGAAATTCAAAAAATTATACCGCTGGCGGCCGAGGCTGCACGCCAGCGCTGCCAAACCTCTCGCTGGCGGGCCGAAGTTCTGCCCGCCAGCGGTAACGACCTTACCGCTGGCGGACGGCCGCCCGCCAGCGGTAAATCGTTACCACTGGCGTAATGACCGCTGGCGGGCACCCGCCCGGCAGCGGTAGGCCATTTCCGTCCGCCTAGTGATAACTTTCTTCCAATTTCCCATACTTGCTAGTTAGCAACTCAAGTTGAGCCCTTAGCTCAACATTCTCCTTCAAAATAGATGCTTCACAAGAAGTGGAGTTAGTAGCACAAGCATCATTAGCATTAGAAATGGAAGAAGACAACTTGGCAAGCTCATTATTCAACCTAGCATTTTCCTAAATAATATTAGTATGATCACATGAGGGAGTAGAGGAACTAGGCACATCATTTTTAGATAGTTGAGTTTGGAGTTGATCATGAGACTTGGTAAGGAGAGGGTGTTCACTTTCCAAAGCCTTAAGAGCTTTGTCAAGTCTCTCTATATACTCAATTAGTCTAGCATTGACAACACCAAATTCAACTTTTTCTTTTTAAGCACTTTATATTTAGCAATAGCATGATCTCTTTACTTAATGATTTTAGCAAAAATAAGATCATTTGTTTCATTAAGAGATTCAAGTTTCTCCTCAAGAGACACTCGAAGCTCATGCTCTTCCTCAAGAGCATTTTCTAACGATGGTTTTTCCATAGCATCCTCTCTTTCGATACTTCCCTTTTCTTCAATGATTTCCTTGCACTTAATAGCATAAGTCAAAATTTCACACAAATAAGAGCAACCTTTACTACCTTTAGGGAGAGCACTAAAAACCATATCACTCTTTTCTTTTAAAGAGTCAATATCATCCTCTTTTAATCCATAATAATCCTCATCCTCATCATCACAAGATGTAGAGGGTTCCAAAGGAGGAGATACCTTTGAATCCCTAGCCATAAGGCAAAAGTGAGTAATGGACGATGATGATGAAGAATTTCTTGAAGCACCATTGAGGTCCATGTCTTGTTCCAACAAGTGTTGGGTTTCCTCTACATTGTTAGCCACACAAGTACTAGAGGAAATGGAAGCATTGTTTTCATGGCAACAAGACATAGAAAGCATATCATCATGAGATTTAGTTAAGCAACTAATACATGATATGGAAGGATTATCAACACTAGCATGTAGGACATTTGAAGTGCTAGAGGAGTTTAAGTCCAAAGATAGAACATTGCAATGAGATAGAGATGAAGTATAGTCACTAGTACAGAACGACACATCGGATACCCCTCTATGGAAACGGCAGGCGTTAGGCGACGGAGAATCGCGCTTTCCACGCGGCCTGTGTGTATAAACCTGACCTGGGCCGCGGCTGGCCCGTCAACATAGGTAACGGAGAAAGTATTATCTCTGTTACCCATATTATTGGCAACGGTTCCCAATGTGTCTCCGTTTCCGATATGTGGTTCTATGGCAACGGTCATTCGATGTGTCCGTTTCCAATGTGGTCGCGTTCAAGCTTCTTGGAATTCGAAGCGAGGCGAGAAAATTCCATGGCGTAGTGGCACCGTCCACTACTCCTTAAAAACCCCAATCCTTGCTAGCTCAAGACGCCACAGAATATGCTCTCTCTCTCTCTCTCGCTCGCTCGCTCCCTCCTACTGATTAGCGAAGATGCCTCGCAGCAATGACACACAGGAGCACACTGAGTCGCCGCGGGACAGTCCCCCCGTCAGCGGCGAGTCCGTTGAAGGACCGACGCCGGAGACGAGCGACGACGAATACGCCAACTTCCATGATCCCACCTTGATGCTGGGCCCGCCGAAGGTTGATTCTGATGAGGAGTTAACCGAAGAGGAGAAGGAGGAGGAGGACGACGAGGAGGACGAGGCGGAGGCGCCGGTCCCGAAGAAGGGAGCCCCGGCGATGGAGAAGAAAGCCGCCGCCACCGCCTCCGATATGCTGCCGCCGCCACCACCACCTCCAATGGCCCCCAACAAGCGAGGTCGTGAGAAGGACGAGGATTGCGCGGAAGCAGGGCGCAAGAAAAACAAGAAGTAGCTAGTAGTAGTTCCATAAGTTCTCCATCTGTAGGTCTCACACCTCAGTGGAAGAAACACAAAGGAAACGATCCTTCTAAAGAACCGTTTCCTATGTTTTACCTATATATATGGGCGTACAGAGCAAAACCTAACACTCACTCGTTTCCTCACTCTGTCCCAGTATGCTAGATCTGTTCGTGGCGGCGGCTCCTGGCGTTGCGGCCATCGCCGGCGCCGTGGCGGCGCCGTCTCCGCACAGACGACGGCTATCACGGCGAGGTCTTCGCCATCTCCCCCGACATGGCGAGGCCTTCGCCATCTCGCCCGACACGGCGAGGTCGTCGCTCTGTCCTCTTCCTCTGCCTCCACCACTTCCGGATTTGCTAGATCGATCCAACGACGACGTGAAGAATGTATCAGATCCACTCTTTGATGTAGCTAACTTGCCTATTGTGCACATGATCTAGAGCAACTAGTTGTAGTTTAGCTAACTTGTTGATAGTAGTTCAGTTCACATCCGGTAGTTCTATCTAGATAATTTCTTGATGTAGTTAACTTGCCTATTGTGCACTTGCAACTATTTGTAGTTTAGCTAACTTGTTGGTAATAGTTCAGTTCACATCCGGTAGTTCTATCTAGATCATTTCTTGATGTAGTTAACTTGCATATTGTGTACTTGCAACTAGTTGTAGTTTAGCTAACTTGTTGATAGTAGTTCAGTTCACATCCGGTAGTTCTATGTAGATCATTTCTTGATGTAGTTAACTTGCCTATTGTGCACTTGCAACTAGTTGTAGTTTACCTAACTTGTTGATAGTAGTTTAGTTCACATCCGGTAGTTCTATCTAGATCATTTCTTGATGTAGTTAACTTGCCTATTGTGCACTTGCAACCGGTTGTAGTTTAGCTAACTAGTCCATGTGAAAACAGGAATCTATTTCGGTGACACTGCATAAAAAAGTCGGAGACACAGAACAAACAACGAACACTACTCAAGACAGTAGTGTTTGTTAACTTTCCCATAATGTCCTCCAATTATATACATAGGTCAGTATACACTAAATGCTACTATATAATTCATATTATTGTGTTAAATTGTTCGTTCTATCTAGTAGTGTCAGAACTAACATAAATCCTTATTTACATTTAGGGATATCAAGATGTTCCCTTTCAAACTCCACCATACATATCCACCGTCGCTATTGTGACGTTTTGGTACACTGCATAAAATACTTTTTTAAGTAAGAGTGTTTTATACAGTGTCGCCGAAATGTCACATCGGTGACGTATTAGATTAGATTTCGGTGACACTGCATAAAAAATCCAGAGCCGGTGGTGGCCTCCATGGAAAGGATGATCGTTGTCAGGCATCCTATGAAGCTGCTGACATCGCAATATCTTGTTGACAAGTCGTGTGTTGGCTGCTCCAGTTCATCAATAAGAGCCACCTCAAGACATAGTTAAGATATCGTTTCAGTTTGCTTAAATTCATAGTGTATTTGTTTTAGCATATGTATTTAACAATTGTAACTCTATTTACTAATGTATAGGGTCCAAAGCTTCAACATCCTTCTCTCAAGATGTTGAGATAAGAAGAGATTGCTAGAGTGACACTAGCGAGGATTGTGGAAAAGGATGTAGGGAAGAAATCATATATTCTTTCTGTCCTTTGACATGATAGGCTTAGTATAGATGAAATCTGTTATCGTTTTACCTCTTATGTTTGTCACGTCTTGTGATGCAATTGTAAAGGTGAAATTGTGATCGAAATGTAAAGTTACATTGTGATATGAATGAAATCTGTTACCGTTTTAGTATTTGAGCTTGTGCTGTGAGATTTTAAATATCTACTGGCATTTGTAAACGTGGCATCCTGTAACCGAAATATGAGAAATGCTCAGTGCAAACGGGTGGATGGCAAACTCCGTATCCGATGAAGGAAAACTAAGGAAACGGAGGTCTGCGCACAACCGTTGCCAAATTGAGACCTCATCGGAAACGGTGTTTTGCCTCCGTTACCGATGAGGGCTTTCACATCAGCCACGGAGGCGGGGACACGGACCTTTTTTCCGTTGCCGATGGGGTTTTTGGCCCGTTTCTGATGTGTCGTTCTGTACTAGTGAGTCAATAGAATATTCACCATCAACAAAGCAATTTCTATCACCACTCACCATATCATTACCTTGTGACAAATCACATGTTGGTGGAGTGGAAGAAGTTGTGAACTCATCACGACCGGAGGTGGAGGCAGAACAATCATCCTCAAAAATGTTGGACACTTCATATTTATCTTGAAGCTTGGTCCAAAGCTCATGAGCGTTCCGAAAAGGCATGATTGATGCAAGAACTACATCGCTCAAAACATATATAAGACCATTAGATACTTTAGTATCGAGATGAGAGTTTTCCTCATCCTCTAAAGATAATTCTTGGAAATTATTTGGAGGAGAAAAACCCACATCTACAATACTCTTGATATAATTTGGACCAATGTCTCTAAAAAGATTAAGCATGCGAATTTTCCAAACATCATAATTAGTGCCATCGAATTTAAAAGTGGGATTGTGCACTAATTCTCTAAACGACATCTTTTACTCTCTAGGCGGTAAAGCCCAAAAAAAAAGAGCCCAGGCTCTGATACCAATTGAAAGGACAAGGATGTCGCCTAGAGGAGGGTGAATAGGCCATTTAAAACTTTTCCGGTTTAGGCTCGATAATTGCGGAATAAAACTAGATGTTTAAATTAACAAGCCAACAACCTAAATAAACTAGGTCACCTATGTGCTCCAACAACTTATGCTAAGCAAGACAAGCAACAAGGTGATAGCAATAAGGGATACTTCAAGCACGAAGGCTATCACAATGTAAAATGCATAAGTAAAGAGCTCGGGTATAGAAATAACTGAGGCACGCGGAGACGACGATGTATTCCCGAGTTCCTCCTTTTTAGGGGAGTACGTCTTGTTGGAGGGGTGTGAGTTTCAAACTCAAGACGCCACAAATGGCCTCACCCTATTCTCCGATAAACCTTGCCTAAAATCTCGGTTCACCTTACACAATTGATTTTCTTTTGAGCGGAAATCGAGTCCCTTATAACAATTTTGGGGCACAACATACAAAAGGATTGGGAGCTCCCAAGTGGCCACAAAAGGCCTCAACCGCCATAAAAGGCGTCTAGGGTCCAAAGACCCAAGAGTAACAAGCTCACGAATTTTCACTTCCACGAATCCTCGTGGAGAGCACAAAAGCAATAGCAAGAGCACAAGTGCTCAAATCCTTCACTCTCAAATCCCACCAAAAGCAACTAATGCTTATGGGGGGAGAAGAGATGAAGAACAAAGAAGAACTCAACAAATGAAACTCTAAGATCTACATCCAAAGAGTTCCCCTCACTTAGAGGAGAGATGGATTGGTGAAATTGTAGATTTAGATCTCCTCTCTCTTTTCCCTCTAATTGGAGGCAAGAATCATGGATGAATAGAGAGAAATCCAAGCTCAAGAAGGTCAACAATGGGGGGCTTTTTCGTGCTCAAGAGCTTGTCCCTTTGGGGAAGAAGGAGGGCTTTTATAGGACCCCACGAAATAGAGTCGTTGCAGGAAAAACGGGGAAGCGGATATTCCAGTTCCATTTTGGATCGAATATCCGACCATGTTGAAACCGTCTGAAGGTTGCCGGATATTATATCCGGTTTTCAGAAAACTGACAGAAACAGCAAAACGAAAACTGCAATAACTTTTTCATCCGGACTCCGATTTCAATGATCTAGGGCTCGTTGGAATCGCAAAAAAGATCTCTTCAAGATCATGCAGAGAAACATCATAGTCCCTCATGTGAGGAGGAAGCCAAATGTAGAAAGGTAAAACCTCTCTATAAAAAGATGAACCGGCAAAACCTCCAAAACCGAAAACGCAACAAGTTTTACATACGAAATCCGTTTTCAGTGAACTTGGGCTTATCATGAAAATCATAGCAAAGCACTAAAAACCATCAAGGAGAAAAGCAGAATAAGAACCAAGAAAGATGATGATGCCAAGTATGCAAATGTTTGAGCTCTCCACAAAGATGCGATCAAATTACTCACTTGAGAGCCCCTCTTGATAGTACACCGTCTATCCTATAACCCGGTCTCCCACGACACCACGAGACCGGTAAAATAGAAACCCTATCAAGATCATACCTTTGCCTTGCGCATTCCACTTGAGCTAGATGATGACAATCTTGATCTCTTCAAGTGGACCACCTTTCTTGATTGGCTTTGCTTGGTGAAGACTCACATATCGCTCCCCCATACACCACTATGGGAGAGCCTCTCTTAGACACATCTTCACTTGATCATTATCTCTAAATGGGTGACAAGCTTCAAGCATTGGATTTATTCGAGGTGCTTCTCTTGAACTTGCACTTCATCTTCTTCTCTTAATATATATGATGGCTTTGAATATTACTTTGGTCATCACTTTATCTTCTTCTTTCAATCTTGATACCAACACATGGTGTTCAAACATTGCCAATGGACCAAGCCCTACAAGGATAGCTCAATGCAACCATTAGTCCATAGAGATTATCATTAATTACCAAAACCACACATAAGGGCTCATGCACTTTCAGCTGTGCCTATAAGTATACGACATGTTATCATGGAAAATAAGCTAGAGTCAGAGACAAAGAGACCGTACCATGCGTACGGCATTGATAATGTTCCTGTAATTCCATCAACGCGTGCATATGTTCTATTTGTTGAACACCATCCAAGACATGAGAGCATCTCCACCGGCACCCTCCAAACGACCCCCGAAAGGCCCATTGGGGGTCCGAACGTCAAAAACCGCCACCAGCGGCACCCCCAAAGGGTCGGCCCGAGCAAAATCGTGTTTGGCACCCTCGAATGGGCCCCCAACTTTGGAGGACCTCTCAGGGGTGCCGGACATGGGGCGGACATGCCCTCCGACCGGGGTGGCCCGCCCATCATACACACAACGCCGGCTGGACTAGATTCATTCGCCCCCACCCCTCCTTCTTTCTCCTCTCGCCGGCGATTCGCACCATCGCCGCCACTCTCATCGCCGCCTTCTTGATTTGCAACTCAGGGCCCAAGCCGCAGCGCTCACGCAGGCCTGCTTGCCGCCGCTGCCCGCTGGTCTCCGACCTCGTCTTGCATCGGCGCAACTAATTCAGCCCGGTATGGCTCTTCCTCTCTCCCGCCCCGCACGCAAGCTGTTCGACCATGCGTTCATAGGCTCATTGCGTTGATTGTTCATTTGTGGCATTGATCCATCGCTAGGCTATTGACAGCGACGACGAGTTCATGTTTTTCCAAATGATGGCGGAGGATGCCGCCCTTGTGGCCGACGACGAGGAGAATGAGATGGTGGCCGCTATTCTAGATGCGGCAATCGAAGCAGACACGGCGCCGAAGTTTGGAGGATCAGTGAAGGGGCGGAAGGCCAACAAGGAACGTCACAGAGCAACTGGGCACATGCTCTTGCACAACGACTACTTTGTCGAGAGGCCGGTGAACTTTCCTCATGTATTTCGCCGACGCTTTAGGATGACAGGGATGTGTTCAGGAGGATCGTGCATGGCATTCGGGAATACGATGACTACTTTGAGCTGAAGAGAGATTGCACCGGGCTCCTTGGCTTTTCATCTATTCAGAAATCCACGGCGGCCATACAGTGCGTTGCTTACGGAGTTCCCGCCGATTCGTTGGATGACTATCTCTGTATGTCTGAGTCCACCGCCGTCGAAGCCACCTACAGGTTTTGCAAGGCAGTTGTGAAAGTGTTTGGAGAAGAATATCTGAGAACACCAAATGAGGCAGACACGGCTCGTCTCGTGGCACAAGGCCAAGCAAGAGAATTTCCAGGGATGCTTGAAGCATCGATTGCATGCATTGGAACTAGAAGAACTGCCTGTTCGCTTGGCAGGGGATGTATAAGTCAGGACATCACGGAAAGTGCAGTGTCAAACTTGAGGCCGTTGCAGATTATGATCTTTGGATCTGGCATGCGTTTTTCGGCACGGCCGGTGCCACCAATGACATCAATGTGCTCCAATGCTCCCCGGTGTTTAAAAAACTTTGTGAATGCCTAACTCCACCATGAAACTATGTGATCAATGGCCATGAGTACACCAAGGGGTACTACCTTGTCGACGGCATCTATCCTACTTGGTCAACATTTGTGAAGACTATCCGTAACCCTGTCGGCGAGGCAAATTGCCATTTTGCAAAGAGGCAAGAGTTCTGTCCGCAAAGATGTGGAGCGGACATTTGGAGTGCTCCAGGGCAGGTTTGCCGTCGTCCGCTACCCTTATCTTTCATGGTCACTAGATCAAATGTGTGAAATCATGAGTGCTTGCGTTATCATGCACAACATGATTATTGAGAGTGAAAGAGATACGAGGAAGCAACTGATCAACGGGTGTTCGATTTCCAGGGCCCTATGGCCAATCCACAGCCGGGCCTGCCGACGCAGTATGAAGAATTCCTTGTCGTACATCGGGAAATTTGTGATGGAACAAGGCATTAGCAGCTGCACGATGACCTCGTGACGCACTTGTGGGCTATCAAAGCAACTCAGCCAGCGCCGGTTTGATATGTCATGTTTTAAACTTGAATTCGTATTTGAACTTGTGTTGTAATAAAATTTATACTTTTCTATCTTCAATTCGTATTGAAATGCAAGAACAATCGCCGATGTGGTTTAGATGAAAAAAAAATTGGAGTTGGCCTTTGGAGTGTGCCGCTGTGGGCTGCACCCCAATTGGCCGGACACATGTCCGGCACCCCCAATTGGGTCTCAATTGAGGGGTGCCGGACACTCAGTTGGAGGGTGCCGGTGGAGATGCTCCAAATTCAGATTTCAAACTTTGACCTATCCTGAAACGTTCGGTATAGGCGGAACGTTTTCTTTTCACGCACGGCGACGACACAGTAGACAGCCGCAGTGGCTTCACTACTGTAGAGGAACTATTACGATGAGTAGGCGGCACTAGGTACCTACGTAGTACGTCAAAACTGAGAACTTGCCTGTGGCAAGATGGTTAGGTGGGTGGTTGTACCCCCAGCCCATCAGAGTTCAAACCCCAGGTTTGACGCTGGTGTTTCTCATTTAAGGCGGAATATTCTTTAGTGGGAGGCGACGTTCCCGTCGACAGCGAAACACCCGTGGTGACTTCGTCAATCTCAAAACTCAACCCGCCGACTCAGTCTCTCGGAGGTGCTCATAGGGGTAGGGTGTGCGTGCGTGTGTTCATAGGGATGAGTGTGTGCACGTATATATGAGGGCCTGCGTTTTACTGTGTTTCCTAAAAAAAAAAGTACGTCAAAACTCAAAAGCGACGGAACACGCGATGATGGAGCTGAATCTACGGCTAGGCTCGTTAGGATCTGGGCCGGGCTAAGCTGGTGTCAGTACGTAGCGTACCCAGCAGCAGCAGGATTCAGTCTGCATCGATCATTTCGTCCACCATCATGGGTACAGTTATATGTGCGCGGTACTAGTCAGCAAATAGCTTGTCGTCGTCTCCATTACTAGGACCGGATAGGCCGGGCATATATGCGTGGCCGGCATCTGCGTCCTGTCTCTGCCCTCCCCTCCCACACGTATCTACTCGCCACCACTCACGCCTCACATGAGCCAGCCGGCCGGCATGATATTTCTGCAGACCCAGCAAACCTACACGACAAACCTACACATGCAACCGGTTTTAAAACGTGTTTTAAATACATTTTTAATGGTAGAAACTTCTGGAAAAAAATTATCCTCACCAAGTCATTTCACAAAAAACCGATATTTTTATAGTCTTGTTTACAAAACAAGAAATTTGAGGGGAAAAGACTTTTCACGAGACATTTCTTTTTTTCTTTTTGACACGTGTCACAAAAAATATCGATTTCCCGTGCTTGGGGTGTGCTGTCCAGATATACGCACAAAAAAGGGAACATTTTCTCACATTCCGAAATGTTTTTTCCGGTGGCACGAGCATATGCTCCCATGTGAATTTCACATATTTGATCAAGTATATAGGCGGGGCAATCTCACCTCGCGGATCTCGGCCACCCTGACCTTCCCGTTTCGCTTGGGCTCGGTGCGAATACTAGGGGGTAGTTTGGAGGATCCTCTAGGTGGAGCAATGATATCGAGGGTCTACTCATGGGTGAAACAACAGTTTCGTACATCACAGTTGTGGCATTTGTCCTACAATTTTCTAAAATCTCCGCTATGGTGTATGTTGCCCCGCTCCTGCATCTGCCGCAATAGCAAATTAGAAAAGGACAGGTGAAACGACATGGTAGACTGCTGCACAAGCATTTTGTTCTGGGTCTCGCCGTAAAAAGGTACGCACTAAAAAGAGGTCAAGCAATTAAAGCAACTAAAAAAAAAGGAATTAGGGACATAGGTACATTCCTAAACCTCCTAATCAAAGGAAGTGTACTTACTATCAGCACGATCAACATTTACATCAACGTTCCACAACAACAGAGTGAGATACTGCTACACTAGACTTTCACTTCGCCAGGCATGTGCCACTCCCAAAACTCCTCGGTTTGATTGCCCCGCCTCCTGACAATCTTTTTTGGAGACCTAGCTTTATGCCTATAACCACCGTTACTGCTCTCCCTCTCACCATTTCTTCTCCGCGTCGTTCTTTCCTTCCTAGTGTCATCCTGTGAAGCTACATACATCATTGGTTCACTGGGCACATCATCCATGAGGATCAGGAGAGGCTCTAAGTCTTCCACGACCTTGGACATGTCTGGCCTGCTCTTTGGGCTGCCACTAAGGCACTGGTATGCCACTAAGGCTGCCTTCTGAGCTCCCGCGGTGGAATACTTGCCCTCAAGCGCCGGGTCCATGATACGTCCTAACTTTTGTGGGTCTTTGAGCCATGACCGCATGTGCTCGACTAAGTGATGCTCTCTTGTAGGCCTCGTCTTGTCCACAGCTCGCCTCCCTGAGAGAATCTCAAGGAGCACGACTCCAAAACTATAGACATCACTCTTGGATGTTAGGTGACCTAGAGATAAAGCATGTGGGAGCGGTTAGAAAACTGGAAAAGAAATAACGTTGCCAAATGTAAAGAAGTGTTTGAGATGCATACCGGTTAAAATGTATTCTGGAGCAGCGTAGCCATGAGTGCCCATGACACGTGTCGAGACATGGGTGTCGTCGCCCTCTGGCCCGTCCTTTGCGAGGCCAAAGTCTGAGAGCTTTGCCTTGTAATCCTGGACATCCATGAGACCAAGTGTCAGTTATTTTTTTTCACTAAATTTTATACTCTTCACTCATGGGCTTAATTGATTTCTACAATTAGGTTCAGCACTATCTTTGAATTTTGTCGGACTGAGCCCAAAACTTGGGGCGTGTGGGCATTTTTGCTTGATGGCTGCGTTTTGTTTATATTTCAATTTGAAGAAGGGTGGTTGCCTGAGCCGGTGACCCTAGTTCAAAAATTGGTAACTGAGGTTAAAAAAAAGGTGCTTGAGCATTTACATGTTTTGGTCAGCCCTGTAAGTATGACAACGAACTGCTTTGACTAACAGGAAGTGGTAGCCAGCTAAACGAGTCTTGTCTCCTTTCTTCACGTACTCTCTTTGTGTTGAAGAGTCGCACGCGCCAAAGTAGTAGGAAACACGCTACTAACTAAGGTATACTACTTGTCAAGGGAAAATCTATTCACCATGTCAATCTCAATCACTTACCAGGTGTACCAACTTCAAGGTTTTTACATTTTTATAAACTCGTCATTGTTTATCAAGCTAGCAACACTAAATATATACTGTACGTACATTTTGGTGACGATGAATACTCCGTGAATAAAACTTATGGATGAAAATATAGCAGTACTACAATAATATTACAACTTACCGGGTCCAGTAAAATATTTGACGTCTTGAAGTCACGGTAGATGACGGGCTTCTCCGCGTCGTGAAGGAAGGCGAGGCCCTTGGCGGCGCCAACCGCGATGTTCAGCCTGGTTGACCACGATAGAACGGGAGGAAACTCTGCACACACGGAAAAAAAAAGTTAGAGTGCAGTGTGACATACTCCAATTAACCATCTGAACTGAACAACAACGATGGTGTGAAAAAAGGAAAACTGGACCGCCTATACTATATGCCAAAGTTAGTCAAACGTGCAGATGTTATCACGTGGTGGTCGAAGTCAACGTGTTCGATTCTTTTTTTAATTGAGGCGCCTAATCATCAGCGCCCATACTGAATTTTTAAACAAAACTGTGCCGGCCGAGTTGGATCATAACACAGTTGGAAGAAGCTATCCCTCTAGGACAGAGATGTTAAAGAAGCATAGTTTTTTGTTGTTGTTGAGGGAAGTATAAAAGAAGCCTAGTTCAACAACTGTGTCCATCAACTCCAGTTCTCACCCGCCCACGGGAAATGCACGCACGTCCGTTCTAGAACACAGGAAAGAGTTACATACATGGGCCAATGAAGTCAGCAGGGCAACGTAGGACTGGTCAACCACCTCATTTGGTGTTTTTTTTTTTCCTTGTCCTTTTCTTTTCTCTGCTAATTAGTGATCAATACAGTAAAATTGATTGCTGAAAGCAGCAAACTCTACCAGTAGTAGCAAGCTGGCTAACTAGGAGGAGGAGAGTACATGTACAACGTGGGGTAGGCGGTATTGATAGTGCAATGCAACTAACTAAAGTCTAGTCGGCGCGGCCGGCTAGCTTGCTCTAGCTGTGATAAACTGATGACTAAGCAAACTGTCGATGCTGACATGTTGGTTTTGTTTAATGGCGGCATGCTGCACACGTTGCTGCAACGAGCTTGCAGCAAACAATAATCTCCCACCTAATGGAGGAATTACTCTATATCTGTGTCGGTCTTACAAATTGCTGGGCCTTGATCAATTCTGCATTTTCACGTAACCTACTCGATATCCAAGTTAGTTCAACTGTTGCTGCTAATCAACAAACTAGCCGCTATCAGGAGCTAACTACAAGTTAAGAATTTAAACGAATCAGGTTAACTGCAGCGATCGAGTAATTGAAGGCGGGCTTACTTACTTTTGAATAGATGGTTCTCTAGGCTGCCTTTGGCCATGTACTCGTAGACGAGCAACCTGTGCTCGTCCTCGCAGCAGTAGCCGACGAGCTTCACCAGATTGGTATGCCGGAACTGCCCCAGAAAGATCACCTCGGCCAGCCACTCCTTGTGCCCCTGGGCGCCTTCGGGGTCCCAGAGCTTGACGGCGATGGTCTGCGCCTTGAGCCCCGGCTTGGCCTTGTCGTCGATGGAGCCCTTGTACACGGGCCCGAACCCGCCTTCGCCCAGGAAGTTGTCGTCGAGGAATCCCTGCGTCGCCGCCTTCAGCTCACTCACAGAGAACACGTGAAGGTTGGAGCCTACCAGCGACACCGACAGGTCTTGGTCCGACGCCGCGCTCATCACGTCCGTGAACGATAGCCGCTGCCCGAGCGCCGCCACCGCGTCCGCCGCTGCGTGCTTGATCGCCGGACCAGGGCGGACCTTCCCGCTCCCCGTGTTGCCGCCGCTGCCGAGGCAGCAGCCGAAGAGGGAGCTCCACGCCGACCGCTGCTGCTTCTTCTTAGATGACCTCGCCATCATACCATGCAAGATGCAACCCCCGACGATGTAAGCGAGCTATCTGTCTTCAACCAGATATCTGTCTGAACTTCCGTAGCTGAAGAGGCCAGGGATCGATGGAACAAGCAGAAGCAGGCAACGTAATCTGTCTGTCAGTTGTGGCTTGTGAGCTTGTAAATGTTGGCTGGATCGGATTGGAACGAGAGAGCCGCACGAGGAGTATTTGTAGTAGGGACCGATCATCGATCTGTGGTTAGTTAGGAAGAGGAGGGCCGTGTGGCCGTGTGACCGTGCAAGCCTGTGGCCTACCTACCGCCCGTGCCGAATACATGGACGGCTTCTTCTACTTCTACTTGGACTCTCGGCCGCGTTGAGGAGTTCGACTTGCCCCGATCCGATGACATGTCGCTTCGCTGACCGTTGACTTGCCAAGGCCACAGATTGGTGAGATCTCTTACTGGGTTTTTTATTCTTCTTCTGTTTTATTTTTTCAACTTGCTAGCTTGTATTTGACTGTTGAAAAAAATCATTGCATTATGTTGCCAGTTGTGTGCATATCCTGACGACTTGGTTATTTCATTATTTCCACTACTTATATACAACAGGTACTCACTCCGTTCCAAAATACTTGACGTGCATATGGATGTACCTAGACTTTTTTAGTCTACATATATATTCATATTTAGACAAACTCACGTCAAGTAATTTGAAACGGAGGGAGTACATGTGTGTGGCATGTGCTTTTATTTCATTTCTACTAGAGGGTGGATATTGTATTTTTTTCTGTTATTGGCAACGGTTAATTATATTGTTATCGAAAGAAAGTACCCATAATAGGCGCACACGAACTTTATAAAGAGGTAGTTGCACTTAAGCCGCCAAGCTTCAAATGCGGGTCATGAACTTGGCAAAATGCAACTCACATGGTCAAGAACCACGTCGACCGATTTAGCCATGTCAACATGGCTCAAGTGGCCATCGGGGATCCTTTTTTATGAAAAAATTATGTTCATCCCTATGGAGACACGACGATCCTTGGCTCTAACGAGGTGTGCATCCCGTGCAAAAGACGCTCTTTAGATGAGGGGGTGTTACCGTTTTTGATTCCTAGGATCAGAGGTAATCAAAGGAGGTGCCATGATGCCCCCCGGTGGCCAGAATCCTGTCAGTAGCAAGCAACATAAGAGGAGTGGCAGTGGAGTTCAACGGTGAGTGTTACGGAAGGAAGAGGGCATGGGATCGAGGTGTTGGTTTCACACAAAGGGGTTGCAAGGAATACAAACATGTGGTCAATAGCGTCAGATAAGCACGGTGGAGGTTGGCCAGCACCAACGGCAGCGGTAAAATCATGGAATAAGGGTCGGGGCTCCATTGCCCGCATGGACACTTTGAGGCCACGTGAGAGGCCGGGACAACATTTTGATTCTCATTAAGGCGATGAAGATTCTCGGGAATCGCTGAAAAAGAGATCAATTGGCGGCCTCCATAATATTTGGATGTGAGAGATGAAGACAAAGACGGTGGTATAGGAAACTACAAAAAAATCCTCGTGGAAGGATTTAGGGATCTAGGCAATCACTTCGTAGTAAGGTGTCTCTACTTGGTGGTCCGATGTCCACGAGAACGCAAAAAACGCGGTGAGATGACATGAAACATATGCCAATCATGTTCTTGTAACAAATTTCTGAGATAGTAGCATGTTTGACTAAAAGATACAAATAGGGGAGTTGAAGTCAGTTCTGATAGGTAATCTTTCTTAAGGTGGCCATAACTGGAATGAAGGTGGACACTCGTCCATTATGGCCATCACCGGTGGTGAGACATATTTCATGGGTGGTGAGGAGGGGGACACTACCAAGAAATTAAGATGAAGTCAAATAGGCTTGTACTCGACATTGAAACATGTGGGAGGAGGATGGATGTCGAGAGTGCCTCTGTAGATGCTGAGAGAAGCGGATCGTGTCCGCATCTGCATTGTGCCATATCGTTGGCCTCTGCGAGGTAGAGCACGATTGTGCCATATGTGTCTACATGGCAGGTCTGAGAACAGACATTGGAAAAAAATTATGATGCCATCGTTATGCTCCATAACACGACGAACATGGTAATGTTCCGAGTCATCTTTACCACACCACCCAATCCCCTCGCCGGTGAGTCGAGCGAAAAAGAGAAGGAGTGGGGCTGACATCCCATATCTTTTAACAATAATAAAGGTGGCATTCCCCTGGTCTTGTGTGAGGAAAGTGTGATGTTTCTACGCCAAAAAACCTCCCGCACAAGCCAAGTTTCCATGCCAGTCGTCACCTGTCAGTTGTTTCCAAGTGGTCTCGAATTTACCATGTTCGTTGTGTTTTGCGAAGTTCCTGATCACCAGCCCACGGTTTTGAAGTTCGGTGACTAAAGTGCATATGCATGTTAAGTTCAAAGACCACTTGTGCAATTACCACGTTATGAAAACAGAGAAATCCAAACTCAAAGTTAGGATGCAACAAGTTAAGATAGTCTAAAATGTCAAACTTTGTAAGATTTAGGCTTCTGAGAAAATATTTTTTTGGAAAACTCAAAAGGCATTCGTTCATGGCACGAGGTGCAACCAGGTTTTGTTCTACCTTGCTAGTTCAGCGAGAGATGGACCATACAAATTGGTGTTCTCTCATGCACCAGGACCTCACTACAGGAAACTGTGCATACGTCGACGGTCGGCCGTCGGCATAGCCTAGATTGCCGTCAGCATAGGGCTACGCCGACGGCTGTCGTCGGCATATGGTGATGCATGTAAAATGCATACATGAACTTTGCACTTTAATTGCTTATATTCCAATCATATTTGCATCATATAAGGGTTATATCAATGTTTTATCATGATTTTGGGAATACTTCATAGTTTTCCCATTTATTTGGAATTAACCCTGCACAGGCAGAAAACCCTAGTTTTATATTTTAATGTTTCAGGGACCCAAACGTCAACGAAATCACCTGGAAATTTACGGGCGTCAATATTTGGAAGGAAGAAGGACTACGGAAAAAGGAAGCGAGCAAACGGAGGCCCGAGGGCCAAACGAGCATGGCCCACGCGGCCACAGTACCAGGCCGCGTGGGACCCACCCGTTTGGGCCTCGTGGCTCCGTTGCCGTCGATCTTCGCTCCACCGCCTTCGTCTTGACCTAAAAACGCCTATAAAAAAGGTCCCCCGCCGTTCTCTGGAAGAGGCGCCGCAAAAACACAGAAACACCGAAACGGAGATCAGGAGCTGCAGATTGGAGGGGGAAAACTCCGGCGGGGCGCTGCCGGCGTGGTCTCCACCTTCTCCATCGACTTCTCCACTGTCTCCATGATGAAGAGGGAGTAGTCCACCTCTGGACTATGGGTTTGTGGAAGTAACTTATGTATCTCTCTCTCTTGAGATTCACTAATTAGCACCGTATGAGCTGCTGAACATGATTACGGTCACCGTTGTAATACCTTTGTGGTGGATCTTTATGAGTTAATATATGTTTGAGATTGCAATGTTTGTTTCAGTTATGAGTATAGATGCATATTATGTACCCCGTTCTTGTTTACTTGTTTGATCAAGCATGTTTATGAGAGCGTGTGAGGGGGAACGTGTGCATTAGTTGGAGTAACGGGGGTGGCTAGTGCAGTGAACGTGAGAGAAAGTTCTGCGATCCACTTTGGTATCTTTACCTTACTTTGTTGCCTCACTAGGGATAAACTAAAATACCATGCTACCGGGGATGTGGGCGTGACCATTGCCACTACTCCATGACTAGATCTAGCATGTTCTTATTTTCACTTCATGTCATGATACTTATTGCTATACTCTGAGTTATCTTAATTACTGAGGTGTTATGATTTAGTTCGCATCTTGGTAGAGTATAAGAGAGGTTAATAACCAAAAGATCTCTATGTTAGGACGTGATGCCCATATATCTAAGTAACTTGTTATCAACCCTGTGTTGCAATCTTATATGTTAACTTTGTGTGTTCCATTGTCTACCACTTTATAAAGAGAGTGCATTTGTGAAACCATGAACCCCAGTCCATTTTTAATCATAAGAAACACCTTTCCAACACCATATACCACTTTTATTTTTTCAGCCATCATTAAATCCGAAAATACAAAAATACTTTTCATCTTGCATACATCATTTAAAAACCCAAAAATATCATTTATCATTGCATCCACCATCATTGCATATTTATTTCCTGTTTGCATTGCATAACTATCCTGATATCATTCTTACACCTTGTGCTTGACAACCACAGGTGAGGTTGAGGACCAAAACATCTAATCTTATTTTGTAGGTAACCAAAAGAAGGATAAGAAGATAAATCTACCACTGCAGATTCCCCGAGAGTTCGATATTAAACCCTCGAGTCACCCCTCGTGGGGAAAACTGTCTTCCACTATACTATACACTCTGCACTTGGAGTCTCAACCTAAATCCCGTTATTTGTGCAGGCATCAAGACTTGCTCTTCGGGATCATCAAGACGTTTTCTGGCGCCGTTGCCGGGGAATCGTAGCTGAGAGATTTATCCAAGGGTGTGCATCATCGCATTCATCTCACAACAAAGTCAACGTCACCAACTTGTGCTAACACCTAAGCTTGGGGAGGTTGCACCTACGTGAGCACCATCTTATCCATCTTTACTTACAAAGCAATTTAATTGTTTTGTTAGTGTCATTGCATATCATATCATATTTATTTCAGTTTTGCATAAAAAATTAAAAATACCAAAAAAACTTGCTAAAATGGGAAAAAGAATTAAGCTGTGTGACTACACAAACACTCCTAATGATCAATTTATCACGAGAGCTATTGCCACACCTGAGATAAGAACTGATAGTTATAGAGTGAGTTATGGTCTATTACACTCGATAACTAGGAAACAATTTGGTGGTAAAGGATGGGAAGATGGTCTTGAGCATCTTAATATTTTTACCGGCATTTGTGTGGCACAAACTTTAAGGAACCTGATAGCGTGATGTCAAAATTATTCCCTTTTTCGCTAAAAGGAGAGGCAAAAGAGTGGGTGTCTTCACTACCTCTTGCTATAGCTAAAACTTGGAGAAAACTAGAAAAGGCATTCCTTAGAAAATATTATCCATCTTTTGGGCACATAAACCGGTCAATTCTATCCATGTCAAGGAAAAGAAAGTTGAGGAAGTTAAAATGCTTAATGAAGTCAAGGATCCTTTGCTTGACTTAGAAAATTGTAGCTTGCATGAATTAATATCTATCTTACAAAAAATTTGCAAGTGATCCTTGATGACGTGAAACACACGTTCGTTGGGAGACCCCAAGAGGAAGGTATGATGTAGTCAGCAGCAAGTTTTCCCTCAGAAAGAAACCAAGGTTATCGAACCAGTAGGAGCAGCAACTCTTCAGAAGGTTGTCAACGGCGCCAGAAAAATAGTGTTGTTGATGGAGTCTGGACTGTTGACGTGGAATCTGCACACAACACAATCAAACTACTTTGCCCCAACGAAACAGTGAGGTTGTCAATCTCACTGGCTTGCTGAAAACAAAGGATTAAACGTATGGTGTGGAAAATGAGTATTAAATTGCAGAGAATGAAAAAGGAACAGTTTGCAGTTTGTGGTTGTTTAATCAGTGTAAAAGAATGGACCGGGGTCCACAGTTCACTAGTGGTGTCTCTCCATAAAAGATAACTAACATGTTGGGTGAACAAATTACAGCTGGGCAATTGACGAATAGTGAGCGCATGACAATGCATATACATGACATGTTGACTACTATGATATTTAATTGGGCATTACGACATAATACATAGATCGTTATCCAACAGCATCTATGACTAATAATCCACCGCCGGGTTGTCATCCGAGTCCCCGTTGGTATTAAGTTGCAAGCAACGGATAATTGCATTAAGTAAAGTGCGTAATGTAAACAAACACATATGTCCGTGGACATAGCATCGTTAGGTTATCCCTAGTGGCAACAGCACATCCACAACCTTAGAACTTTCTGTCACTGTCCCAGGTTAAACGGAGACATGAACCCACTATCTAGCATAAATACTCTCTCTTGGAGTTACAAGCATCTACTTGGCCAAAGCATCTACGAGTAACGGAAAGCATGCAAGATCTTAAATAACATATAAGATAGATTGATAATCAACTTGACATAATATTCAATATTCATCGGATCCCAGCAAACACAACATGTAGCATTACAATAATATGATCTTGATCATGTAGGGCAGCTCACAAGATCTAAACATGATGGCACAAAGTGGAGAGACAACCATCTAGCTACTGCTATGGACCCGTAGTCCAAGGATGAACTACTCACGCATCACTCCGGAGGCAGGCATGGCGATGTAGAAGCCTCCGGTGACGATTCCCCTCTCCGGCAGGGTGCCGGGAAGAGGTTCTGAACCCTCCCGAGCTAGGGTTGACGACGGCGGCGTCTCTGGAACTTTTCGTGGATATTTGCTCAGGTACTTAGGGTTTTCGCGTCGGGGGGAATAAGTAGGCGAAAGGGCGGCGGCTGGAGAGGCCGTGGGGCCCACACCACCCAGGGCGCGGCAGAGGGGGGCCCGCGCCCTGGCCACGTGTGGGGCCCACGTGGCTCCTCTCCGTCGCCTCTTTGGTCCGTCAGATGAGTTCTGGTAAAATAGGGACTCCCGTGTAGTTTCGTCCAATTCCGAGAATATTTCCAGACTAGCTTTTCTGGAATACAAAAACAGCAGAAAACAGGAACTGGCACTTCGGCATCTTGTTAATAGGTTAGTCCCAAAAAATGTATAAAAGTGATATAAAGTAGATGCAAAACATGTAGCAATTGGTATAAAACAAGCATGGAACATCAAAAATTATAGATACGTTTGAGACGTATCAGCATCCCCAAGCTTAGTTCCTACTCGTCCTCGAGTAGGTAAACGATAAAAACAAGATAATTTTTGAGGTGACATGCTACTATCATAATCTTGATCATATAATATTGCAAGGCACATGTAAATGAATGAAGTGATCCAAGTCAATGGTCTATAATTTGCTATCAAATAGATAATGAGTAAACAATGAATCACACAAGCTAAACGTTTTCATGAATAGTACTTTCGAGACAAGCATCAAACAGTTTTGCATAAGTGTTAACTCATAAAGCAATAGTTTCTAATAAAAGGTATTTAATCAACACAAAGGAAGAATTTAGTTTCAGCATTTGCTTCAACTTTCAACATATTTATCTCATGGATATTGTCAACACAAAGTAGTATAACAAGTCCAATACATTGCATATAACGCATGTTGTAACAAAATTGACACTAGTGTTTGCTTGTGGAAGACAGAAAGAATAGGAAAACTGACTCAACATAAAAGTAAAAGAAAGGCCCTTCGCAGAGGGAAGCAGGGATTAAATCATGTGCTAGAGCTTTTAGGTTTTTGAAAGCATATAGAGATTGCATAAAATATTTGATACTCCTCCCAACCTTGCTAACACAAGCCATGGCTAACCGAATCCTCGGGTGCCTTCCATCAATCACATACCATGGAGGAGTATCTATTTTTGAGAGGTGTTTGTTAATTGTCAACGAATGGTAGCGGGTGAGAACAGTATTCTACCTGTCGAACGGACTTTTAAGAGCGGCTCCCATGAAGGACGTTATTTCTACCAGCAAGGCAGATCATCCCTCTTTCTCTTTGGTTTACACACATTCAGGTATTTCACTGTTTGTCATTGCTTACTGATGAATCAGGGCAAAAGTGTGAAGAGAATTAATTGGTTAAAGTTGTAATTAATTGGGACTGGGCACCCCGTTGCCAGCTCTTTTTGCAAGTTATTGGATAAGCGGATGTATATGCCACTAGTCCAGGTGTAAAAGTCCACTCGACAAATAGAATAAAGAATAACCACACTAATTCCTCATGAGCTAGTAAACATTGACACAAAAAGGGAATAATAACATTTTGAATAATTTAAAGGTAGCACATGAAAAATTTACTTGGAGTGGCAAGGAAATACCACATATAGGTAGTTATGGTGGACACAAATGGCATGGATTTTGGCTCAAGGATTTGGATGCACGAGAAGCATTCCCTCTCAGTACAGAGTTTAGGCTAGCAAGGTTATGTAAGCAAACAAGAATATCAACCCGTACACCAAGTTTTATATGACAAACATATTGCAAACGTTATAAGACTTCATACCGTCTTCCTTGTTAACCAAACCCTGTTATTAGAAAATATCTAGACCTTAGAGGTACCACTGATGCAAACCAAATTTTCAACAAGCTTTACGGTAGTTCTTCACTAATAGGCTTAACTCATGTGATGCACAATTTAATCATGATCTACTTGTTAACTCAAAACAATTGACAAGCATCAAGTTATCCATTTTAGTGATCTACAAGATTAAGCAAGTTTTTCCTTATACCAATTACCACATGCAACATTTTCTGAACCAACCAAACACCAATCAATTTATTTCATCAACTCTCCAAACAAATATAAGTGAAGCAAGAGAGTACTTTCTACAAAAGAAAGCTAATAGCTCTGACAAGAGATACATGAAAACAAGAGCTAAAAGCTGAACAGCGCTAGATATGAATACTCAACAAATATAAGTGAAGAATAGGAGTATTCTCATGAAAAAGCGGAGCGTGTCTCTCTCCCAATCAAGAATGCTAGGGTCCAGTCAAGCTTTATTGAAAATAAAAATGCAATACTGAAAATAAAAAGCACACAGACGCTCCAAGAAAAGCACATATGATGTGAAAGAATTAAAATATAGTTTCACTAGAGATGACCTGATAATTTTGACGATGAAGAAGGGGATGCCTTGGGCATCCCCAAGCTTAGACGCTTGAGTCTTCTTGAAATATGCTGGGGAGATCCATGGGAGCCTCCCCAAGCTTAAGCTCTTCACTCTTCTTGATCCTATTATATCATCCTTCTCTCTTGACCCTTGAAAACTTCCGTCACACCAAACTCAAAGTAGATCTCATTAGAGGGTTAGTGCATAATCAAAAATTCACATGTTCTGTAAAGACGCAATATGATTTGTTACTTTAAACATTAGCTACAGCCACTGATGTTATGTGAAGCTCTTCCACCCAAAAAAGAATTTCACTCAACACTAGTAAAAGAGAGAATGCGAAAAATAAAAAGGCATAATCTGTCTAAAACAGAACAGTCCGCAAAGACGAATTTTTTCGAGGCACTTACGACGCTCAGATCGAGAAACTCTGAACTAATGAAAGTTTCAGACATTCATAAAGATTACGCACAAAAATTTCAGATTTTTTAACAATCTGGTGATTTTAGGAATTTCGTACAGTGAACAGCAAAAATCTGTTTCTGCGCAGCAATCAAAATTAAGCATCATCTTATCATTAGAGGCTACTCTTGGCACAACAATGCGAGAAAATAAAGATACAAAGGAGTTGCTACAGAAGTAAACAAACTCCTTGACTAATACTGAAAATAAAAGATAATGGGTTGCCTCCCAAAAGCGCTTTCTTTAATGCCTTTTAGCTAGGCATAGTGATTTTTATGATGCTCACATAAAGATGAGAGTTGAAACATAAAAGAGAGCATCAAGGAGCATATATAAAACATGTTTAAATCTAACACTCTTCCTATGCATAGGAGCCTTGTAAGAAAACAAGTAAATGAAGCACAAAGTGACTAGCATAGGAAGACAAAACAAGTGCAACTTTAAAATTTTCAACATAAAGAGAGGAGACTTAATATTATTGTGATATATGAAACCGTGTCTCCCTCTCACATAATAACCAGTAGGTTTTAAAGAAACCATCATATAAAAGCAACACAAGAGAAAGCTCAAAACTTTCATGACAAAGAGAGGAAATTTAATAACATGAAGATTTCTATAACCATATTTTCCTCTCTCAAAATAATTTTCAGTAGCATCATGAATAGACTCAACAATATAGATATCACATAAAACATTCTTATCATGATCTATAAACGCATAATTTTTATTAAGCTCAGAAATAGTGGGGTTATCAAACCCACTTTTGACAATAATAGTATAATTAATATCATTAGGCAATATAGGACCATCATCAAGAGCATTATCATATATAATATTAGGGAGCACATTTTTCCTTTCTGCAATTTCCTCTTTTACTGAGTCAAGGAGGTTGTTTACTTCAAATTTATCAAAAGGAGATATTTCAATAGAATCATGACATTCAAAAGTATAGCATTCTTCCTCCTCCAAGCTTGGGGAACTAAAAATATCATTTTTATCAAAACCAACTTCCCCAAGCTTAGAGCTTTCCATGGCATTAGCAATAATGGTGTTCAAAGAATGTATGCTAATAACATTGCTACTATCATGATTGTTATGCAAATAAAGTTCCATAGGCTTTTTAATCTTCTCTTCGAACACTTCATGTCCCAACTCAAGATAAATTTCATAAAGCTCTCTCATGTTGTTTTCAGCCATAGGACTAGTTTCAAGGAAAGTAACCATTGATATCAAGTAAAGAGCTAGACATAATAACTAACAGAAAACAAAACTGAAAATAAACTAAATGCAAGTAACTAATTTTTTTGTGTTTTTGATAATTGAAAGCAAACAAGATAAAATAAAATAAACTAAGCAAGACAAAAACAAAGTAAAGAGATTGGAAGCGTGAAACTCCCCTTGCAGAAGACTGCTGTCTCCCCGGCAACGGCGCCAGAAAAATAGCTTGATGACGTGAAACACACGTTCGTTGGGAGACCCCAAGAGGAAGGTATGATGTAGTCAGCAGCAAGTTTTCCCTCAGAAAGAAACCAAGGTTATCGAACCAGTAGGAGCAGCAACTCTTCAGAAGGTTGTCAACGGCGCCAGAAAAATAGTGTTGTTGAGGGAGTCTGGACTGTTGACGTGGAATCTGCACACAACACAATCAAACTACTTTGCCCCAACGAAACAGTGAGGTTGTCAATCTCACTGGCTTGCTGAAAACAAAGGATTAAACGTATGGTGTGGAAAATGAGTATTAAATTGCAGAGAATGAAAAAGGAACAGTTTGCAGTTTGTGGTTGTTTAATCAGTGTAAAAGAATGGACCGGGGTCCACAGTTCACTAGTGGTGTCTCTCCATAAAAGATAACTAACATGTTGGGTGAACAAATTACAGCTGGGCAATTGACGAATAGTGAGCGCATGACAATGCATATACATGACATGTTGACTACTATGATATTTAATTGGGCATTACGACATAATACATAGATCGTTATCCAACAGCATCTATGACTAATAATCCACCGCCGGGTTGTCATCCGAGTCCCCGTTGGTATTAAGTTGCAAGCAACGGATAATTGCATTAAGTAAAGTGCGTAATGTAAACAAACACATATGTCCGTGGACATAGCATCGTTAGGTTATCCCTAGTGGCAACAGCACATCCACAACCTTAGAACTTTCTGTCACTGTCCCAGGTTAAACGGAGACATGAACCCACTATCTAGCATAAATACTCTCTCTTGGAGTTACAAGCATCTACTTGGCCAAAGCATCTACGAGTAACGGAAAGCATGCAAGATCTTAAATAACATATAAGATAGATTGATAATCAACTTGACATAATATTCAATATTCATCGGATCCCAGCAAACACAACATGTAGCATTACAATAATATGATCTTGATCATGTAGGGCAGCTCACAAGATCTAAACATGATGGCACAAAGTGGAGAGACAACCATCTAGCTACTGCTATGGACCCGTAGTCCAAGGATGAACTACTCACGCATCACTCCGGAGGCAGGCATGGCGATGTAGAAGCCTCCGGTGACGATTCCCCTCTCCGGCAGGGTGCCGGGAAGAGGTTCTGAACCCTCCCGAGCTAGGGTTGACGACGGCGGCGTCTCTGGAACTTTTCGTGGATATTTGCTCAGGTACTTAGGGTTTTCGCGTCGGGGGGAATAAGTAGGCGAAAGGGCGGCGGCTGGAGAGGGTGGGGCCCACACCACCCTGGGCGCGCAGAGGGGGCCCCGCGCCCTGGCCACGTGTGGGGCCCACGTGGCTCCTCTCCGTCGCCTCTTTGGTCCGTCAGATGAGTTCTGGTAAAATAGGGACTCCCGTGTAGTTTCGTCCAATTCCGAGAATATTTCCAGACTAGCTTTTCTGGAATACAAAAACAGCAGAAAACAGGAACTGGCACTTCGGCATCTTGTTAATAGGTTAGTCCCAAAAATGTATAAAAGTGATATAAAGTAGATGCAAAACATGTAGCAATTGGTATAAAACAAGCATGGAACATCAAAAATTATAGATACGTTTGAGACGTATCAATCCTTCCATCAACACTAACCCAGCAGGTTTTGGTTCTTATATTGCTAATCATGTCTTGAAAGAAAAGATTGCTAGGTACAACCAAGAGGCTATGATACCACCTAAGCTTGGTGATATGTGGATACCTAAGGTACTAGTAACTATTGGAAAAGAGACACACCATGCCATACTTGATCTAGGATCTAGTGTCTCTGTTTTATCTAAAGAACTATATGAAGTGATTGAATTGAAAAATCTTGAAAAATGCTCTATTGAACTAGCACTTGCGGATGACTCTATTAAACATGCTTTGGGAAAAGTAAGTGATGTTATGGTAGAGTTACATATGACTTTTGTGCCTGTGGATTTTCTAATCATGGATATGGGGAATAAAACCTCTAGTCCAATTATTCTTGGAAGACCTTTTCTTCGTACCACAGGTGCTATCATTGATTCAAAAGAAGGGAATGTAAAGTTTCAGTTTCCACACAAGAAGTGTATGGAACACTTTCCAAGGAAGAGGGAACCATCAAAGTTCAAGCTCCCTCATGAGCTTCGTCCACAATAAAACAACAAGTAAGAAGCCTAGCTATATGGCTATAAAGAAAGCGCTTTGCGGGAGGCAACCCGGTTATTTTTTATGTGTGATTTTTCTTTGTGTCCTCTTGCTGTAACAAGAGATTTTGTGTCTAGTTAGGTTCCGGAGTTTTCAATAAAGTGTCAAGTTTTACCCTTTTTGGTTTGAAAAAGTTGATTATTGAGTTCGGAGATTTTATTCCTGCACGAATCAGTGCACGGTATGATTTTTAATTATTATTCTGTAACTCTGAATGAGCTCATATTTGAACTGTAGTTGCAACTTTTCATCCTCTGTATGCAATACGTTTTGCTGCTGCTGTTTTCTGGACAGATTCTGTCCCATTTTGTTTGATGCATGCTTTGAGCTTTTAAGTTGAATCTTTTTATCCAATTGAGTTTATGAGTAGGCATACAACATTATATACTTTCTGGACATTCATATGAATTTTTGTTCAAGGATTATATGCAGCAAGGAACCTATTTGTTTATCACTATTAATGCACCCCACAGAAAAGAGATGGGAGAAACGGTGTTTTGAAGTTTTTTCACAGGGATTGGAGGAGATGCACCAAGAGCTATCCAAGGATGGTGAAGACCATAAGCTTGGGGATGTGAAGACAACCCCGCTGGACCTACACACTCTCGGTTTGCACACGTCCAACTTCTGTTTTTCGATCGAAACACTTTATCGCATAAACTTGGAGCGTCGTTTTTTGTTTTTGTTTGAGTCTTGAGAGACCACCACACTATCAATTATATATGAGAGAGCTACTGGAAATATGGGTTGAAATATGTTGGATGCTTTTATAAGATTGGGAAAAGGGATGTTTGATTTGATTTTTAATGATACATATAGTTGCATGATTCATGAGCTTGTTTATGAGTAATAGTTTGCAAATTCTTTTTGTAGAGCTATCACTTATTCATGTTTTGGTGCTGATTGTTATTTTACTTGGTTTAACATGGATTAGTTAGTTCTATGGACACTCATGCATGCATCTAGATGGTCAACTTTCTCCCTTTTGCTAGCCCAAAAACTCCAACAAGCAAAAACTTGTTTCCAACACCTTCAACCAAAGTTATTCCAGTGAGTCCACCATATCTACCTATTGGCTTTATGCTATTCCGAGTATGTTTAACATGTTTGTGTTATCTTACCTCTGAATGAAAATGTTTATGTTATTGATTGCAATGGAAAAATTGGTTATATAGCTCTCACGAACTTGATGCACATTTACTATCATTGCATAAATAAAACATGACCCATTGTGATTAAGATTATGATGCTAGTGGCTTGATAAATGTTCGAGGTTGGAGTTAGCCCATATGTGCTGTCACATGCAAAGCTTTCAACATGCTCCTTCATCTCATTTAGTTGATATCATGTACTTTTGTCTATGGATGCCTATCATGGTGAAATGAGGTGGAAATGAAGTAGTTCAAATGAGTTTGTATAAATGGTTAGAGAGACGCCTGGGCCGCTAATCTAAGCCATGCATCATTCATGGTGGAAATTTACTTACATACTATGGTGAACCTTCTGTGATACACCTTGCAATAAAAAACTATTCCAAATGGTAAATAAAAAGGGTGTTGAGATTGTTCATTTTGTTTGTTTGTCTTGTCATTTTGATATGGGCTTGTTCCATATCTGGGACAAGAGGTACCCCAGTTGACGCTCTTGATGATACTATTATTACTTACAATGATATAACTTGAACTTGCTTTGTTTCCTAAGTTGAGTAATCATGGTGTAGTACTTGTATTCAAGGGGCATGAGACATCCAACCTTTACTTTATCAAGCACACTACTCATATTTGCTTTCACTTTAACCTTAATCATTCAAGATGCTATGATAGGGGCAATGAGAGCTTGACACCAATGAATACCTTATTGCAATCATTAACTTAAGTAGAAGAGTTTGGAAGTTGGATGAAACTTATGCATGCTTTACCTCTACTCACATATACATCTTTCCAAAGTGTACACCTATCATATTCAGATTTTCATCTACACTCTATGACCATTGTAGGATGTTCTACTTATCATTATGCATACATGTGTTCCATATTACTTGCTACTATGTTACACTTTGTGAACTATCAATGAACATCCTTGTCTTGAATACTTGATATCACTTCATAAACTATTTGCATATTGCTACTCCTTTGAAGAATGAATCATTTGACTATATGTAGCAATAGTAATCATCTTTGATATCCATTGTTAAGTATTAAATTGCAAAGTCCATGTTAGTTTTATCATCTTCATACTCGAGGACGAGCATGGATTAAGCTTGGGGATGTTGATGCATGTAAAATGCATACATGAACTTTGCACTTTAATTGCTTATATTCCAATCATATTTGCATCATATAAGGGTTATATCAATGTTTTATCATGATTTTGGGAATACTTCATAGTTTTCCCATTTATTTGGAATTAACCCTGCACAGGCAGAAAACCCTAGTTTTGTATTTTAATGTTTCAGGGACCCAAACGTCAACGAAATCACCTGGAAATTTACGGGCGTCAATATTTGGAAGGAAGAAGGACTACGGAAAAAGGAAGCAAGCAAACGGAGGCCCGAGGGCCAAACGAGCATGGCCCACGCGGCCACAGTACCAGGCCGCGTGGGACCCACCCGTTTGGGCCTCGTGGCTCCGTTGCCGTCGATCTTCGCTCCACCGCCTTCGTCTTGACCTAAAAACGCCTATAAAAAAGGTCCCCCGTCGTTCTCTGGAAGGAGCGCCGCACAAACACAGAAACACCGAAACGGAGATCAGGAGCTGCAGATTGGAGGGGGAAAACTCCGGCGGGGCGCTGCCGGCGTGGTCTCCATCTTCTCCATCGACTTCTCCACCGTCTCCATGATGAAGAGGGAGTAGTCCACCTCTGGACTATGGGTTTGTGGAAGTAACTTATGTATCTCTCCTCTCTTGAGCTTCACTAATTAGCACCGTATGAGCTGCTGAACATGATTACGGTCACCGTTGTAATACCTTTGTGGTGGATCTTTATGAGTTAATATATGTTTGAGATTGCAATGTTTGTTTCAGTTATGAGTATAGATGCATATTATGTACCCCGTTCTTGTCTACTTGTTTTGATCAAGCATGTTTATGAGAGCGTGTGAGGGGGAACGTGTGCATTAGTTGGAGTAACGGGGGGTGGCTAGTGCAGTGAACGTGAGAGAAAGTTCTGCGATCCACTTTGGTATCTTTACCTTACTTTGTTACCTCACTAGGGATAAACTAAAATACCATGCTACCGGGGATGTGGGCGTGACCATTGCCACTACTCCATGACTAGATCTAGCATGTTCTTATTTTCACTTCATGTCATGATACTTAATGCTATACTCTGAGTTATCTTAATTACTGAGGTGTTATGATTTAGTTCGCATCTTGGTGGAGTATAAGAGAGGTTAATAACCAAAAGATCTCTATGTTAGGACGTGATGCCCATATATCTAAGTAACTTGTTATCAAACCCTGTGTTGCAATCTCATATGTTAACTTTGTGTGTTCCATTGTCTACCACTTTATAAAGAGAGAGTGCATTTGTGAAACCATGAACCCCAGTCCATTTTTAATCATAAGAAACACCTTTCCAACACCATATACCACTTTTTATTTTCAGCCATCATTAAATCCGAAAATACAAAAATACTTTTCATCTTGCATACATCATTCAAAAACCCAAAAATATCATTTATCATTGCATCCACCATCATTGCATATTTATTTCTGTTTGCATTGCATAACTATCCTGATATCATTCTTACACCTTGTGCTTGACAACCACAGGTGAGGTTGAGGACCAAAACATCTAACCTTGTTTTGTAGGTAACCAAAAGAAGGATAAGAAGATAAATCTACCACTGCAGATTCCCCGAGAGTTCGATATTAAACCCTCGAGTCACCCCTCGTGGGGAAAACTGTCTTCACTATACTATACACTCTGCACTTGGAGTCTCAACCTAAATCCCGTTATTTGTGCAGGCATCAAGACTTGCTCTTCGGGATCATCATATGGCCGTCGACGTAACAAGTCATTGACGTATGCCAAATTGCCGTCTGCGTATTAAAAGCCGTCGGCATATTTTTTCCAATTTTTTTTAAAAAAAATTAAAACTTTTTTATATATTTTTTAATTCTATTCCGAAATTTCACACTTAGCCACACACTTAGTCTCTGATTACACACTTAATCTCAGCTCAAAGTACTTACCCTGGTCAAACTTCCTATTCAACCACCCATCCTCAAATTGCTCCAGCCCAAACACGCTTAAATTTTGAGTTCCTTACAAATTAGCTTCCAAACGAGAAGTTAGAACTTACTGATATTAATATCCTATCAATCATATTAATCCCTAGGTCATGATGTTACACTTTTTACTGTTTAAATTTTAAAATTTTATTTGAATAAATAGCAATATGATTATGTAATAATAATTTTTGAATAAATAACAATAAAAAGAATTTTACTTTATTTTTTCCTTTTTACATTTAATATGGAATAATTCATATCTTTAAACTCGTAAATCGAAATTTAACAAATAAAATGTCTAAGTCGATAAAAAATGAGAGAAATATAAATATGACATCCATATGATCTTTTGCATCACAGAAACATCGGTAAAATTGCTATGAAAAAATATCCTCTAGCATGGAGCCAAATGATCAAGTTATGGCAATTCCCACGGCGTAGTTTGTATTAAAGTTCTCATATTCGACAAATAGGTGTATCTTGGTATAAAAAACAATGGTTCCGAAGAGATTTTTCAAATTATTTTTATAAATATCATTTTCCTTTTTTTAAGTGACAAAAATGACTTTTTTTGTGAACCAAGTACAAATAATATGGTGCAAAATGACACCCATCTAATTCTCACAAAGAGGACTCCACATTTGATGGATAATCCCCAAGTATTAGGAATTTTCTTGATTTCTATCTAATTTCGCCTAGTTAAATGAGTTTATGCTGATTTTCCGAAAGTAATCCAAATTTGAACTACAAGTGTTTGATAGTTTGGTTTGAAATTTTTTTGAAAATCATTTTAAGTACAAAGCTAGTGGTTATATCACATAAACATCGATAGTTTCAGAAAATTTGACCAGTTTCGATGAATAGTCATGGTGGCCATTTTGATCGTTTTTTGAAAAAAAAATCAAATGAAGTGAAAAAAAACCTCAAAAAAAGATATCCTATGGCATGGAGTCCTTTTTTGTATACTAGTTGCTATTAAAAATGATAAACTTGATTTTTGACAAATTGTTCAAAAAATCTTCACAGAAAGGTCTATCATATATAAACATCTATAAGTTTCAAGCAAAACGACCAAGTTATGACCATTCCCACGGCATAGTTCGTGATAAAGTTCTCATATTCGACAAATAGGTGTATCCTGGTATAGGAAACAATGATTCTGAAGGGATTTTTCAAATTATTTTTATAAATATCATTTTCCTTTTTCTAAGTGGCAAAAATGACTTTTTTTGTGAACCAAGTACAAACATTGTGGTGCAAAATGGCACCCATCTAATTCTCACAAAGAGTAGTCCACATTTGATGGATAATCCCCAAGTATTAGAAATTTTCTTGATTTCTATCTAATTTCGCCTAGTTAAATGAGTTTATACTGATTTTTCGAAAGTAATCCAATTTTGAACTACAAGTGTTTGATAGTTTGGTCTGAATTTTTTTTAATTCATTTTAAGCTACACAACTAGTGGTTATATCACAGAAACATCGATAGTTTTAGAAAATTTGACCTCTTTTGATGAATAGTCATGGTGGCCATTTTGACCTTTTTTGAAAAAAAAATAAAGTGAAAAAAAACCTAAAAAAGATATGGTGCAAAATGGCACCCATCTAATTTTCACAAAGAGTAGTCCACATTTTATTATGAATCCCCAAGTATTAGGAATTTTCTTGATTTCTACCTAATTTCGCCTAGTTAAATGAGTTTATGCTGATTTTTCGAAAATAATTTTGCCTAGTTAAATGTGTTTTTGTGATGCAAAAGATGATATAGTTGTCATATTTGGATTCTTCTCATTTTTCTAATCGATTTAGACATTTTCTTTGTTAAATTTCGATTTACGGATTTAAAGATATGAATTATTCTATATTAAATAAAAAATAGAAAAAAAATGAAAAACATAGCTATGTCGATGGCTTTGCCGTCGGCGTAGCCCTATATGCCGATGGTTAATCTGGGCCGACGGCCAGTTTAATGGGCAGCCCAGCTCGGCCCCTACGCTGACGGTTCCCGACAAAAAGCCGTCGGCATATCGCCGTTTTCCTGTAGTGCCTTGATAAGATATAGTACTACATGTTCTCACGTCGCGCATTTCGTATTTGACGAGCTAGTTTTGGACCCATTCAAAAGTATCGTGCAATGTTACTGACTCAAACTTGGGACTGTCCCCCACGTTTTTATCTAAACACTATATAAGGATGTGGAGGGCAACCCTAGCCATCACCAATAAGTTAAAATGCTTCTGCTCTCGGACCACCATCTTATTTTAGTTTCATACGATGCTCTCGGCGATCGTGTGCACAGTCGTATGGGAAACCAGTTCTCCGAAATTGCACCTTTTAGGATCTTGCACAGAGAGGTGGGTGATGAGGTTTGAGAGTGTCTCGACCCGAATGTTCGATTGATCGACTACATCCTTCAAGATGATGAGCGACTTCTTCGACTACGACAACTTCATGGCGATGTCTAGCAACAGTGGTGGTGTTGCTTCTGCTGCCACGAAAAATGCAACATGTGTGGTTGTACCGCCAATCAAGATGTATACAATTCTTGTCATCTTGTTTGTGTACGTTGTGTTGATTACTGTGTATGCAATTGCGATAGGCGGCGTGTTGTAAATTTGTCACATGTCTAATTTAGTTATACTAGTTAATCTTGGTAATATTGTTGTCAAGATATTAATCTGAATAAAATCAATTAAAAGTACAAATTATTTCAACATAAAATGCACGTAGCGTTGTTGCTAACTAGGAGATCAGTGTATCTCGTAATCAAATGAAATCAAATATGAGTGGTAAGCCTCGAGATTTCAACCTAAGTATTAAACTGGCATGCACGTACGTCCTTGTTAGAAATTCAAGCCTCTAGCAAGTATACTACTCCCTCCGTCCAAAAATAACTGTCTTACATTTGCCAAAAAGTGGATGTATCTAGACATGAAACATGTATAGATACATCTACTTTTGTACAAATTTGAGACACTTATTTTGGGACGGAGGGAGTAGTATCTGTCAATTTATTAGGTTTCAGCATGTTTTCAGACATGTCCATCTCAGTCAAGACAAGAGTAAACTTGTCTCACAACAGTGTCCGTCTTTATTACGTTTTTTCCGGTGGGTCGCTACAAGAAGTGTCAACACAAGGATGGATAATAACAAATCATGGCTAAACTGCTTCAGATAAGTTATCCCTCTCACGAAAGCAACATCGACTGACGAATGAAATTCAGATCGATGTGCCCATCAATCGAAAATCACAACATTATTTGATCTCTGTGAGTTTAGTGCGACTCCTAACCATCTTCTGTGGTGCCTCGTTTGCCACACGTATAGAGTGCAGACAAAAGGGACGTGTTACCATTACATCGATAGGAGATGGTTTCTAGAAATCGTGTTTTAGGCTTTTAGCACAAGGCACCCAGGGGCATTGTTGCATTGATTTTGATGTGTTAATATATCGTGCATGCAAAGCTCTCTGTCCCAATTAATGCGATCATGAGTACGAATCAAGGAAAAATAGGCTGGAAACTTACAAGTCCAAAACGATCACGAAGACTCTCCCTCTGGAAAGTGAATGCACGAAAGTTCATGCGGTTTCGACATATTTTTGGGAAAACGCTTCACATCGTCCGGGGGATCCAGCGTGTCCCGTCCTCCGCATTCTCCACACACCACGCGTCCACCTCCACCTCCTACCTTATCCTCTCCCGACCTCCTACCTCAACCTCTCGCTGCTCCTCTCTCTCTCACGCAACGCCGCCGTCCGCTACTCCTCACTCCCCTCCGCCGCTCCCCACTCGCCCGACGCCGGCGCCGCTCCTCTCTCGCCCGATGGCACCGCCGTGCCACGGCTCTCTCTCCTCGGCACCTTCCTCCGCTTGACGCCGGCAGCGCCCCGTGGGCTCCCCGTCGACGCCGTTCTCGGACAGCCTCGACGCCCCGCGGACGGCCTACTCCAACCACCACCACGCCGCCCACCCCTCCTCCTACTGGAGCGCCGCCCGGCTCCTCCTCGGCCCAGCGCGTCGCCTTGCTCCAGCCACCGCAAGGGCCTGTGCTACCTGAGGCGCCGATAGGAGGGTTTGCTGCTAGGAACACAGCAGCGTGTGCGGCGGGCGCGGTTGAAGGCGTCCGGGAGAAAATTTCTTCAATGATTTTTCTGCCCATTTTTCTTGTTGTGGTGCAAATTTTTGGAAGCTCTGTAGCACAATTTTCCCCCTTTTTATGCAAATCGAGAGAACAATTGTAGCAATTTTATTCTTCAGATTATGCATTTTTTCTTGATTTTTTGTGCAAATGTTTCGAACCTTTGTAGCAAACAGTTTCCCCTTTTGATGCACATCTCTAAAACAATTGTAGCAAGTTTTTTTATTAACAACAATTCTTCTGTATGTGGTGCAAATGTTTGAAACCTTTGTAGCAAAAGGTTTTCCCTTTTGATGCAAATATGTAGAACAATTGCAGCAAATTCCTTTTTTTATACGATGCAATTTATCTTCATGAGGTGCAAATCCTTAGAAGTTTTGTAGCAAATTGCTCCTTCTGATGCAAATTCACATAAAAGTTGTATCAGAAATTCACCGCAAAATTTTGATAGCTTTGTAGCATAATTTTTCCACTATTAATGCAAAGTTACAGAAGATCTGTAGCAAGTTTCTTCTTGACATTTTTTGTTCTTGATGTGGTGCAAATGTTTGGGATCTTTGTAGCAAAACTTTCCCTTTTTTGATGCAAATCGGTAGAAGAGTTGTAGCAAAATTGTTGTTTATAAGATGCAATTTTATCTTCGAGAGGGGGCAAATTCTTAGAAGTTTGTAGCAATTTTCTTCGCCTTCTTATGTAAATCCACGTAAGGGCTGTAGCAGTATTTTCTAGGTCTTTTTCAAGCTGTCCATGGCGCGCCGCCAGGCCGTGCTACCGATTGCCGGATATGGGATGGTGCAATTAGGTGCCGGTGGTGCTGCCAGCAAACGCCGGTGTTGACAAGGTTTGTCCTTGTTGCTGCAAGGGGCGTCGATTGTTGCGGCCTTGGACCGTGTCTTCTCCGGCGAAGCTGTGGCGTCTTCTCCGGCGACTGGGACGAAGCTCCGGCGACGGGAGGCGTTTTCTCCGACGAAGCTCCGGCGACTGGCGGCGTCTTCTCCTGCTGCGCGTGGCCATGGATGGGGGGATTTTTCGTTTGGCGTTTTTTTTCTATGAGGGAGCGAGAGGTGCGCACGGTTTGTTCATTTGTTCCGCGTTGACCACTATGGACGTGTGTCGGCCTCTCCACCCGGGGGATCGGGGGAAATTATCCCCTGGGGGACGCCATATTTTTGCACGTATTTTGCTGGACTTCGAGTGGGCTTACAACCGAGAAAATGTCCCGAACAGTTAGTTTGCTTCGTAATTCGTGCTAGCCATGGGTTGGAACATGTATTGAAACTGAGATTCAACAACATCGTCTAACTACAAATTAAATTAATTCTCAATCGACTGTGGATTAATCGCATCCTATTTTTTGACTGGGATGGCATTTTTATAGTTATGGATATGCGGCTCTCTAAGAGTCCAAGAGGAGTTGGAACTGAAGATAAACAGAGCGGAGTACTACCATACTTCATCTAACAAGGAAATGAACAATAATTGATAAGAAAAAACAAGACGTGATACAGAGTACAATGTGACACCAAGAAGAAAAAACAGATGTTTCGGAAAAGGTCAGCTGCATTTCCCTTTCCTCCTGGCGGGCAGGGGCAGGTGACGGTCAACCCTTCATCCGTGCGTGTAATAAAACAAATCAAAATTTGCTGTCGCCGGCTCTCCACGGTCACATCCGTTCATCCGTGCGACATCCACGTGCGTAAGTGTATGCGTGTGTTCGTTACGACAGCAGAGGAGAACTTAATCCGTCATGTAACGCTTGATGAATATGAGTAAGCCACGACCTTAGTGTGTGGAACGCATGCTTCGCGAGTCCGTGTTGAAAGAGAAAATGTACACGATGACACGACCGATGGATCGAATATGAATAGTCTATTATATTATATTAGAGCATCTCTCGCAAAACCCGTAAAAGGGGTGAAACTGAAACATAACCACCGCTTACAGTTTTTTGAGACGAAAAAACGGCCCGAGTAGAACCCGCAAACGACTTCGACCTAAAAAAAATTTAGGGGCTGCCGCAAATTCGCCCGCCGAACCGAGAATTCACCGTTTCCGCGGTCGACCCGAGTATGCCCTGTATCCCTAGGAAATCGTTGGCGGGATGGACATTTCACTCTCGCGAGGTCCTGCTCCTCTTTCGCCGCTGCAGCCGCCGATCTCTCTTCCCTCGCTCCGGCCGACCTCACCGCGGCGCTCAAGCGCCGCCATGGACCGATCGCTAGTCACCGTCCCTGTCACGGCGGCGCCATCGACCGATCCACCACGGGTTGATTTAAGGGTTGGTTTCGGCTGCGGCCGAACAGATACAGTAAAGTCGGCCAAACAGAATATTCGGTTTTACCGCTCGGGTTTTGCTGGTTTTGTTCGGCCGCAGCCGAAAACCAACCCGTAAAACACGTTTTCCGCAAACTGTATCCCGCGTTTACACCTCCGCGGCTACGGGTTCTGTACAGATGCTCTTAGATGGCGCGCGCTACGGGTAGGTCGCCCTAGCACGCCCTATTCTAGATGACTAGATCCCCTGCTCCACCATTGGATTTGGATCGTACGTCCCAAAATTAGTACAACGCAGTTTTGCATTTTTGTCCCTACCTTTTATTGGAATCAACCCGCACTCCACAACAGCCACACTTAAACGAGGGGTATATCGCGTTGCCCCTGCCCTTCCCGATATTTATAACAGAAATTTCACTGTGGTGATTTAGCCTATTATTTCAACAAATTTCCGAGTATTGCAACAAATTTATCGCCCCGTGTTCCAAAAAAATATAGTATTGCAACAAAATTGTCAAAAACATTTTAAATAAAGTTATGTTGAAAAAGTGGTTACACAACAATTATTTTGCTGTAGATTGATTCACAACAAAAAATTAAGAACCATTTCAACAAAAATCGTAAGCGATTACAACAAAAAACCACCTGTTTGTACGAAATAAAAAGTGGCTTAGCAAAAAAAAATTGCTGCATATTCAATTGCAACAAAAATCACGGGACAAGTGTTTTGGCTCATGGGTGCATATGCTCCTGATATATGTTTTAAAATTAAAAAATACGAAAAAACTTCAAAAAATTCTGAAAAAAATTGGGCACGAAGATATACAAGTGTTAAACATTCGTGCAGAATTTCGGAAGGAAATAACTTTTTCTGCGCTCTGTGCAAAAAAGACAAATCCGTGCTTTGAAAAATGTATTTTTAAATCTCATTTTGGCCATAGATTTTGTCTTTCTTTTTTGTACAGAATACATAAAGTGTCATTTCCTTCCGAAATTTTGCACGGATGTTAAAAACTTGCATATGTTTGTGCCCAAAAAATTTCAGATTTTTTCGAAGTGTTTTCATATTTTTTTTAATTTTGAAAACTATAACAGGAGCATATGCACCCGGGTGTCAAAGTGAATTTCGCCAAAAATCACCCACTATTTTAACAAAACTTACAAATGATTAAAACAAAAAACCATGTGTTTGAAGCAATTAAAAAGTGGGTAAGCCACATGTTTGGCGGCCGATTCATTTGCATCAAATTCTCCATCTATTTCAACAACAAAATAAGCGATGGCAACAAAAAAAAATGCTTGCAACATTTGAAAAGCACGTAAAAAATATCGAAAAACGGGGGAACACACAAACTTGCAATACAAACATTGCAACATCTCACGTGTGATTTCGCAATAAAAATATGTGTTTGTTACAATTTGGAATAACGTACGCCACATCGAAAAATCGAGGGAACATCAACTTGTAACAATATTGTGCGCGATTTGTTACAAATTCAACAAATGTATGAAATATCCAAAAAAATCTAAAATAAAACTTAGTAATCTAAGCTGGTCTATTAGGCTGTTTTACAGTACCGAAATTAAGCTAGAAAAAGTCAAACTATGCTATTGGGCTCCCGTCGCGAAAGTCGAAACTGGGCCTCCGTGGGGCGCTGCGCGCTAGCGATGGGAGGCGCGCAGTGTCGCTCGCTCGAGGGGAGGGGTGCTACGATTTCATCGCCTAGGTCGCCCTAAACGAAGCGTTTTCCTTATTAGATTTAGCTGTGGGACGGTCAACATGAAAGATGGTATGTTCCGATGTGATCTCCAAACACGAGTAGATCGATACTCGCCCAGCGTGCACAGAGAATTATGTTATTATGAGGGGAGGGGTGCTACGATTTCATCGCCCAGGTCGCCCTAAACGAAGTGTTTTCCTTATTAGATTTAGCTGTGGGACGGTCAACGTGAAAGATGGTATGTTCCGATGTGATCTCCAAACACGAGTAGATCGATGCTCGCCCAGCGTGCACAGAGAATTATGTTATTATATGGTATGTACCCTCAACATGCTCCTGATCAATGAGCCTACCAGCTAATTCACTCTGTGAGAGAATTGACCACACTTGGGCCTTTCCATTGCATTGATATATAGTCAAAATACAATCCTAACCATAAATGGGAGATCACACAAATAAGGACTCTCCACGATTTAGGGAATCAGGAGGATATGTCATGCTACGTGACATATCTGTCTAACACTCCCCTGCAGTCACAACGGGAGGAGGACGGACGTTGAGACTGGACCGAAAATCCAGAAACAACGATGATGGTAGACCCTTCGTCAAGATGTCGGTGAACTGTCGAGACGAGGGAACATGAAGCACTCGGATCTGGCCCATGGCAACACGATCACGAACGAAGTGGAGGTCGATCTCGATGTGTTTGGTGCGCTGGTGCTGAACGGGGTTCGTAGACATGTAGACGGCGCTGACATTGTCGCAGAACACGACCGTAGCAGGAGGAGTGGGTCGATGAAGCTCGTGGAGGAGTTGACGGATCCAACTAGACTCGGCGATGACGTTAGCCACAACACGGTACTCAGCCTCGGCGCTGGAACGAGAGACCGTGTGTTGCCGCTTTGAAGACCATGAGACAAGGTTGTCACCGAGGTAGACGCAGAAGCCCGACGTAGAGCGCCGAGTGTCGGGGCAGCCAGCCCAGTCGGCGTCGGTGTAGGTGACCATGGAGTCCGGCGAAGACGAGTGAAGCTGATGTCCATGAGAGATCGTGCCCTGGACGTAGCGCAGGATGCGCTTGATGGCAGCCAGGTGCTGCTCGCGAGGGTCGTGCATGTGAAGACACACCTGCTGGACGGCGTACGCGACGTCAGGGCGCGTGAAGGTGAGGTACTGCAGAGCCCCAGCGAGGCTCCGATACTCAGTAGGGTCGGAGACGGGAGCACCGGCGGTGGTGGCGAGCTTCGGAGACGTGTCAACCGGCGTCGACGCGGGCTTGCATGCAGTCATGCCGGCTTTGTCCAGAATCTCCGCGGCGTACTTGGCTTGCAAGAGGTGCATGCCGGAGGAGTCGCGGGGACCGCGATGCCGAGGAAGTAGTGAAGGCTGCCCATGTCCGTCATGGCGAACTCGGAGCTGAGAGAGGCGGTGATCCGGTCAAGGAGACGCGGTGAGGAGGCGGTGAGGACGATGTCGTCGACATACAGCAGAAGATAGGCCGTACCCTCTGCACACTGGAGAACAAACAGTGACGTGTCGGAGCGCGAGCACGTGAAGCCGGTCGAGGTGATGAAGGTCGCGAAGCGCTGGTACCATGCGCAAGGGGCCTGCTTGAGACCGTAGAGCGAACGGTTCAGGCGACAGACATGGTCGGGGCGAGTGGAGTCGATGAAGCCGGTCGGTTGGCGACAGTAGACGACCTCGGCGAGCTTGCCGTGGAGGAAGGCGTTCTTGACGTCAAGCTGGCGAGTCTCCCATTTAAGGGAGATGGCGATGGAGAGGATGACGCGGACCGTGGCCGGTTTGACAACCGGACTGAAGGTCTCATCGAAGTCGACGCCTTGCTCCTGAGAGAAACCGCGAAGCACCCAGCGTGCTTTGTAGCGGTCAAGAGAGCCATCGGGTTTGAGCTTGTGGCGGAAGACCCACTTGCCGGAGACGATGTTGGCGTGTCGAGTAGGAGGCACGAGATCCCAAGGGTCGTTGCCGAGGAGAGCGCGGTACTCCACGGTCATAGCATCGAGCCAGTTAGGATCCTTGAGAGCAGCACGTCTGGAAGTCGGAACCGGAGAGTACCTGCTGACAGAAGCATGCAAGTTAAGCCGCTCACGGGGTGGGACACGGATGCCGGAGGTGCTACGCGTGCGATGCACGGGAGGAGGCGGCGGGGGTGGGGGAGGTGGCGGTGAGGGCGCAGGCGGTGGCGAGGGCGCGTGCGGCGAAGGTGGAGGGAGGGGGTGCGCGCGGGAGGCGCAGCCGGGGGACGACGAGGGGGGAATCGTCATCATCGAGGAAGTCGTAGGAAGCAGCTGAAGGTTGCTGGGACGAGGCGAAGGGAAAGGTGGACTCGTCGAAAATGGCATGGCGTAAGATGATGATGCGGTGGGTAGTGAGGTCCATGCAGCGATAACCCTTGTGATGGGGAGAGTTGCCGAGAAAAATACATGCGCTAGACCGTGGGGCGAGTTTATGAGGCATGGTGGCTGCGATATTGGGATAGCACAGGGAACCGAAAACGCGAAGGGACGAGTAATCTGGGTGGGTGTTATGAAGAGCGAAGTATGGAGAAGGAGCACTAATGGTTTTGGTGGGAAGGCGATTAAGGACGTGAGTGGCGTGGTGGAGAGCTTCTACCCAAAAGCGAGGGGGCAAACTAGCCTGAAATAGGAGAGAACGAACAATATCATTGACGGTGCGGATAATGCGCTCGGCTTTACCGTTTTGTTGGGAGGTGTATGGGCAGGAGAAGCGAATGTGTATACCGTGCGCGGCGGCGAGAGAATGAAGTTTGGCGTTGTCGAACTCACGACCGTTGTCCATCTGTATTGACGCAAGAGGTAGGTCAAACTGGGTATGGGCAAAAGCGCGAAACGAGGCGAGCGAGGCGTAAGCATCAGATTTTTGGCGTAGAGGGACGGTCCAAAGAAAATGGGTAAAATCATCGAGAATGACTAAGAAATATTTATTACCAGAATTACTTAAAATTGGAGACGTCCAAAGATCACAGTGAATTAACTCAAAAGGGCGAGTAGTTCTAGTGGTGGAAGAGGAAAAAGGCAAACATACATGGCGTCCAAGCTGACAAGCATGACAAAGAGTACTATGGTTTTTATTGCAAGGTAAACAAATATGCTGCGAAAGACGACGATAAGCGTCATGGCCGGGGTGACCCAAACGACGGTGCCAAATATCATGAGGGTGGTGATGGTGGTGAGAGCACGAGGCGCCGGTGGCTGAAACGAATAAAGCTCCCCCGCACTATTGCACCGAAGAAGCTCACGCCGAGTAATGAGGTCGTTCACAGAAAAACCAAAAGGGTCGAAATTGACAGAACAGTTGTTATCGGTAGTAAATTGACGGACAGAGACAAGATTTTTAATTATGCGAGGAGTAACTAGAACATTACGAAGATGAAGAGAACGATCGGAAAAAGAAGAAGGAAGGGAGGCGTGCCCGGATGCGGAGACGGAAACAGAAGAGCCGTCTCCGACAGTGACATGACGATAAGGAGGATGTGAAGAGAGAGAGGAAAGGATACCGGGGTTGTTGGAGAGGTGAGCGGTGGCGCCGCTGTCCATGACCCACTCCGGGGTGGGGGGCTGCAGCGTCATGTTGGTGAAGGGCGACGCGAGGGCGGAGGGGTCCCATGTGTGCGCCGAAGTAGGGGGCACAGCGTAGGAGGAGGCGACGCCATACGGGGCGCCGTAGAAGGCCTGGCCGTGGGCGCCATAGAAGGAGGCCGCGTAGTGTAGGAGGAGGCGACGCTGTACGGGGCGCCGTAGAAGGCCTGGCCGTGGGGGACGCCGCTGTGGGCGTTGTAGAAGAAGGCCGGCGCAGGTGGTGGTACGGCCATGTAGGCGTGGGCGCGAGGGCCCGAGTGAGGGACAGCGCCGAGGATGTTGCTCCCGGCGCCGTGCGGCGGCATGGGCCACATCGGAGACGCTCCGATCCAAGGGTGGAAGGGGGTGGGCGCCATGGAGGAGGAGGGAGAGGAAGGAGGAGAGGGACGGTGGCGGCGGCGGCCGGCTAAGGTGCGGCGGCTAGGGTTAGGGAAGGAGAGGAGGCGGAAGCGGTTTAGGGTTTAGGACGTGTTTAGGCTGATACCATGTGAGAGAATTGACCACACTTGGGCCTTTCCATTGCATTGATATATATAGTCAAAATACAATCCTAACCATAAATGGGAGATCACACAAATAAGGACTCTCCACGATTTAGGGAATCAGGAGGATATGTCACGCTACGTGATATATCTTGTGAGAGAATTGACCACATTTGGGCCTTTCCATTGCATTGATATATATAGTCAAAATACAATCCTAACCATAAATGGGAGATCACACAAATAAGGACTCTCCACGATTTAGGGAATCAGGAGGATATGTCACGCTACGTGACATATCTGTCTAACACACTCAAAGCAAGGGTTCTGAAATGTTGACAAATGTTAACTAAAATCTGGCAAAAAGCTCTATGGCAGTCGTCGAAAAGCTCATACGCTGAGAAAATAATGATACACTGTACTTGTACATTTTACTAGTTGTTTCAAGTGTCTAGGCTGTGTGCATCTTAGATATGCAGAGGTCGGGTACATGCTTAAGACTCTTAAGTAACAAAAAAAGTTGTTTCAAGTGTCTAGGCTTTCAACATTGCAAACTAAATGTACTGAATGCGAATTCGGAACATGCAAATCTAATGATGATGGGGGCTTCATCGCTATCTTCTTGGTGACATTGTTTTGGAGGGTCTACATTCTGCTACTCATGCTTGTTTCTCTTTTCATGAAGATGGTGGATGCTAGGACAACTTGGCATGACTCGGGTGACAAGATTGTGTCGTTAGTGCGGCGAGGTTCTTGATTCGGTCGACAAAGGAGAGCGGTTTGTCCATACGTCGAGGCGGCGACCCCGGATGCTGGTGCGACGGTGATGGTCTACGAGTGGTTGACCTATGTAGATTGAGTAGCGGGTGGCCAAGTCGTACGACGTCGCGGCTAAAGTGCGAGCGGGGGTGTGGCAGGGTAGCGGTCCTGGTAAGTGATGTTGGCAGTCTGTGTTGGGTCTGGCGGAGCAGGTGGATGTGAGGTTGATGCTCTGTAAATTCCATAGTGTTGAGTGCATCGACCTTGTGTCACGTGGGCGACGAGGTTGCCTTCGATGTGTTGGCGTCGCATTGGCGCAATTTTTGTGGAGGGTCGATTTCTTCACCTTAGTTCGAGTGCTTCATGTCTCCTCCTTTAGTAGTAGTCACAGGGTCTTCTCTCCGCTGATGGTGGGAGGCCGTACGTCTGGCCTCAGCATAGTAGGTTCCATGTTGGTATGTGAGCCTTCAGTAGACGTCTCCTCTATTATCCGTTCAATTGTTAGCGTGTGTGGACTTGGCCATGTTTTTCGCAGGTGTGGGTTTTCCACTCATTAAATATGTGTTTTTTCTCATTAACTGGACAACTCTCGTCTTCCTAATAAATGAAATAGAAAACTATTTTGCTTCGGTTTACAAAATTAGTCTAGAGGGAGAACGGTTGGTTCACCAACTCTTTCTATGAAGAGCTCAAGTGTCAGTACCAACGCCAATATATAAACATACATTTATATCGGGCAACATGTATATAGACATTTTGGAAGGTACAACAACATCTGAAGAATTGGACACTTGTGTGATCTCAACCTTGTACATTTCAGATAAGAATTCTTAAAGAAAACATCGCAGGAAATATATGTACACATACATCCAAGAAACATATGTCTAGAATCTCATCATATCTATTTGTAGCCCCAAATTCGGATGCAAATATATATTAGTCCTTGCCGGCTAGCCCAAATGTTGTTGAGTTAGGCCATATTCCCTCGTGCCAGAAGATATTCTAAACAAGCCTTTTTTTTAGAATGGGGGCAACATATTTGCAAGATGATTCTTTGCTATTCTTGGGGTTAGTTGGGACACACCAATCTCAGTGCTATTATATATGTCTGCTCTGATCATCACAGCCATTAGGTAATTTATTATTGATTAAGGTATGGTGTATATACATCCTATATTGCCGGCCAGAAGCAAGGAACTGGATCTTTGTATTTTTTTAATTCGTCAATCATCTTCATATACGAGAGATTGTTGAATACTGAACACACGAGGAACGCCATGTCTAGTCACGGATTACTTCTGATCTCTTCATCCAGACTAATGCCGAACATTGACTTACAGTCCCTTTCGACGTCAATAGTAAAGGCTCTAGTGCTCTACAATGGTAGAGGCATCCCTGTCTTTTTCCCTTGGATGTCAATATCAAATGCATCACAATTATGTTCAGCTCAGATATACTACACAGCAAAAGATCGACGTAACTATCGCTAGTTAGATACACGAGGCATTGCAACTTTTCTCTGCCTTGGATTACACATATGTCCAAACCAATGACTTGTGATTCAGGTTCTGCAAAGATGGTTGGGTTTTTGTTAGGTGTAAGAGAGAGGGCGTGAAGGTCCAAACTAGCTGCTCACTGATCGCAGTCAAGATGGTTCAGAAGAAGAAACGGGCCGGTACAAAGAGTGAATAATTAGTTACTCGGATTCATATCGTTTCACACTGATTTGGTGACTGGCTGCGCACGGCGGCCTGATCGCTTATGGCTCTTGTACGTACGTCAAGACTGAAGTTTTGGAGTCCCAGAATTATTATTACTTTTTGAATTGAAAGAGTCTCAGAATTACTATTAGTCGGTCAAGACTGAAGTTTGGAGTCCCAAAATTATTACTTTTGAATTGAAAGAGTCTCAGAATTTTTAGTCAGTCAAGACTGAAGTTTGGGAGTCACAAAATTATTACGTTTTGAATTGAAAGAGTCTCAGAATTATTAGTCGGTGGCTGAGATTCATGTCTCCATTTTGTTTTCCAAAAGCAAATTCAGGGGTTGTCTCGTTCTATCAGTACTTCAGTAGTTCAACGCGAACACGAAACAGATGAGACATAGAAAACGAGACAAGTGTGAGAACGCGTACATGGCAACAGAAAGGTGTAGCAACTTTAGGGAGAAGTGATCCGAGGTATAAATACGTGGATGATCATGCATAGGAACGCATATGGCGTGGTTGTTGTATAGAGTAATGGTTTTCAACATAGGAACGCACGTAATGTACACACTCTCTCGTCGCATTTTCCATATAGGAAGTGTTCCCAGGGACAATTGGGAGCCCCTGAAACCAAGAAGTTCGTTTGGGTCTGACCCTGAAACCAAGAAGTACAGGGACAAGCAGAAAGAGGCCAAGAAAAAACAAAGAAACGAGACTAATCCATGAACAAATTATCCAAGAAGCAACTCGTAGCATCCATTCCGGTCAATGGTCATGCATGTCAAATTATCGCGTGGAGACTGGAGACTAATCCCTGAATATATTATTCCGGAGTTCTAGCCGATCACCCAAAAGATTCGGAGAGAATGGCGCCCGTCGAACCGAGGAGCCAGACGAAAATGACACGCGGCCAGGCAGACGAACAAAGCCATTTAGTCCACCGTACTGTATTGATAGCAAGATTGCGACCGATGTGGAAGTAGGCTCCATGACTCTTTCGATCCACGATTTGCCGCTACCCATGTTGATTCCTGGCCACAACATGGATATTTGGTCACGCACGGACAACGCAATTAGTCTGTTAGACAATCGAAATCATTCAAGATTATGTATATCATCTCGCGAGAGATCACGAGTTCCATGTGTTGTCCCCTAAAAAGGAGAGGTTGATCCTCCTTGCCAGACTCAAGATACGGCGTCGGTGACTTGGAAATTGGAAATTAATACTATCAGTTTGCCGGCTACAAAAACTCAACCGTGTGAAGCTACACGACTCGTGGACCCGTGGTTGTAGGCAAGTGGCAAGTTGCACACGGTTCCTCCCACGTTAACCTCAGCATGATATGTTTATGATGTCATTGCCTCTTGTTTGTCCGGTTGTAGCCCTTCGTGGGTGTTGACTAGCCGTCTAGCTATTTCTATCTATGTAATTGATACGTCTTTCTACGACGTATTCTTGAAAAAAAATGTTTATGATGTCACTTGATAAATCGTTACTTTTCAATTGCCGTTGGTATGACCAAATAATAACATAAAAGAACAAGTATATCATGTCTCTCTCTATTTTATTTAGTGGTCAAATTGCTATGCTTTGGGTTCCTGCCCTGCCGGCTCGGATGAGAAGTTGGCGGAAGCGGTACCTGAGTAGGCTTAGAGGCTGTTTGGTTGGGCTGTGGCTTTCAAATAACCAGCTGTCGGCTGTGGGCTGTGAAAAAGCTGTTGTCCTGAAAAGCAGCTGTGAGCAGTGGAACCGTTTGGCAAACTAACTGTCTGCCGTCAGCTGTCAATGGTGAAAAGTCTGGAGTACCCTCGGATGCTCAGAGTCTGTTTATATGTTGAATTATTGATACTGGCCTAATATAATTGTATTTCACTGAAGTTTGAACTATTCTACGTAAGATAATCGACAAATTAAATATGTTGGAATGAAAATCGACAAATTAAATATGTTGGAAAATGAAAATCGACAAATTAAATATGTTGGAAAATCGACAAATCTAGTAGCTATGTTGTTGCACATACGTGAAGCAAGTGTACTACCAAAATACTAGATGTTCTCACATATATATATACCAAAAGGCACCACTCCTTCATATAGCACACATGACCCACTAAGATAGTTCATTACATAGAAACTAACGAGTTTCAACGACCACTTCATCGTTCATGGAAAGGACACAACTTGCTACTTGGTCATTTCTTTGTGCTCCCTCTGAAGCCAATCAAACCGGCCCTCCTTGGTTTTAATCAACATGAATAGCTCACGATACACAATCTTGGTGGCGGTGTGAAACAAAGGAGTCCCTTCGTCGGCTCCACACTCCACCATCAAATTAAGGACTTCGGCCATGGTAGGAGTATTACTCTTGTCAACAAGATTGGTTGTCCCTTCACCGGTCACTCTTGCATTTATATTACCACATGTTTGTTTGAACACATGGAGAAAAGGGTTCTTCTCCTCTTCATCTTCTATGGGCTTGGCCTTGCGCTTACCCAAAATTTTACCTTATTTCTTCTTCTTCTTGGATGAACCAGGAGTTAGCTCTTCGACGGCATTGCTTTCTTTTACCTCCATGTCACCATCATCATCATCGGAGCTACTTGATATCTCTCCAGGAATAGAAGCTGTTTCTCCGGTGACACGAACTCTACAAAACATGACATCCATCTCCTTCAAGTTAGGAGGTCCCATGTAGCGCCACTTTGCATGCTTAGGATAATTCTGAAAACATAGCATTTAAGTTAGTACATCGCATATATATCATGAATACAAGCACACATGGATAAATTACAAGTACACTCACCTTAAGTTGAGTCTCCCACCAATCATCACTTGCTTCAATGGTTCGTTGTTGTTCATCCCATCCAAGTCCCGTTGCGGCAAGTTTCAACTCCATGAATTGAGTATACTCTTTCTTCAACAAGTCCCATTTGTTCTTAAATTGCTTCTTTGTGAATTTTTTCTTTGTGGTAGCAAAGGATTTTTCCTCAAGATGTCGGTAACCTTTATTATTCAAACATCCAAGCGGCCTATTGTTCTTTTCAGTTTCATCCTTGCATATCTCACAAAACACTTGAATGTGATATGCATCCCAATTTGCCTTCTCCATCTATAAACATTCCAACATTATTTATTATACACGAAATTTATGGAAGTACAAGCACACATCCTAAATTACATACAACAATTTCTGACCAATATTTCTCAAACATGCTACAATCTACCACACGCATACATGTTAAATTCCTAAATCCATACAGGCAATTCACCATAATATTTCCCAAAACAATATGCATATCCTAAATCACGTCATGTACTAATCATCCATCCAGAATACATGTACACAGAGCAGATTTCTACCTCGCCTTGGAGAAGCAGTAGCCGGCCTGGTCACCTAGCAGCAACAAGGGTCCAATCTTGGAGCTGCAGCAGGCAGGTCCAGGTGACGGAGCGGAGGAGCTGCAGGGGTGGGTCGGAGGAGCTGCAAGTTCGTGCCGTCGGGCGTCAGTTGTCGTCCAAGACCAGCACAGCAAGCTCGGCCCGTACAAGATGAGTTGGGAGGAGGCGCGCTTGGGGTCGTGGGAGAGAGGAGGAAATGCGGGGGAGGGAGGAGACACACGGCGGTGGCCGATTCCCGGCCTCCCATCGCCGGAGGGGAGTCTTCCAAGGGCGGCGGCGCTAGGGTTCCAAGAACGGCGGCGCTGGGGGCTGCTCCATCCACGAACAGAAGGGGAAATGAGGTCGGGGTCGATTCGTGGGAGTTTCCTGAAGGGTCACGGGATATATATGTGAGGGCAGTTTGACTGTAATTTTGTGTAAGTTCGAGGGATACGTTTGGGCGTGGCATTTGTGGGATTGGGGAAAGCCAGGAAAAGCACCTCTAACGGTGCTTTCGCCTCCGCATGCAAATAAGCACGGTTGGCTGCCGAAACGTGCGAGAAAGTTTTGCTCTTTGGTTGGGCATTGGCTTATAAGCGTGGAAAGCCAGCTTATAAGCCCAACCAAACAGCCTCTTAGAGTGACATCATCTATATGAAACGAGGCTGAAGTCGGCGGATCGTGGGTCTGAAGTCGAAGAACGTGTCGTCATCTTTTCAAAATGAGGCTTCGGCGAAACATGAGGCTCAAGTCGGCGGAAGTTGTCTCATCGACATACTGGGATCAGGTTTAAAGATGGCAAGACCGTTTTGTTTACAATAGAAAAAACACAGGTCATGCCGTCGTCTCAAAGAGGAGTATCAAGTGTCACTTTGGGCGGCGTGTGGCCCGTTTGGGATAGTTGGTGTCGTGTCTCGATGCACGGACACCGGGAGTAGAGGATACCCCCTTTTAGGTTCGGCACGGGGCGCGAAGGAGGCTGAGAATCGTCTTCTCGGGCGGAGTCTAGATCAAGCTCTCCTCTCCACGATCAAAGCATGCAACCAAAGGGACACAAGGAGCTACCCAGGTTCAGGCCGCCCGGAGGCTAAAAGCCCTACTCCTGCATGTCTGGATTGATGGGTTCTTCATAGTGTGGCTTACAATGGAGCCTCCCGGATGGGGTACCCGGAAGGGTTTTGCCTGGAGGTAGAAGAAGGACAGATCCTGACCCGGAGGAGATCACCTTCCCCTCTACCTTCGTAGCCCTAGTCTAGTCTTGCTCTGGTTCGACTTGTTCCTCCGTTCGACCTCCCCCTCCTCCGTGCCTTGGTCCTCCTTTTATAGGCTAAGGGGTTGCCACAGGGTCATGTGAGGGGCACGAGGGACCTTCGGCGTGAAGGACCCTCCTTATCTAGTTTAGGGGGAGACGTGGCCTCTTCTCAGCCTAGCGTCTCCTTTGGGTTAGGTTGGAGCGTCCGTCTTGGGGTGGACAGGGGCTGACACCACCACGGGCTGTGCTTCCTGCCCGCGCTACCTTCGCCTTGCTTCCCAAGTCTTCTGAGATCTTCTAGCGTGAGGTGGAGAGCTTATCCACAGTGATGTGGGAAATACCCGAGAGGGAGCCTGGCCTCCTGCCGGGAACTCAGGCTCTCGGGTCCTTCCTTGCCTTCTTGCTTGGTTCGGGGACCCGGCAGGCCCCCAGGACCGGAGCCCTTTGTCGACGTAGGCCTTGCTTGGCCTTCGCGGGGCTGACGGTGAACCCGCCAGCTTGACTTGAGTCTTGGCCTTGTCCATCTTCTTCTTGGGCCCACATGGGGTGGACCCACTTTGGCAGCACTAGGGGAACCCCGTGTTCCACTGCTGCGACAGTAGCCCCAGGGCATGGTCCCGGCGGCTCTTGCTCCAGCTGCCGGGGCTATGGCCTATAGATAGGTGAAAGTGGGTCCCCGGACACCTGGTCTTCCTTGCTCTGCTCCGTTGGGGACCCGCCGAGGCAAGGTAGAGACGAGCCCCCGGGTCCTTTTGACTGAATCGCGGCGAACGTTGCGATTCGTGCGGACTCCATGCTTATCTTGGAATCCAACGGGCGAAATGCGCAGAAATCGGCACGCCCCTTTGATCCCCACGCCCGTCGGAGTAATGAGGCCGCGACGCGACATGTGGGATGCCTTATAAGCCACGACTGGCTTCCACTGTAGCCGTTACCTCTCCAGATTCGCCGAAATCCCCAAATTGCCGCACAGGAGACTCCTTCTCCCTGACTTCGCCGAGCGCCGCCCCCCGCCTCGGCCGCCGCAATCCTCCGCCGCTCCATGTTCTTGCCCCCATCCCATGCCGCCCAGGCGGGATAGGATAGGAGTGAGGAAGATGTCACAATCTGCCGCTGTGAAGATGGCGATGGAAGCTTCTCTGGCCGAGGCGCCGCCTTCAAGGAGGGTGACTCAAGCCCTCTTTCCTCCCAGCGAGTATGCGTCAGAAGAAGCCATTCAACGCATCCGCCAATCCCTGGCCGCGAGCTTCTGCGGTGCTGAGGGAGCGGTGGTGCGCCCTGGGAGCGGACCTCAACGAGAAAGAGAGGTGATTACTTTCCATGACTTCTCCGTCGTCGGCCTTCTTCCTCCATTCTCCGAGTTCTTTGCAGCAATCTTGGAGGCTTATGGATTGCACATGCTGCACTTGCATCCCAATGCCGTGATGATGCTTGCTACCTTTGCCTATGCCTGCGAGGCATTCGTGGGCGTTGATGGCCCTTCACGTAGTTACCCCACAACGGCGCCAGAAAACGGTCTTGACGGCCCTTCGTGTGGTTACCTGCGTGAAAAGTAAATGGGTTAGGTTGAGACTCCAAGTGCAGAGTGTATGTAGTAGTGGAAGACAGTTTTCCCCACGAGGGGTGACTCGAGGGTTTAATATCGAACTCTCGGGAACCAGTATTTCAGGTGTTATCTCCTTATCCTTCTCTTGAGAACCTGCAACAAAATAAATTGTTTTGTGCCCTCAACCTCACCAAGTGGTTGTCAAGCACAAGGTGTGAGAATGATAATAAAATAAATATGCAAACAGTAGTAAATATGCAATGATGGTAAAATAAATATGCAAGGATGATGGTAGTAATGATAAATGATATTTTTGGGTTTTTTATGATGAATGCAAGATGTAAAAGTGTTTTTGTATTTTCGGATTTAATAATGGCAGCAAACAAAAGTGGTGATAAAAGTGTTGGAAAGGTGTTTCTTATGATTAAAAATGGACCGGGGTTCATGGTTTCACAAATGCACTCTCTCTTGATAACGTGGTAGACAATGGAACACTAAAATTAACATGTAAGATGGCAAGACATGGTTTGACAAGTTATTAATAATATGGGCATCACGTCCTAACATAGAGATCTCAAGTATAAGTTGTTCTCTCTCTTATGCTCCACCAAGATGCGAACTAAATCATAACACCTTAGTAATTAAGATAAATCAGAGCATAGCAATAAGTTCAATGACATGAAGTTAAAATAAGAACATGCTAGATCTAGTCATGGAGATAGTGGCCAAGGTCACATCCACTCTCCGGTAGCATGGTATTTTTGTTTATCCCTAGTGAGGCAACAAAGTAAGGTAGAAAACCCAAGTGGATCGCAGAACTTTCTCTCACGTTCACTGCACTAGCCACCCCCCGTTACTCCAACTAATGCACACGTTCCCCCTCACATGCTCTCATAAACATGCTTGATCATGACAAGTAAATAAGAACGGGGTACATAATATGCATCTACTTTCATAACTGAAACAAAACCATTGCAATCTCAAACATGTATTAACTCATAATAAAGATCCACCACAAAGGAATTACATAGATGACCGTAATCATGTTCAGCAGCTCATACGGTACTAATTAGTGAAGCTCATAGAGAGGAGAGATACATAAGTTACTTCCACAAACCCATAGTCCAGGGGTGGACTACTCCCTCTTCATCATGGTGTCGGTGGAGATGTTGTTGGAGGGGAAGGAGACCACACCGGCAGCGCCCCGCCGGAGTTTTCCCCCTCCAATCTTCAGCTCCAGGTCTCTGTTTCGTGGTTTCTGTGTTTCGGCGGCGCTCCCTTTCGCGAAAGCCCTGGGGGGTCTATATATAGTCGTTTTTAGGTCAAGACGAAGCTTCGGGAAGAAAGATCGACGGCAGCGGAGGCCCGAGGGCCAGTTTGGTGGGTCCCACGCGGTCAGGGAATCTGGCCGCGTGGGCCCACCCCTTTCGGCCTTCTGGTCTCCGTTTCTTCGATTCCTTTGCGCCTACGTTTCGTTCCTTCCAAAAAAGTGATCCCCGTAAAATCTCAGGTCATTTGGACGTCGTTTGGGTCCCTGAAACATCAAAATATAGAAAAAGGGGTTTTCTGACAGCGCAGGGTTAATTCCAGAAAAATGGGGAAGTTGTTAATTATCCCCAAAACTCAATATAAATCATGAATATAACCCTTATATGATGCAAATAACATGGAATAACATGTAATAAAATGTAAAGTTCATGTATGCATTTTACATGCATCAACATCCCCAAGCTTAACCCATGCTCGTCCCGAGTATGAAGGTGATAAAACTAACATGGACTTTGCATTTTAATACTATCAATGGATATCAAAGGTGATTACTATTGCTACATAGAGTCAAATGATTCATTCTTCAAAGGAATAACAATATGCAAGATAAATTATGAAGTGATATCAAATACTCAATGTAAAGATGTTCAATGATAAATTCACAAAGTGTAACATAGAAGAAAGTACTATGGACCAAATGTATGCATAATGAAAAGTAAAAACATCCTATGGTGGTCATAGAGTACTTCTTATGAAAACTGAATATAAAAGGTGGACACTTTGGATAGATAAATAAGTAGAGGTAAAGCATGAATAAGTTTCATCTAACTTCCAAACACTTCTACTTAAGTTAATGCTTGCAATGTGGTAGTCATTGGTGTGGAGCTCTCATTACCCCTATCATAGCATCTTGAATGATTAATGTTTAAAGTGAAAGCAAATATGAGTGGTGTGCTTGACAATGTATTGGTTGAATGTCTCATGTCCCTTGAATACAAGTACCTACACCATGTGTTACTCACTTTGGTCCACAAAGTAAATTCAAATAAAGGTCATTGCAAGTAATAATAGTATCATCAAGAACTGCACTGGGGTACCTCTTGCCCCTTGACATGAACAAGCCCATGTCAAAACAACAAGACAAACAGACAATGAACAATCTCAGCACTCTTTTATTTACTATGGGTATAGCTTTTTATTATGAGGTGCATCACTGAATGAACATTATGGTTATGCTGTAAATTTCCACCATGAATGATGCATGGCTTAGATTAGCGGCCCAGGCATTTCTCTAACCATTTATACAAACTCTTTGAACTTACTAAGTATCCACATTCATTTCACCCATGATAGGCATCCATAAACAAAAGTACATGACATCAACTAAATATAAATAAGTGCAATGTTGAAAGCTTGCCATGTGACAGCACATATGGGCTAACTCCCAACCAAAACAATTGTCAAGCCCACAACTTCATAATTTTAATCACAATGGTTCATGCTTATTAAATGCAATAAAAGTAAATTGTGCATCAAGTTCGTGAGAGCTTTTAACCAATTTTTCCCATGACAATCAATAACATAAGCATTTAAATTCAGAAATGTAGATAACACAATATAACATGATAAACATACTTGGAATAGCATAAAGCTAATAGGTAGATATGGTGGACTCACTGGAAAAACTTTGGTTGAAGGTGTTGGGAAACAAGCTTTTTACTTGTTGTAATTTTTGGGCTAGCAATAGGGAGAAAGTTGACCATCTAAATGCATGCATAAGTGTCCATAGAACTAATCAATCCATGTTAAACCAAGTAAAGTTAAAATTCAACATCTAAACATGGTAAAAGATAGCTCTTGACAACACACTTGCAAATTAACATTCATTCAAAGCACATGAATTATGCAACTATATGTATCTTTTAAAATCAACTCAAACATCCCTATCCCAATATATTTAATAGCATCCAACATAATTCAACCCAAACTTCCAGTAGCTCTCTCATATATAAATGATAGTGGTGGTCTTATTAACAAACCGAAATAACAAAAGCAAAAAAAACAGACGCTCCAAGTTTATACGATAAAGTGCTTTGATCGAAAAACAGAAGTTAGACGTGTGCAAACCGAGAGTGTGTTGGTCTAGTGGGGTTGTCTTGACATCCCCAAGCTTATGGTCTTCACCATCCTTGGATAGCTCTTGGTGCAGCTCCTCTAATCCCTGTGAAAAAACTTCAAAACACCGTTTCTCCCATTTCTTTTCTGTGGGGTGATATTAGTAGTGACAAACAAATAGGTTCCTTGCTGCATAAAATCCTTAGGCAAAAATTCATATGAATGTCTGATGCATGTAAAATGCATACATGAACTTTGCATTATTTTACTTCTATTCCAATCATATTTGCATCATATAAGGGTTATATCAATGTTTTATAATGATTTTGGGAATACTTCATAGTTTTCCCATTTATTTGGAATTAACCATGTTTTTCAGAAAACGTCTTTTTTAGTGTTTCAGACTTTCCGGGAGCTTCGGGACTCCAAAAAGGGCAAGGTCAAAGAGCACGGTTCAGAATTTTCGAGACGAACGCAATGGCCTAAAATGAAGACCAGAGGCCCAACCAGCTGGAAATGAGAGGGCCCCACGCGGCCTAAAATCTTGGCCGCGTGGGCCTACCTATTTTGGGCCTCGGAGCTCCGCCGCCGTCGATCTTTGCTCCACCGACCTAGTCGTGACCTAAAAACGCCTATAAAAATTGTCCCCCGACGTTCTCTGGAAGGGGGCGGCGGAGAAACACAAAACCACGAAACAGAGAGACAGAAGGCAGCCGCCGGAGAAGATCGGAGGGGGGAAACGCCACCGGAATCGCCTCCGGAGGGCTCCACCCCCCTCCGGCGTGTTCATCATCAACATCTACAGCAAGAACTTCTCCACCGTCATCACTATGATGAAGGGGGAGTAGTCCACCCCCTGGACTAGGGTTTGTGGTGGTAACTTTTGTATCTCTCCTCTCTCTTGAGCTTCACTAATTAGTACCGTATGAGCTGCTGAACATGATTACGGTCATCTATGTAATACCTTTGTGGTGAATATTGTGGTGTGAGATGATTTGTTATGCATTTACCGTTGTGTTGGAACTTTTATGACTTGTCATACTTTGGAGATATTCTATGATGTATGTGATGGTTTGATTTATTCATAATGCCTTGTTTATCCTTGTCATGAGGTGATTGACACCACCAAGTGTAGGTAGATGAGAGAGATGTGTTCACACACATGAAATATAAATCATTGCACTAGTGTTTAGAATATTATCCATTATGAAGTATGATGTAGGTGGGTACGGGATGGCCGATGTGACACGGCATAGGTATTGAGTGACACAGTACCGCTCAACGTCCTTTATCTGGGGGTAAAAAGAAAGAGTATGATGTGGGAGTGAGAGAAACCACGCTAGCCTTACGAGGGGTGACCTAGCAACACAAATGAGTATTTCTTTCAACTATGTGTTTTAGGACATATAGCCGTCATAAAAAGCTACCATTAAAACATGACAATTGTGTGTACTTTATCTATAACATGATGATCACCGTAGATGAGAGAGAGAGAGGATTAAGTGAACCCATGAACCATGTCCATTGTTCCTATAAGAAACACACACTTGAGCTTGTCCTCTTGCTACATAGAGGATTGGGCTTTCTCTCTTTGAGAGCTTTCACTTGCTACTAACTTTGTCTTGTCCTATTGCAAAGAAGAGGATTGGGACACTTTTACATCCATCAAACCAACCATCTTGTTCTCTAAACTTGTTTAGTGCATAATCAACTAAAACTTGTGACACTTTAGTTGTAGGGAATAGATAACTTTTCCTTCTTGCTCCTGCGGATCGATACCTTACTTCCACATCGATCCCTTGCTCTTGGGGGTTATCAAGTACTTTTCTGGCGCCGTTGCCGGGGAGCGTAGCGCTTAAGTTTCTATTGTTGTGTGCACTAGACTAAGCTTGGGGAGGTTTCTTTATCTTGCAATCATCTAAGCTTGGGGAGGTTCTTTGACTTGTTTGATGATACTATGTCTCCCATTTATGATGATGAATATGATATTTTCAGTCCACCCACTATTGAGGATATAGTTTATGTTGATTATGATATGCCTCCTATATATGATGTTTACAATGATGAATATGATATTTTCAGTCCATCTACTATTGAGGATAAAAATCATTTTGATTATTCTATGCCTCCTATTTATGATGATTACATTGATGGATGTGATATTTTTACTCCCACTATTACTAATGAAACTGTTTATGCTTATGTGGAGAGTAATGATACTTTTGTGCATGTGGATCATGATAAGAATGCTCTATGTGATGGTTATATTGTGGGTTTTATCAATGATGCTACTAAAAGTTTTTATGAGAGAGGGAGACATGACTTCATATACCACAATAATATTAAGTCTCCTCTCTTTTTGTTGAAAATTTTGAAGTTGCACTTGCTTTGCCTTCCTATGCTAGTCACTTTGTGTTTTATTGATTTATTTTCTTACAAGATCCCAATGCATAGGAAGTGGGTTAGACTTAAATGTGTTTCATATTTTTCTCTTGATGCTCTCTTTTGCATTTCAATTCTTATTCCTATGTGAGCATCATTAAAACTATCAAGCATAGCTATATGGCTATAAAGAAAGCGCTTTGCGGGAGGCAACCTGGTTATTTTTGTGTGTGATTTTTCTTTGTGTCCTCTTGCTGTAACAAGAGATTTTGTGTTTAGTTAGGTTCTGGAGTTTTTAATAAAGTGCCATGTTTTACCCTTTTTGGTTTGAAAAAGTTGCTTATAGCGTTCGGAGATTTTATTCCTGCACGAATCAGTGTACGGTATGATTTTTAATTCTTATTCTGTAACTCTGAATGAGCTCATATTTGAACTGTAGTTGCAACTTTTCATCCTATGTAAGCATGAATTTTTTCGGAATTTTTCGAGAAAGTTTGGTAGGGTAGAAAAATACGTTTTACTGCTGCTGTTTTCTGGACAGATTCTGTCCCATTTTGTTTGATGCATGCTTTGAGCTTTTAAGTTGAATATTTTTTATCCAATTGAGTTTATGAGTAGGCATACAACATTATACACTTTCTGGACATCTCATATGAATTTTTGTTCAAGATTATATGCAGCAAGGAACCTATTTGTTTATCACTATTAATGCACCCCACAGAAAAGAGATGGGAGAAACGGTGTTTTGAAGTTTTTTCACAGGGATTGGAGGAGATGCACCAAGAGCTATCTAAGGATGGTGAAGACCATAAGCTTGGGGATGTGAAGACAACCCGCTGGACCTACACACTCTCGTTTGCACACGTCCAACTTCTGTTTTTCGATCGAAACACTTTATCGCATAAACTTGGAGCGTCTTTTGTTTTGTTTTGGTTTGATTCTTTGAGAGACCACCGCACTATCATTTATATATGAGAGAGCTACTGGAAATATGGGTTGAAATATGTTGGATGCTTTTATAAGATTGGGAAAAGGGATGTTTGAGTTGATTTTTAATGATAGATATAGTTGCATGATTCATGAGCTTGTTTATGAGTAATAGTTTGCAAATCCTTTTTGAAGAGCTATAACTTATTCATGTTTTGGTGCTAATTGTTATTTTACTTGGTTTAACATGGATTAGTTAGTTCTATGGACACTCATGCATGCATCTAGATGGTTAACTTTCTCCCTTTTGCTAGCCCAAACATTCCAACAAGTCAAAACTTGTTTCCAACACCTTCAACCAAAGTTATTCCAGTGAGTCCACCATATCTACCTACTAACTATATGCTATTCCGAGTATGTTCATCATGATATTTGTGTTATCTATACCTCTGAATGAAAATGATTATGTTATTGATTGCCATGAGAAAAGTTGGTTATATAGCTCTCACGAACTTGATGCACATTTTACTATCATTGCAATAAATAAAACATGACCCATTGTGATTAAGATTATGATGCTAGTGGCTTGATAAATGTTCGAGGTTGGGAGTTAGCCCATATGTGCTGTCACATGCAAAGCTTTCAACATGCTCCTTCATCTCATTTAGTTGATATCATGTACTTTTGTTTATGGATGCCTATCATGGTGAAATGAGGTGGAAATGAAGTAGTTTAAATGAGTTTGTATAAATGGTTAGAGAGACGCCTGGGCCGCTAATCTAAGCCATGCATCATTCATGGAGGAAATTTACTTACATGCTGATGGCTACGTGTTGGTGAACCCCAAGAGGAAGGTTATGATGTAGACAGCAGAAGTTTTCCCTTGAGAAATCTACCCAAGGTTATCAATCCAGTAGGACTTGACGATCTATCGGAAGGTTGTTGATGTTGACTCCCCCTGGCGCTAGGGAGCTTGCACCAACGTGGAATCTGCACAGACACAAACCAGAACTTTGCCCAACACGAAACAGAGAGGTTGTCAATCTCTCCGGTCTTGCAGAAACAAAGAGTTAAACGTATGGTGTGGAAAACAGCAGGAAAAACAACAAGTAACAGGAAACAGATGATTGCAGCAGGTTGTGTAAACAGTATGAGGAAATTGGACCAGGGTCCACAGTTCACTAGTGGTGTCTCTCTCAGAATAGATAACTAGCATGTTGGGTAAACAAATTACAGCTGGGCAATTGACAAATAGAGAGGGCATAACAATGCAATACATGTCAAGATGTCTACTATGAAATCTAGTTGGACATTACAACAAAGTATATAGACCGTTATTCCAACCGCATCTATGCCTAAATAATCCACCTTCAAGGCAGCATCCGCATCCTGTTCAGTATTAAGTTGCTAACAACAGATTATTGCATGAAGTAAAATGTGTAATGTAATCAATACAAGTGCCCTTGGACACTGCACCAATGTTTTATCCCTAGTAGCAACAGCACATCTACCATCTTAGACCTTTCTGTCACTGATCCAGATATCTAGAGACTGAACCCACTATCGAGCATAAATACCCCCTCTTGGAGTCACAAGCATCTACTTGGCCAAAGCATCTACTAGCAACGGAGAGCATGCAAGATCAAGAGCACATAGATAAACAAATTGAATAAACATGGTATCAATATTCATCGGATCCCAGCAAACACAACATCTAGCATTACAATAAGATGATCTTGATCATGTTAGGCAGCTCACAAGATCTAAACATGGAGGCACAAGGTAGAGAGACAACCATCTAGCTACTGCTATGGACCCGTAGTCAAGGGGTGGACTACTCACGCATCACTCCGGAGGCAGGCATGGTGATGTAGAGCCCTCCGGTGATGATCTCCCCTCCGGCAGGGTGCCGGGAAGAGCTTCAGAACTCCTCCGATCTGAGATTGACGATGACGGCCGCGACAGAACTTTTCGTGAATATGATCGACCGTCCTAGGGTTTTCGCGTCGCGGAGAATATATAGGCGAAGAAGCGGCGTCGGTGGCCGAGGGGGGCCACCACGCCATAGGGGGGCGCGGGCCCACCCTGGGCCGCGCCCTAGTGTGGCGTGGCCCCCTGGTGGGTCTGCTCCGACTCCCCTTTGGACTCCGTGATCTCCTCGTGATATTATTGACGATGTCTTTTGTTTCGTCCAATTCCGAGAATATTTCCTTAATAGATTTTCTGAAACCAAAAACAGCAGAAAACAGGGAACTGACTCTGTGGCATCTTGTTAATAGGTTAGTCCCAGAAAATGCATAAAAATGATATAAAGTATAACCAAAACATATAGCAATTGATATAATATCAGCATGGAACATCAAAAATTATAGATACGTTTGAGACGTATCAAGCATCCCCAAGCTTAGTTCCTGCTCGTCCTCGAGTAGGTAAACGATAAAAACAGATAATTTTTGAAGTGACATGCTACCAACACAATCTTTGATCAAATAACAATGTAATGCACATGATCTGAATGAAGTGATCCAAGCCAATGGTCTATAGTTTGCAAGCAAGTAAATAAAGAGTAAACATAAGTGATCACACAAGTGCAAACTTTCATGAATAATACTATAAAACATTTAGAGATATAATAGTCTAACATAATAGTTAGTTCACAGCAGCAATAACTTTCAACATGAAAGTGTTTGTATCAACACAAAGGAAGATAATAGCTTCAGCTTTTGCTTCAACTTTCAACATGTATATCATATAGACAATGTCAATGCAAAGAATATGATCAACCAAACACAAAGTTATGTAAAAACTGTTATGCTGGAGTTGACAATGATGTTTGCTTAAGTAGACAGAAAGAAGTGGGAAAACTGACTCAACATAAAAGTAAAAGAATGGCCCTTCGCAGAGGGAAGCAGGGATTAACATCATGTGCTAGAGCTGTAGTTCCCGAAGGCATATAGAGAGCATAAAATATTGTTTTGTAAGGTAATGGTGTATACAGGTGTCAACAAATCAAATAGCAGGTACTTGTCATCTTCCATGGCTAACTAACTTTTAGAGCGTTCCGTGAGTTTTTAGGACTGCACTAACCAGCTCTTTAATGCAAAATAAAAGGTGGAGAAGCAGATGAAGCTGCCAATCCTTGTAAATTAATTAGCATGGAAGATGACAAATCTCACTACTACGTCCTTATGAGCTTTTCAAGTAGTGACACAAAAAGGAAATGTAACAGTTTTGAGTAGTTAGTAGATAGCACATGAAGAAATTTACTTGGAATGGTGAAAACACCACATAATAGGTAGGTATGGTGGACACAGGTGGCATGGATTTGGCTCAAGGTTTTGGATGTACAAGAAGTATTCCCTCTTAGTACAGAGTTTAGGCTAGCAAAGTTATTATAAGCAAACATCATTATCAACTGGAATAGCAAGAGTGTACATAAAACACAAGGTTTGACGAACCATAGACTCCCACTGTCTTCCTTGTTAACACATAGCCTTCATCCAAAAATTATCTAGACTACTATGGACTTCCAATTATGCAACAGATTATTATAGCAGAAAATCCTTATAGTAGTTCTTCATTAACAGCCATTACTTACATGATGCACAAGCTTAAACATTAATTACTTGACAGCTCAAAACAATTGGCAAGCATCAAATTACTCAAGACAACGATCTAAAAAGATTCATGTAAGCATTTTATACCACTACCACATGCATAGCATTTTTCTGGTCCAACCAAACACCAATCAACTTATTTGACAACTCTCCAAACAGATATAAGTGAAGCAAGAGAGTACTTTTTCAAAAGAAACTGATAGCTCTAACAAGAGATACATGAAAAACTGAGAGCTAAAAGCAATCACAGCAACTAGACAGGAATACTCAACAAGTATAAGTGAAGCACAAGAGTATTCTAATGAAAAAGTGGAGCGTGTCTCTCTCCCAAACATGAATACTAGGATCCAACAAGTATAGCACAGCAAACAAAACAAAACAAACTGAAAACAAAAACACACTGACGCTCCAAGGAAGAGTACACTAGCATGAAGCAATAAAAATATAGCACCATTAGAGATGACCTGATAATTTGTAGATGAAGAAGGGGATGCCTTGGGCAAAAGATGAAGAAGGGGATGCCTTGGGCATCCCCAAGTTTAGATGCTTGAGTCTTCTTGAAATATGCTGGGGAGGTAAGCCTCCCCAAGCTTAAGCTCTTCACTCTTCTTGATCATGTAATATCATTCTCCTCTATCAACACTTGAAAACTTCCTTCACACCAAAACTTAACAGCTTTTCTCATTAGCAGGTTAGTGCACTAAAAGATAATACTTCAAAGTTCTAGCAAAGACAAAACTCACAAGCCAACTATTTTAAACATTAGCCACTGTTACTAGGCTCAAGTGGGCACTTTTACACGAAAAGAAACCACTTAAAAACTTGTAAAAGAGAGAATGCAAAATAAAAGACAGAATCTGTCAAACCAGAACAGTCTGTAATGACGAATTTTTTCGAGGCACTTACGATGCTCAGATGAAGAACTTTTGAAATAATGAAAGTTGCGTAACATCATCAGGAACATGCACAAAAAGTTTCAGCATTTTTCGATTTTTTCTGATTTTCTACTGAATTAAACGGTGACGAACAGCAATCTGTCCCAATGCAGTCCCGAAAATAAAAACCAACTTTGCATTAGTAACTCTCCTTGGCACAACAAAACAGCAAATAAAAGATACAAAGGAGTTGCTACAGAGGTAAACAAGCATCCTTGACTCAAGAAAACAAAAATAAAACAGCAAATAAAAACATGGGTTATCTCCCAGAAGTGCTTTTCTTTAATGCCTTTGAGCTAGGCATGAAGAGATGCATCAAGTATTGTTAAGACCAGAGGTACCAATAGTGTTACCTTTAGACCTCTTATTCTTTTTCTTAGCCTTGGCTTTAGGGGCATTAGGAAAATGATGCAAACAATATGGAGGTTTAAATTTCAGAGTAGCTTCACCCATGTCAATGACAGCTCTCAATTGCCTCAATAATCCTCTTCCAAGTGTGATGCTCCCATTTCCTACACATTCAATGACATGATAATCAGTAGGTGTAAATACTCCCTTTATTTTAGTAACAACTCCTTGAGTAGTCCCAAAAGATAACTTGATTGAATTATCAGCTAGAGTTACAAAAGTTTCACTTTTTGAGAGTTCATATAAATTCAGGGAGTCATAAATCCTCTTAGGCATCAAGCAAAATTCAGATTTAATATCACAATGAGCATAGAAAATTGTCCCATCAATTGAAATTTTTAGTGAAGGAACCCATCCAGAAGGTTCGAATGGCATAGGGACACTTTCAAAAAGTTTAAAAGTTTCTTTAAAACTAGCCAACTCTGACTCAAGTGATTCTAGTCTTGAATGAATGTTCTCAAAAGCAGATTCTATTTTTTATTTGAAGAGGCAGATGCTGCAATTAATTTTTTTATGGCATTGAAAGCTTGATCCCCATCATAACGAAGGAAATCTCCCCCAACTACAGCATCTAGAGCATATCTATAACAAAGAAGCAACCCAAAATAGAAACTACTAAGAAACAGACTCAAAGCCATTTTAGGTTCAGTTTTAACATAGGATTCAGAAATTCTAGACCAAGCATCACCAAAACTCTCCCCACTTCCTTGCTTAAAAGTGAAAACCTCTTCCTCAGGAGACATGATATTAGGAGCGGAACTAGACATGGCAACAAGCAAGTAACAACCGAAATAGTAAACTAGATGCAGGAATTTAATTTTTTTTTGGGTTTTTGATTTTTAACAGCAAGCAAAACAAAACTAAAACAAGACAAAAACAAAGTAAAGAGATTGGAACTGAGAGACTCCCCTTTCCAATAGCCTCCAAGTCCCCGGCAACGGCGCCAGAAAACAGCTGGTGCCTGGTTGACGGGAGAGTATTTGAGGATGATGATGATGGTGATGATGAGTACTTCCCCGGCAACGGCGCCAGAAAACAGCTTGATGGCTACGTGTTGGTGAACCCCAAGAGGAAGGTTATGATGTAGACAGCAGAAGTTTTCCCTTGAGAAATCTACCCAAGGTTATCAATCCAGTAGGACTTGACGATCTATCGGAAGGTTGTTGATGTTGACTCCCCCTGGCGCTAGGGAGCTTGCACCAACGTGGAATCTGCACAGACACAAACCAGAACTTTGCCCAACACGAAACAGAGAGGTTGTCAATCTTCCGGTCTTGCAGAAACAAAGAGTTAAACGTATGGTGTGGAAAACAGCAGGAAAAACAGCAAGTAACAGGAAACAGATGATTGCAGCAGGTTGTATAAATAGTATGAGGAAATTGGACCAGGGTCCACAGTTCACTAGTGGTGTCTCTCTCAGAACAGATAACTAGCATGTTGGGTAAACAAATTACAGCTGGGCAATTGACAAATAGAGAGGGCATAACAATGCAATACATGCCAAGATGTCTACTATGAAATCTAGTTGGGCATTACAACAAAGTACATAGACCGTTATTCCAACCGCATCTATGCCTAAATAATCCACCTTCAAGGCAGCATCCGCATCCTGTTCAGTATTAAGTTGCTAACAACAGATTATTGCATGAAGTAAAGTGTGTAATGTAATCAATACAAGTGCCCTTGGACACTGCACCAATGTTTTATCCCTAGTAGCAACAGCACATCTACCATCTTAGACCTTTCTGTCACTGATCCAGATATCTAGAGACTGAACCCACTATCGAGCATAAATACCCCCTCTTGGAGTCACAAGCATCTACTTGGCCAAATCATCTACTAGCAACGGAGAGCATGCAAGATCAAGAGCACATAGATAAACAACTTGAATAAACATGGTATCAATATTCATCGGATCCCAGCAAACACAACATCTAGCATTACAATAAGATGATCTTGATCATGTTAGGCAGCTCACAAGATCTAAACATGGAGGCACAAGGTAGAGAGACAACCATCTAGCTACTGCTATGGACCCGTAGTCCAGGGGTGGACTACTCACGCATCACTCCGGAGGCAGGCATGGTGATGTAGAGCCCTCCGGTGATGATCTCCCCTCCGGCAGGGTACCGGGAAGAGCTTCAGAACTCCTCCGATCTGAGATTGACGATGACGGTCGCGACGGAACTTTTCGTGGAATATGATCGACCGTAATAGGGTTTTCGCGTCGCGGAGAATATATAGGCGAAGAGGCGGCGTCGGTGGCCGAGGGGGGCCACCACGCCATAGGGGGCGCGGGCCCACCCTGGGCCGCGCCCTAGTGTGGCGTGGCCCCCTGGTGGGTCTGCTCCGACTCCCCTTTGGACTCCGTGATCTCCTCGTGATATTATTGACGATGTCTTTTGTTTCGTCCAATTCCGAGAATATTTCCTTAATAGATTTTCTGAAACCAAAAACAGCAGAAAACAGGGAACTGGCACTGTGGCATCTTGTTAATAGGTTAGTCCCAGAAAATGCATAAAAATGATATAAAGTATAACCAAAACATGTAGCAATTGATATAATATCAGCATGGAACATCAAAAATTATAGATACGTTTGAGACGTATCACATGCTATGGTGAACCGTCTGTGATACACCTTATAATATTCCAATGGTAAATAAAAAGGGTGTTGAGATTGTTCATCTTGTTTGTTTGTCTTGTCATTTTGATATGGCTTGTTCCATATCCTGGGACAAGAGGTACCCCAGTTGACGCTCTTGATGATACTATTATTACTTACAATGATATATAACTTGAACTTGCTTTGTTTCCTAAGTTGAGTAATCATGGTGTAGGTACTTGTATTCAAGGGGCATGAGACACCTAACCTTTACTTTGTCAAGCACACTACTCATATTTGCTCTCACATTAAACTATAATCATTCAAGATGCTATGATAGGGGAATGAGAGCTTGACACCAAGTATTACCACATTGCAATCATTAACTTAAGTAGAAGAGTTTGGAGGTTAGATGAAACTTATGCATGCTTTACCTCTACTCACTTATTTATCTTTCCAAAATGTCCACCAAACATATTCAGATTTTCATCATCACTCTATGGACCACATGTATGCAAAAGTAAGAATGTCCATATTAACTGCTACTATGTTACACTTTGTGAACTATTATTGAACATCCTTGCATTGAATACTTGATATCACTTCATAAACTATCTTGCATATTGCTACTCCTTTTAAGAGTGAATCATTTGACTCTATGTAGCAATAGTAATCATCTTTGATATCCATTGTTAGTATTAAAATGCAAAGTCCATGTTAGTTTTATCACCTTCATACTCGGGACGAGCATGGGTTAAGCTTGGGGATGTTGATGCATGTAAAATGCATACATGAACTTTGCATTATTTTACTTCTATTCCAATCATATTTGCATCATATAAGGGTTATATCAATGTTTTATAATGATTTTGGGAATACTTCATAGTTTTCCCATTTATTTGGAATTAACCCTGTTTTCCAGAAAACGTCTTTTTTAGTGTTTCAGACTTTCCGGGAGCTTCGGGACTCCAAAAAGGGCAAGGTCAAAGAGCACGGTTCAGAATTTTCGAGACGAACGCAATGGGCCTAAAATGAAGACCAGAAGCCCAACCAGCGGGAAATGAGAGGGCCCCACGTGGCCTAAAATCTTGGCCGCGTGGGCCTACCTATTTTGGGCCTCGGAGCTCCGCCGCCGTCGATCTTTGCTCCACCGACCTAGTCGTGACCCAAAAACGTCTATAAAAATTGTCCCCCGACGTTCTCTGGAAGGGGGCGGCGGAGAAACACAAAACCACGAAACAGAGAGACAGAAGGCTGCCGCCGGAGAAGATCGGAGGGGGAAACACCGCCGGAATCGCCTCCGGAGGGCTCCACCCCCCTCCAGCGTGTTCATCATCAACATCTACAGCAAGAACTTCTCCACCGTCATCACTATGATGAAGGGGGAGTAGTCCACCCCCTGGACTAGGGTTTGTGGTGGTAACTTTTGTATCTCTCCTCTCTCTTGAGCTTCACTAATTAGTACCGTATGAGCTGCTGAACATGATTACGGTCATCTATGTAATACCTTTGTGGTGAATATTGTGGTGTGAGATGATTTGTTATGCATTTACCGTTGTGTTGGAACTTTTATGACTTGTCATACTTTGGAGATATTCTATGATGTATGTGATGGTTTGATTTATTCATAATGCCTTGTTTATCCTTGTCATGAGGTGATTGACACCACCAAGTGTAGGTAGATGAGAGAGATGTGTTCACACACACGAAATATAAATCATTGCACTAGTGTTTAGAATATTGTCCATTATGAAGTATGATGTATGTGGGTACGGGATGGCCGATGTGAAACGGCATAGGTATTGAGTGACACAGTACCGCCCAACGTCCTTTATCTGGGGGTAAAAAGAAAGAGTATGATGTTGGAGTGAGACAAAACCACGCTAGCCTTACGAGGGGTGACCTAGCAACACAAATGAGTATTTCTTTCAACTATGTGTTTTAGGACATATAGCCGTCATAAAAAGCTACCATTAAAACATGACAATTGTGTGTACTTTATCTATAACATGATGATCACCGTAGATGAGAGAGAGAGAGGATTAAGTGAACCCATGAACCATGTCCATTGTTCCTATAAGAAACACACACTTGAGCTTGTCCTCTTGCTACATAGAGGATTGGGCTTTCTCTCTTTGAGCTTTCACTTGCTACTACCTTTGTCTTGTCCTCTTGCAAAGAAGAGGATTGGGACACTTTTACATCCATCAAACCAACCATCTTGTTCTCTAAACTTGTTTAGTGCATAATCAACTAAAACTTGTGACACTTTAGTTGTAGGAATAGATAACTTTTCCTTCTTGCTCCTGCGGATCGATACCTTACTTCCACATTGAGAGGTGCTACAGTGATCCCTTGCTCTTGGGGGTTATCAATGTCCAGAGAGTATATAATGTTATATGCCTACTCATAAGCTCAATTGAATAAAAAAGATTCAAGCAAAAATCTCAAAGAATGCATAAAACAATAAATCTGTCCAGAAAAACAGCAGCAGCAAAACGCATTTTTCTACCCTACTTAAACTCGTCAGAAAAATCTGCAAAACATCACGTGTGCAGAGGATGAAAAGTTGAAGCTACAGTTCAAATTACAGCTCAATCGGAGTTACAGATAAAAAATGAAAAATCAAACCGTGCACATACTTCGTGCAGGCAGAAAACTCTCCGAAAATGAATAGCAACTTTTCAAACCCAAAATAGGTAAAACTTGGTTCTTTATTAAAAATCCCAGAAACAAAACTAACAAACTACTCTCTTGTTACAGCAAGAGGACTCAAAGAAAATCTCAAACAAAAATAACCGGGTTGCCTCCCGTAAAACGGTTTCTTTATATCCATATAGCTAGGATTACTTACTTGATAATCAAAGGGGACGTAGCTCATGAGGGAGTTTGAACCTTGGTGTGTCCCTCTTCCTTGGGAAGTGTTCCATGCTCTTCTTGTGTGGAAACTGAAACTTCACATTCCCTTCCTTTGAATCAACTAGTTAGCGTGCACGTGCAACGCACGTCTCCATTCGGCAATGCAAATCGTGCAGTACGTGTATCATAAACTTTCCGTTATGTCTGCATTCATGATTTCACGCACCTCTCTTACTTTTTTCTCCGATAAAATTGTAGTATATATTTATCAATTCCTGCATGTGGATATAAATCCTGCTACTATTTATGCACAGTAGTTATTTAAATTAATTCCTGGTACGCAAATGTGAATGACCCCATATAAAAAAGCAAACATACATGCAGATAAAATCCTCTTTTAGACAACTAAATTGCAGTATCCATAATATATTGGAATAAATAGGTCCCAGCGCTTACTTAGAACATACACATCAGCAAATGTTCAGAGTTAAAAGCTGGGCAGACCTCCTTTCCCATCAAATTGACTGCATAAATAACAACACATGCTGTAGAAAGAAGTATAAATTAACAAACTTAGTTTTCAGAGGGCAATTTTCGAGAAGCAGTTGGTGTATATCCTATTATATGCTTTACGTAGCAATGACACTCCTCAGCCCAGGGAAATTCATGCATATCATGTACAGAAGCAAGAGTTCTGTGTATTCATTGAGGAGAAGAAACGTGGTACTGTTTAACACGATACACAAGCAAGAGTTAAATCCATTTTAGTCCTCAGTACGACATTATGATTTAATAAATGCACAGGCATAGAAAAATCTGAAGAACAAAAGTACAGAAAAAAGTAAAGAGCTGCTAACATTATGGATTATCTTGCATTACAAGAGGAGACATATTGATCATTTATACAAAAGGACACAACCTGAAATCTCTGTTCACTTGTATAATATTTGAGATATCTTCAAGAGGCCTTTTTCCTGTTCAGATAAACCAACAATTCTAGCTGTGAGGAACTGAAAAATCACTAAACAATCAACAGTCCCAACAAAATCAGGAAAGAGAAATGCGGTGCAAATCATAATATATGTCCTTTTGTAAGCAGAAAGCAAAAAAGAAAAGTAGTGGGCGAGCAGGTCTCTCCTTGTACAGTACGTCGCAAGAAGGCAGGGATAGAGGCCAGTGAAGACAAGCAGCAACTGGCTTGGCGCAGCGCAACACGTGGTGGAGGAGAGGAGTGGTAGCCCCGACGTTTGGAGCCCGGTCAATTTCACAAATGCGGGTGCAAGCCGGCGGCGGCGCAGGCGTAATTGGAGGATTCAGCGGTATCATCAAAGCCAGCGGCGGCGTAGGCATAATTGGAGGATTCAGCGGTGTCATTTTAGGATCTCCGGCTAGGCGGCGGACATGGCGTGGAGAGGGGCTGCAGAACAGAGTCGTGGCCTCCCTCGTTTGGCCGGCGGCGCTAACCGCGCGTGCGATGGGACTCATGGGAGGCTGTGGGTAGGAGGATCGTTTGATGGTGCGAAAGAATAATAAGGAAAATACGCTTTCGTCGGAACACGTATTAGCGGACGAAAGATTTGGCAGAGTGCTCCGCGTCGATGGTAATTGCTAGCCGCACACACGGTATGGGATTAGTTTAATATGTACCGTTGGATTTCGTTTAGTGGGACAATCAAGTAGCAGCAATTAGCCTGTGTACGTTTGGTGGGTGGCCTTAGGAAAGAATAAGTTCTCTCGTTTAATAGTAGTATAGATAATGGCACCTGTAGTACGAAGAAAAGGTCTTCCCTATTCCCCATGTCCATGATTAGAAAATCAACAGGCACAAAAGTCATGTGTAACTCTACCATAACATCACTTACTTTTCCTAGAGCATGTCTAATGGAATCATCAGCAAGTGCAAGTTCAATAGAGCATTTCTCAATATTTTTAAGTTCAAGGACTTCATATAGTTCTTTAGATAATATAGAGACACTAGATCCTAGATCAAGTATAGCATGGTGTGTCTCTTTTCCAATGGTTACTAGTACCTTAGGGATCCAGATATCCCCAAGCTTAGGTGGTATCATAGCTTCTTGATTGTACCTAGCAATCTTTTCTTTTAAGACATGATTAGCAATATAGGAACCAAAACCAGCTTGGTTAACATTAATGGAAGGATCACTTGCAAATTTTTGTAAGATAGAAATTAATTCATGCAAGCTACACTTCTCTAAATCAACAAATGGTTCCTTAACTTCACTAAGCATTTTCACTTCCTCAACTTTTCTCTCTTTTTGAGATATAATGATGTTCTTTAATGAGGAAACTTCCTTAGTGAGTTGATCTACTCTTTCAAACAAACAAAATATCATGTTTTTCGAATTTGGATATGAACTCCTTATTGAGCTCCTTTTGAGTAGATATAAATGATCTAATGGTGTTTTCCAAATCACTAGAAACATTACTACTAGTGGTATATTTGTTTGGAACATATGGGGGCTTATTATAAGAGTTATAATTGTTGTTACCATACCCATTATTACCATAGTTCCTAATGAAGTTGACATCAACATTTTCAGGATTATTACCAACTAGTTCTTGCAAAGGCATATTTTCAAAATTTTGTTTATTAATGAAAGCAAGAATGGTGTCCATTTTAGATGACAAATCATTTGTTTCTTCTATAGAGTTCACTTTCTTAGATGAACTAGGTGCTCTATCAGTATGCCATTGACTATAATTTTGCAAGATACTTTCCAAAATATTCTTAGCTTCTAAAACAGTTTTTCCCATGAAAGCACCTCCAGCAGCTGAATCAAGTATATTTCTAGACATGTAATTTAGACCATTGTAAAAAGAGTGTAAAATGGTCCATTCATTAACCCCATGTGATGGACAAGTTTTAAGCATGAGTTTAATCCTATCCCAAGCCATGGCAACATGTTCATTTTCATTTTGCCTAAAAGAGAGGATATTGTTTCTATTTTGCAATATTTTAACAGGGGGATAATATTTCTTAATGAAAGCTTCTTTTAAATCATCCCAAGAATTAATACTACCAGTAGGTAATGAATGTAGCCACTCTTTAGCTTTTCCTCTAAGTGAGAAAGGAAATAACTTCAGTTTTAAGACATTACTTTCAATATTTTTAAACTTTTGCATGTCACAGATTTCAATAAAATCATGAAGATGCATAGAGCCATCCTCAACAGCACTACCACCAAATTGTTCCCTAGTTATCAAGTTTAACAAACTAGGACTAACTTCATAGCTCTCAGCAGTAATCTCAGGTGTGGTGATAGGCTTAGCAATAAATTGATCATTAGGAGTGTTTGTGTAGTCACACAATTTAGTTCTATCTCCTATTTTAACAAGTTTTTATGTGTTTTTAATTTTTTTATGCAAAACTGAAAGTAAAATGACACTAATGCAACTCGAAATAACAAATGCAACACGAAAATGCAAAACTGAATATAAATATGCAAACCGAAATATAAAGATGATATGCAAGACAAGAACAAAACAACATAAAATGATTGTAGGTAAAGATGGATAAGATGATGCTCACGTAGGTGCAACCTCCCCAAGCTTAGGTTGTCACACAAGTTGGTGATGAAGTTGACTTGATGTGAGTGATCCTTGGATAAACCTTTCAGCTATGGTTCCCCGGCAACGGCGCCAGAAAACGTCTTGATGGCCCTTCACGTAGTTACCCCACAACGGCGCCAGAAAACGGTCTTGACGGCCCTTCATGTGGTTACCTGAGTGAAAAGTAAATGGGTTAGGTTGAGACTCCAAGTGCAGAGTGTATGTAGTAGTGGAAGACAGTTTTCCCCACGAGGGGTGACTCGAGGGTTTAATATCGAACTCTCGGGGAACCAGTATTTTATGTGTTATCTCCTTATCCTTCTCTTGAGAACCTGCAACAAAATAAATTGTTTTGTGCCCTCAACCTCACCAAGTGGTTGTCAAGCACAAGGTGTGAGAATGATAATAAAATAAATATGCAAACAGTAGTAAATATGCAATGATGGTAAAATAAATATGCAAGGATGATGGTAGTAATGATAAATGATATTTTTGGATTTTTTATGATGAATGCAAGATGTAAAAGTGTTTTTGTATTTTCAGATTTAATAATGGCAGCAAACAAAAGTGGTGATAAAAGTGTTGGAAAGGTGTTTCTTATGATTAAAAATGGACCGGGGTTCATGGTTTCACAAATGCACTCTCTCTTGATAACGTGGTAGAATGGAACACTAAAATTAACATGTAAGATGGCAAGACATGGTTTGACAAGTTATTAATAATATGGGCATCACGTCCTAACATAGAGATCTCAAGTATAAGTTGTTCTCTCTCTTATGCTCCACCAAGATGCGAACTAAATCATAACACCTTAGTAATTAAGATAAATCAGAGCATAGCAATAAGTTCAATGACATGAAGTTAAAATAAGAACATGCTAGATCTAGTCATGGAGATAGTGGCCAAGGTCACATCCACTCTCCGGTAGCATGGTATTTTTGTTTATCCCTAGTGAGGCAAGAAAGTAAGGTAGAAAACCCAAGTGGATCGCAGAACTTTCTCTCACGTCCACTGCACTAGCCACCCCCCGTTACTCCAACTAATGCACACGTTCCCCCTCACATGCTCTCATAAACATGCTTGATCATGACAAGTAAATAAGAACGGAGTACATAATATGCATCTACTTTCATAACTGAAACAAAACCATTGCAATCTCAAACATGTATTAACTCATAATAAAGATCCACCACAAAGGAATTACATAGATGACCGTAATCATGTTCAGTAGCTCATACGGTACTAATTAGTGAAGCTCATAGAGAGGAGAGATACATAAGTTACTTCCACAAACCCATAGTCCAGGGGTGGACTACTCCCTCTTCATCATGGTGTCGGTGGAGATGTTGTTGGAGGGGAAGGAGACCACACCGGCAGCGCCCCGCCGGAGTTTTCCCCCTCCAATCTTCAGCTCCAGGTCTCTGTTTCGTGGTTTCTGTGTTTCGGCGGCGCTCCCTTTCGCGAAAGCCCTGGGGGGGTCTATATATAGTCGTTTTTAGGTCAAGACGAAGCTTCGGGAAGAAAGATCGACGGCAGCGGAGGCCCGAGGGCCAGTTTGGTGGGTCCCACGCGGTCAGGGAATCTGGCCACGTGGGCCCACCCCTTTCGGCCTTCTGGTCTCCGTTTCTTCGATTCCTTTGCGCCTACGTGTAACACCCCAATTTTTCTAAACTTGGAATTGTGGTGTTAAGTTAGAATTTTCAGAAATAACAAAAAAAAACTTCTGTTTTAATTTAGGCAACTCTTGCTTGATTTCATGATTGGTTTCTTAGGCCCACTAGTAGTGTTTGAATCCTATTAGTACCACCTTTATAATTTTCTTCTAGTTTTAAATTTAGTGGTTTTGATCTTCATGTGTGTTAAAACATAGCTAATCTAGAGCCCTAGATTAGGCATTGCTTGTGTTATTTTTGAAATGCACCTTGACCATCTTGCTCCTTGAACTTTCTACTTCTAGTTTATGCTTTGTGTGACCTTTTTAAAACTTGTTTGAGCATAAAACCATCTATGTGTTTAGGGCTACCCAAATCAGTGACCATTTGGTCATTTTTCACAACCTACTCAGTTTTTAAAATTATTTCTTCATCTTTTAAATTTGGGAAACCTTTGCCTCACCACCATTTTGTCATCACACTCTTGTTTTTGCTTAGCCCATTGTGTTGATCACTCTTAGCCTTGTTAGTAAAGTTAGTAAATTAAGTAGTGTTAGACTAAAACCCCAAAACTAACCCTGCCCACACCCCTCCAACGGCTCATCTCTCTCTCCCACTGCCTAGAGGGACCAGCCACGTCACCCCTGCCCACTTGTCAGCCCCCTGCCACCCCTCTCCTCCACTCTCCTCTCTCATTTTCTCCAACCGACCAAGGAGAGCTCACTCCCCTCTCCACCACTGGCCAGAGCCACGCCTCCTGACCAGCTCCACCCTGCCCACTCCCTCACCGCCCCTCCCAGCCAGTGGCATCGCTCCCCTCCCTCTCCTTTGACCCCTGGTCCGAAAAACCCTAGAAAACTACCCCTGCCCGTCCTCAGCCCATGCTCACTCCCCTGCCCCTCTCTCCCTCCCAGAACACGCACACCACACCCCTCTCCCCTCCCAGGAAGCCACACCCAAGCTCCTGCCCTCTGCTCCCCGGGAGGAGAAGGTTGAACCTCGGCAACCGCTGGCGTCGGGCATCGATTGCCGGCGACTCCCAACCCCCCATTCTTCGCCATTTTTGGCCCGTGAAACTTCCCTCGTCGAGACCTAACCCCTCCCCTTTCTTTTTGCCTAGAGACCGCCCGTGGACGCCGTGCCCGTCCTCGACCCGAGAAGGACACCGCCGTCGTCGCCATGGACTCCGGCCGTGCATGCGGCACCTGACGGCCTCCCCGAGCACGCCATCACCTCCTCCCCGAGAAGAGAGCTGGGAGCCGTCGATCTACAGATCGACGGCCACGTTTGAACGCCGTGGTCGTTGACCATTTTCCCCGCGCCGGCGCGCGCGTTGCGCCGTGATGGGCCGGCTCGGTCCATCTGCGGCCCAGATCCGCGCTGGCCTCGGCCAGATCAGCCAGGAGCAGCCCGTAGGCATTTTTTATTTCGTAGATTTATTGTTTTTAGTTTCTGTGCAATATTGATGTTTAGTTTAATTAGTTTGTGGTAGATCTATTAGGGTTTTAGCTGTAGAATAAATTTTGTATGGTTCCTGTGAGTTTTCTTAAACATGCAGAGCCAGTGTGACTGAAAAATATTTTATGGTTTGTGTTGTGTATTAAGTCTTGTAAAAAGTGCATGTTATAGCATTTCTGTAATATCTTGAGCTAGGATTATCCAGTTGGAGTGAGTCCAATTTCCACAGAAAGCTAAAATCAATACCTTTCCATAGAATTTAACCTTGCATGCAGGAGGTTCCTAGAACTGGAGTTTTAATTCTTTTGGTTTTGAGACCAGTAGCTTTTGTGGAATTTTTAATTCTTGTTTGGTGTTATGTTTTGATGCAAATCCAATTTCCATAGCTTTGTATGACTACTAGGAATACTGTGGTAGAAGGATTTAATTTTAGGAACATTATTTTAGGACTTGAGCATTTTTCCCCAAAACAGCAACTTTGCCACTATTAAAAAAAGTCATATTTTAATTGATTGTTTTTAATTGTTTGTGTTTAGGCTTGTTTAAGATTTATGTCCAGAGGGTGTTTGTGTAATGAAATGCTTGCTGTTTTGTTTAAGTACTTTAGATTGTTGTCAACCCGCTACTTAGAATTAACGGTAGTTGCGTTAATTTTCCGGTACGATAGAACCGTGAAAGGAGGAGCAGTACGAGGGAGCTGAACCCGCCTACGAGGAAGAACAAGACCAGGGACACTTGGCTGAGCAAGGCAAGCCACCTCACCACTCTACTGAAATCCTATTATTTATACCAAGCATGTTTTGGTTTTCAAAATAAAATGATGCATGTCTTATTTCTTCTGTGGCATTTTGCCACCCCAAAACTATTTTACAAAATATTGTTTGGCCAAAGATATCTACTAGTATATAATAGGTTTGATAAAAATAAGTCTTTACCTGAGAAACCTTCTACTGAAGGCGCTATCAAGAAAATTATATTTTCTAGTAGTATATCCCTATGATCTTACCTCAAAACTATAGGATGGGAGCCTGGTTTTGACGAAATGTTTTCGGAAGAAAACCCGAGTCGCTGGGGGCGATCGGCGAGAAAGTATTTTATAAAACCCATGTTGCTGGGAACAAATGGAGATGTTCACGAAAATCCGAAGTGCTGGGAGCATTCGGTGAGTTTACGAAAACCCGAGCTGCTGGGAGCAGTCGGAGGTGGAGGTGTTTTTGAAAAACAAAGTACTGCCCTAGCGGCCGCCCGAACAATTAACCCGTGCAACCACACTACCTGAGATGGGTAGGGCTTAGCCGGAAACTTGTTTATCTTAGTACGGAGCACCTCAAAATGCTTAGGAGAGCCGGGCTCTCTGAACCAAGTTATCTAAATGCGGGATCCAGTTCGAGTCTGGATCGCTGCTGGTTGCAAACAGTGGGCCTCCTGTCATGGCGCAGTGTTGCTTGGAGGGACCGGATCGATACGATGGCCATCTCCACTGGGTGCCGGGGAGATTCAGACCCACTGAAGAGGAGGCTCTGTACTAGGGTCGACATAGTGAAAAGCTTTGATCTGGTTATCCGAACCCCCGCATACTGTCGTATGGCGAACCGTGGCAGACACGGTGGAATGACCGTTTGGTGTGGTGAAAGTGCACCCCCTCTGCAGAGTGTAAATCTATTCGAATAGCTGAGTCCTCGGTCATGGACGGTTGGAAAGGCCACCGATCTAGGCGTATGGGCAAATTTTTATGTCTTCAAAAGAAAAGTGTTTTTCTCGGTGGAAATCAAGGAGGCATCAAGGAGGTACCTGGGAGGTACGGATTTTGGGAGAAGATGGTTGGTCTCGGGGAGACAACGCAGTCTGATCTCGTGGAAAGGAAAAAGGGGTATCCCCATCTTAGCGTCTTTGAAAAGATTTACAAAGTGTTTTACAAAAATGTGGAAATAGTTCATGCCATTTCTACCAGAGAGAATTCTATCTCTAAATGTTTTGTTTAACAAGGATATAGAGATGTTGTAATCTCTATGTCTAAAAGCATCGTTTGCGAAAACTAAGCTCTATAGCATTATATAGCAACTATCCCAGTTTTCGAAAATGAATTATTGCATTACCATGAAAACTTAAGCCTTGAGGTGGTATTACGAGTACATAATTGTACTCATATGGCTGTGTCCCTGGATATTCAAACGTCCAGATTACTACGAGGAGGTCTACGCTGAAGAGGAGGAGTATGTCGACGACTACGCCGCTTAGCTGTCACCGTTCAACTGCACTTGTGGGGATGCGTCCGTTGGAGACGAAGGCCGACGCTAGCCACGAGCTTCCGCTGTATCATAGTTAATTCTGTCCTGCGCGACGATGATTTGCAGACTTGGTCATATGACCACTTTGTGTTGTAAGATTTTTATTCGTACGACTTGAATGATGTAACTCTTGATACCATGTTGGTTATGTGATTGCGATGCACTGATCATTGGGATCGTGATCTATACTACATAACGTGGACATCTCGCACTTCGGTACGAGGGGTCCCTACACTACGTTTCGTTCCTTCCAAAAAAAAAGTGATCCTCGTAAAATCTCAGGTCATTTGGACGTCGTTTGGGTCACTGAAACATCAAAATATAGAAAAAGGGGTTTTCTGACAGTGCAGGGTTAATTCCAGAAAAATGGGGAAGTTGTTAATTATCCCCAAAACTCAATATAAATCATGAATATAACCCTTATATGATGCAAATAACATGGAATAACATGTAATAAAATGTAAAGTTCATGTAACCATTTTACATGCATCAGGCGTCATGCCCTCGGTGGCCTTATTCCGCCATTTCTTCGTTCCACGGCTGGGGAAGTCCAAGTGGATCGCTGGCGGTGTCTCTTTCTGCCTCCGGAGTGATGCGGCGCACCAGTACCCGGAAACATTCACCAAGGCCTTTGTTGGAGAATGGAGGCACAAATGGTACTTCGTCGAAGCTGATGGGACCAACCCCCATCTGATGACTCCATTTTATCCAGCGGAGCGATTGGCACATTCCAAGGAAAGAAGCTCTCAAGGGGAAGCCCTGGCTCTGACCATTAACAAGCTGTATGCGCTCCGTGCAAGGGGAGTGACGGGCGCCATGATCCTGGCAGACTTTCTTCGCAGAGGGATTACTCCTTTGCAGTTCCAGAGCCGCCCGCTCTGGGAACTCGTTCAGGTGGGTAGCAGCCTTCCACGGTCCAGATTCCACTTGACAGAGACTACCTGGGCTCTGACCATGGGCTATGTGTTGCCATGGGTACCCTTTGAATTCCAGGATGAGGTCTTGCCGCCGTTCGAGGATCCAACCGCTGACGGCATCCGATCTTTAATGCCAGCGTGTAATGAGTACGGGGTGGCGGGTACTACCAAGATTGAGCCCCCGCCGGCACCCAAAGCACGCAGCCTTCAAGGAGAGAGGCCAAGGGGGCGGAGCCTTGCCCACGGGGATGTTTCCCCTGAAGAACCGGGTCTTCGGATGACGAAGGCGACGAGGCGGCTCCTCCGGGAGTGCCTTGCGGGCGCGGAGGCCCCGGTGCTCCTTCCGGGCGGCGACAAACCCGCCGGGAGACGGACCTCTGGAGCAGCCAGCGCCACCAGGCTCGCCGTCGATGCAGGAGTCTGACCAGGCGTCGGAGGCTATCCCTCCTCCCCTTGCAGACGTGGAGGTTGTGGAGGAGAGCCTGTCCTTGCCTGACCTCTTTGACGACTTGGTAAAGAAGAAATGGAGCTTCTCCGGTTCGAAGAGAGCCCGCCGGTAAGCTTCGCTGGCAACTGGCCTTGAACGTGAAGTTGCTTCCCTTTTGCCATCGTCCTGACTTCTTGTTCTGGTCTCTTGCACAGGAGCCCGACACCGGAGTGGCCAAGCAAACGGCCCCGGGAGGCGAAGACGCCGAAGCGACGAGCTCCACCGACACCTCCGACGGAGGCGACTCCGAGCCCCCGAGCCCCCGGTCCGCCCCAAGGATCAGGGAGGTGGCTCCAGTCGTTGCAGGCGAGGCGAAGCTGTTTGCGCGGAAGGCCCGGGGAAATGCGCGACGTGGATCCCCAGGCGACCTCTGGACCGCGCAGACTTGAAGCAGGCGGGTTCATCCCCAGGGGCTCGGCCCTTGGGAACGCTGACCCCTGCCTTGAACCCGGAGAGTTGAGGAAGGCCCCGGGTTCTCCAAGACATTCTCCAGCGTCTCGGAGTTCTTGTCCTTTGCCCGCGCCGAACTGGCGCGGTTGGTGCCCCCGACCTCCGGCGGCGGGGAGCACTCGCAAGCTCGCGAACTGCGGCTTTCCTCGGGGGAGGAGGCTCTTGGCGCCAGAGAGCTGAAGCTGGCGGCGGACGAAGAGCTGCTCTACGCTTGGGAACTGAGAGTGGCCAGCCGCGAGAAGGAGCTGGAGCGACGAAAGACCGAGCTGGAAGACGAAGAGCGCCGCTACCTCGGCACCATTGAGGAGCTCCAGATCAGAATGCGGGACGAGGACCGCTTTGAGCAGGGCCTGGAGAACGTGGCTAGCTGGGCTCGCAGCGAGGTCGAACATGACCTTCGAGCCAAAAGCAGAGCCGTCTCGTCACTAGGCAAGCAGGTCTCCAAACTCCAGAGCGAGCTCAAGAGCGAGAGGGAGAGGCGAGAACAGGCCGCCAAGGATTTCCAGAGAGCTAGGGGCGAAAGAGACAGCTTGTCCGCCCGGGTCGAGCGATGGCTGCCACGATCGAGGCGCAGAAGCAGGCTCTCAATGCAGCTGAGAAGTTCAAGCAAGAGGCCACGGCTGGCCGCATCGCCATGGAAAGAAGGATCCGGGAACTGGGCGAGGCGAACGATTTCTGGAAGGATAAAGATGCGCGCATGACCGTCCTTCGCAAGAAGGAGGCAAAGGAGCTGGCTGACGGGCGAACGGCGATGGAAGCGTCCAAATCTCAAGCTCAGATTGCGTGGCATCAACACGAGCAGGTGTCCAACCAGCTGAAAATAGTGCAGGTCGAGCTGGCGGAAGCAAGAGACGCACTTGAGAAAGAACAGCGACGATTCACACTCCACCGCCGCGATGATAACAACATCTTGCTCCAGATGAACCACGGGTCCTTGGATATCGTGAGGGAGTTCACGAACTTGGGAGTGCCTTCTCCGCCTGTTCTCATGGCCGACCATTCCACTCCTTCGTCCGCTATCCCGGGTTCTTGAAGTACGTGGCCTCGCTCATCAAGGGTATCAAGGAGCAGGCTAGCAGAGCCACTCGCCTTGCTGGGGAACAGGCAGTGAGGCAGGTGACGACCCGGTTTGTCACAGCACTTCGTCAGCGGCATCCGCAGCTTTCTTTGCTGTCCGAGCTAGAGGCGCCTGAACCCGAGACGCCGCTTCCTCCAGACGTGTCCCGCCAGGTGGAGGAAATCTTGGAGCGCCTTTCCCGCGAAGACGACCCGTGAACCTGTGAAGTCCTGAAAAGGACAATACCAAGGGCCGTGAACCATGCTTTTGTACTGATATTGCCAACTGGCTTATGAACTCATGCTTTTGAATGTAAATAACTTCTTCCCAAAGTATATAAGTTTTATTATACTCGTGGGGGCTTAACGCTCTCGGGAAGGATCCAAAGGTGTGAGCGCTAACCAGCCGTGGGCATTCAGACTGGTCCGAAATGCTGACACAGGGCGCAACCCCCCAAAGGACCCACCGTTTCCTGACCGCACGGACCTCAGCCCACGACTCCACTGCCCGAGGGAAACTGACAGTGTCATCGCGAAGGCGCTGCCCCAGGAGAACGCCCGCTTTCGCCTTAGCCAAAGCACATAAAACAGATGTACCCGGGAACAAGCCCGTGCAAGCACGTTTATACTTAGCTCGCGTTTTGATTCCTTCAGGCTACCTCGGTAATCGTTTAGTCGCGCTGCCGCCAAGGCGGGTCTTCTATGCCGTATTTCAGACATAATTCTGCCTTGCCCAGCAATTCTTGGCGGGGACAAGGTTTCCAACCGAGATAGCCTCCAATGCCGACTAGGGGCATGACTGGCTGGCTTGCGCCGGTCCGGAGACCATTGTGTTACTTGCTCGAGTTACCCGGAGACCACCCAACTGGTGATCCGGCGACTTGCTGGCGTATCAGAGACGCCGGTCCGGAGACCCTACGGTTGTCTTAGCTTTCTGGACCCGGATGTTCCTTGCTTGATGACCCGTCAATCTTGCTGGCACGTGCCGGTCCGGAGACCCTGAAGCTGCTTTACCCGCGGGATCCTGATGCCAGCCACTTAGCAATCCGGTACTTCTGAGGGGGTCCACTTGGTCCTGGCTGTATTGTGACGATGTGACCCGGGAGATCCCATTCTCCCTGGCCAAATCTCCGCAGATGAAGGTTTGATCCCAGCTAGCTGCAGTTTGCCCTTGACTGCTTTGTGTCTGTGGGGGGCCGGTAGTGGGCAAGGTTCCGGGGGCTCTTCAGTCTGAGTGGACGCATTGGCGAAAGTCCGGAAAGATCTTCCCTTTTGAGGAACCCCAGCTGTGGCGCTCCCCTTGGCTTTCTTGGGCTTCTTGTTGAGAGGGCAATCTCGGCTGATATGTCCTGGTTCTCCACATGTATAGCAATCACCGTTCTTCTGGCGTATCTGGATGTCGTTGAACTGTCGGCAATCTTCCAGACTATGCCTGTCAGATCTGTGGTACATGCACCACACTCCGGGCTGGCCATCTTTGCGCAGAGGAATCTTGAGCTCTTGGGGCACGTAGATGAGAGGATCTTCTTGCCGAGGCTCGCCTTTCGTGTCTTGGTCGAGGTTTTCTTCCTCCGGAAGCGGCACTGTGGTTGGCGCGTCGGAACAGAGTTCCTCCTTCACTCCATGCGTCCATGGGGAAAGAGGGACATCAATGTTCGTGGCACCTTCCTCAGGTCTTCCCTTGCTGACCAGAGAGCTGACATAAGCGGCGGGAGGAACGAAATGGACTCCAAAGGCGCGATCTTCAGCTGCAGGTGCTGGCGAGGACTCGTCAAGAACGAAGCCGAGACCAGGGTACCGCAGGAACTCCAAGGCTGCCTTTCCCTTTCTCTTCTTTGTCATCTTGGCCGTCGGATTCGGCACCTCACTTGTGAGAGCCGAAACTAATGCTGCTCCGAAGGCGCCGGGGGTCTTGGAGCAGATCTTGTCACGGACGAGAAGCTCGACGCAGAACTTGACGATGAACTTGACGATGAACTTGGCGCTGAACTTGAGGTCGATGAAGAAGAAGACGAATCCAGCGCTTGCGCCCCCTACCTGGCGCGCCAGATGTCGTGTCTCGATGCACGGACACCGGGAGTATAGGATACCCCTTTTAGGTTCGGCACGGGGCGCGAAGGAGGCTGAGAATCGTCTTCTCGGGCGGAGTCTAGATCAAGCTCTCCTCTCCACGATCAAAGCATGCAACCAAAGGGACACAAGGAGCTACCCAGGTTCAGGCCGCCCGGAGGCTAAAAGCCCTACTCCTGCATGTCTGGATTGATGGGTTCTTCATAGTGTGGCTTACAATGGAACCTCCCGGATGGGGTACCCGGAAGGGTTTTGGCTGGAGGTAGAAGAAGGACAGATCCTGACCCGGAGGAGATCACCTTCCCTCTACCTTCGCAGCCCTAGTCTAGTCTTGCTCTGGTTCGACTTGTTCCTCCGTTCGACCTCCCCCTCCTCCGTGCCTTGGTCCTCCTTTTATAGGCTAAGGGGTTGCCACAGGGTCACGTGAGGGGCACAAGGGACCTTCGGCGTGAAGGACCCTCTTATCTAGTTTAGGGGAGACGTGGCCTCTTCTCAGCCTAGCGTCTCCTTTGGGTTAGGTGGGAGCGTCCGCCTTGGGGTGGACAGGGGCTGACACCACCACAGGCTGTGCTTCCTGCCCGCGCTACTTCGCCTTGCTTCCCAAGTCTTCTGAGATCTTCTAGCGTGAGGTGGAGAGCTTATCCACAGTGATGTGGGGAATACCCGAGAGGGAGCCTGGCCTCCTGCCGGGAACTCGGGCTCTCGGGTCCTTCCTTGCCTTTTTGCTTGGTTCGGGGACCCGGCAGGCCCCCAGGACCGGAGCCCTTTGTCGACGTAGGCCTTGCTTGGCCTTCGCGGGGCTGACGGTGAACCCGCCAGTTTGATTTGAGTCTTGGCCTTGTCCATCTTCTTCTTGAGCCCACATGGGGTGGACCCACTTTGGCAGCACTAGGTGAACCCCGTGTTCCACTGCTGCGACAGTTGGGGTTTACGACGAGTTTCGTACGCGATTTGAGCTTTCTGCTCTCTGATATGGGCTTCTCGGCCCCTTTGCACCGTTCGATCAGGCCGGCTCCCTGGAGCCGGCGTGAACAACGATTTGATATATTCTTGCGCGTACCAACTTTCGTGCATCTACTCTCGCTGACCATGCCGGCATAAAACATCGCAAAATAACATAGTTTCGGCCATATAGGCCATGTTTGTCGGCCATCTCGTCCATAGTTCAATGCCGGCATACAAAATTGTTAAAACGACCAAAGTGTGATCACTCTTGGTCCATATAGTACCTTTGCTTCTTGATGTACCGTGCGGCAGGCCCAATTCCTTCGTGTCGCCGTTACTGTGTGTTGGGGGTGTATATCTATTGTGCCATGGATCTGATGGGGGTGTATATACTGTCTGTGCTTTCGCTTGTCACGCGATGTGATGTATCTAATTATAGTTTTACATCTGACCCTAGACAATGACCTACGACAAGGATACTATTCTGGTCACACTGTACAAGAATACAGGGTTGTAGCTACATTGTTTTCTTTAGCATCCCTGAGTCTCATCATGAGTGCTGGCTACGTGAACTTCTCCGCGAACTCTATGGTACACCGTTCTCTATATCCGTTCGTCTTAACAACGTTTTACGTTAACACGATTTACATTGTTTGCAATGAACGAAGTTGCTTTAGCAACAGACTGATTGATTCCCTTGTCTGCATCTAAGCAGGTGATGCACGCGCGGACGTGTAGGCTGGTTTGAACGAAATTCCCCCAGTCCAACATATTTAACTTGAGAGAAAACGTACAGTTGGCTGTAGCAAACGCAGATGGTGTCTTTTGAAACAAAAGATGTCACTGTTTACCCGTGGGTTCTGATCTTGGAGAGGGAAAACTTCCGATGAGCACGCGAGAAGATGAGGTTGAACCAAAGTGTTTGACAAGGAGTGGAGACAACACATGTTACTGAAATAGGCATCTTTGTTTCTTTTTGTACGGTGGCACCAAATATGATTCCTGTTGTCAGAACGTGTCCATAATAATGAAACGTTAAGACATCAAGAAATAGATACACTCAGATTAGTTTATGTTTTTATCTGATTGGTTACTCTTCTCTGGAATGGCCTTTTTCGTCTGGATTGCGACTGCGTGTTTTGTGTTTCTCGGCTTCTTTTGGCGGATGATGATATTACGGAGGTTGCTGAGCTTGTGTTAATTGGTTTAGTTTATCGTCATCCGAGCAGGTCCCTTAGGTGAGAAGGCATCGAGCATATCCGGTTGCTTATAGATGAACGGACGAGATTGATTGGGAAATGTGAGGGGGCGGTTGCGTGGTTATTAAACTGGCTCTTGGGGCCGTTCGGTATGACTGGAGTCGTACTTTTATTTAGGTCGGCTTAGCGTGGCGTTAGACTGTATATGGCTGTGGATTGAAAAACTCGGCCATTATTTGCGCACGACTCAAGTGGTGATCTGTCTTTTTTTTTTGGTCTCTCTAAGCCGACAGAGAATATAGATAATCAACGACGGCAATGACAAAATCTTATAAACGACAACTCCAGTCATCCGACTCCAGCTCATCTCAAGCAAAGTAAGCCGGCAGATATCTCCGGCTCCATCGCATCCTCAAAGCCGACTCGAACAACAAATCGAACGCGAGAAAAATAAAAAAGACAGTGATCCGACTCTATCCCGTGCTCACATCCGGAACCGTTCAATAAAACAACCCGCTATCTGCAGATGTCACCTATTTTATGGGAAAACACGATTCATGCAAAGTAAGCCGGTAGAAAATGACGGCTCCATTCTCGGGTTCCATCACATCTCGCAGCCGACTTGAACAACAGATCGAACGAGAGAAAAACAAAAAAGGTAAAGACAAAAAAATGCACGAATAAAAAAACCCCGGAAAGATCCAAACATAGCAATCCCGACCAAAATAAAACGAAAGAATACAACAAAAATTCTAAATAATCCAATAAAAAAGCAAAAACCTTATTGGTTTCTCCGTTTTAATGCACCGTCCGGTCACGCCGACTGTCTGGAGTCCGCGTGACCAGTCTAGAATAAAGAGAAGGGTGTTGACTTCTCCGTCTTAATGCACCATCCGGCTTGAGGGACACGTGGGCACACTATTATGCTAGATCTTTTACTCGATTTCTTGCTCCCGCCATGAGTCGTGCACGCTAGGTATTGTTTTCTTCACCGAGCAGTGGTAGGTCGGCCTTCTTAGTGTTTTCAATTCCTTGGTGACGGTTGATTATTACCATTGTGTATGCCGCGTCGTCATCACAGGGCTTGGGGGGTCGTGCGCCAAGACGCACCCTATGTTTTACTTTCAATCTATGTGTGGACAATTCGTTGTAGCCCGAGTGTCTAAGTCAGTACTTATTACACATATACTTTATAATTTTTAATCGTTAATTATCTCCATCGTGTATGTCGTGTCGTCAACAAAGAGCTCGGGGGAGCGTGGCTTGGCGCAACCTGAAATCTAGTTTGATATTAAGTGCTCTATTGTTTCTCCTCTGATAAGGCCCACACACATCTTGCTATCCTACACTCAATCAAAGAGTTCCTCTATGAGTCGACAGCATCCTTGTACAAAAAAAAGAGTCGACAGCATCAAAGACAGAGCATGAGCTAGTCGTTGGCATATTTCTTCGATGGAGAAGGTCCTTCGATTTTTTTTTTCTTTTGAGAATCCAGAAGGTCCTTAGATTGCAGGAACTGCTGGGCGAGAAGCCAGGGTAAATTGAAAGAAAGCCCGATGCAAACAAGTGCTTAACGAAAGTGAAAAAACAAAAAACAAGTGCTTAACGCAAGCCCAGTTAAAAGAAGCCCTAGACACCCTACAAAGGTTAAAAGAAGCCCAAGTACCCACGCGGCCACGTTTACGAAAACCCTAAATCCCCAGGTCCAACAGATCCGACTCCTCCGCATCAGATCCAACGGCCAGGACACCCTGACCACCCACTATAAAGACCGCTTGCTCCCACGGCTTCTGTTTTTTCTTCCTCCCAGTCCCAGCCACCGCCGCCGTAATCCCAAGCGAAGAACCCCAAACCCGGCCGCCGCCATGACGACGAGCTTGAAGAAGAACCGCAAGAAGCGCGGCCACGTCTCCGCCGGGCACGGACGTGTCGGCAAGCACCGCAAGCATCCCGGAGGTCGCGGTAACGCCGGTGGCATGCACCACCACCGCATCCTCTTCGACAAGTACCATCCTGGATACTTCGGCAAGGTCGGCATGCGCTACTTCCACAAGCTGAGCAACAGGTTCCACTGCCCCACCGTCAACGTCGACCGCCTCTGGTCGATGGTGCCAGCCGACAAGCTCGCCGAGGCCGCCGCTACCCCCGGCAAGGCCCCCGTCATCGATGTGTCGCAGTTCGGCTACTTCAAGATCCTCGGCAAGGGGATGCTCCCGCCCAACACGCCCATCGTCGTCAAGGCCAAGCTCATCTCCAAGATTGCCGAGAAGAAGATTAAGGCGGCCGGCGGCGCTGTCTTGCTCACCGCCTAGGTACGTACGGGCCGGCGGACGCAGGGAGATGGAGGAGAGAGAAGGGACTAGTTTCTTAATCCTTGTGTTGAACTTCGATTTAGCTCTACTTTTTGTTAAAGACATTACTGTATGGTATGGCTACTTGGAACTGTGGTGTCTTATCAGATGTTCTATATCCAGTTATCAAGCAGATTTATATCAAATATATGTGCCTTTTTTGTGTTAACTACAGAGTGATGTTCTCATCGTTGCATCAAATATTGCACCTTGGGTGCAGAGGAAACCAAACTTTATGTTCGTCCTTCCAGTTCACTTGCTGGTTTAGGTTCAGTACTTTAGGTTCTTATGCATTAGTTTTGGCTAATTTAGGGCATTGTCTGTTAGTAGTTTTCGGTATTGCTAAACGGAATGTTGTGCAATGTGCGTGGAAAAAAGTTATGAATGTCAATTTTAGTCTAGTGTATTTTGATCAGCCTTGGCATGTAAATTTCTGTCACTAGTATAGTATGATGTTTCCTTTCAACAAAATTAGCTGTCAGCTTAAATGTGGTTTCCTCTGTGATGTCTTGATGCGATTATTTGTTGTTCTATATTTGTGTTGGAAACTACGATTTAGCTCTACCTTTTGTTTAGATGTTCTGAAATCGTAATATTGCGCCTTGTGTGCATAAGAAACCAAAGTATGTCTTCCTCCTACTAATTCTTTTGGTGGTTTAGTTCAGTACTTTAGGTTTGAATGCATTGGGCTTCTGTTTGTAGGTTTCTGTGTTGCTAAACAGAATGCTAATGTGGGTAATAGCTATGAATGTCCACTTTAGTCAAGTGTATTTTGATCAGGCTTGGCATGAAAATTTCTATTGAATAGTTGTTGTTTTGTTACCTTGGATTCAACAAAATTAGGTCTCAAAATTATTGTTTCGTTGCTGCTCAAATGTGGTTTTCTCTGTGATGGCTTGTTGGGATTATTTGTTTGGTTCTATGCTAGTTGGCTCTGAGATCGCTTGATTTACCAGTCTAATCCATTTTATGTGACCTTTGTGTAGTTTTCCTCTTCTGATTTGCCCTATGTGTGGGTATTTGCTGTGTGATGACTGATGACCGACAACCTTTAACTATTTGTTGATCAGTATTGTAGTTTTGGCTAATGAGAACTTGATTTATGTGCTGGTGGTGCAATCACTGCATTGTTGTTTGGAATGTCAAAGCATGATTCGTGGCCAACCTTTTTTGTTAACATAGTTAACCCGTTGTATCTGGCAATAAATCATTGCTGGGATATATTTCTGTTGCTATACCTAATGTGCCTTTACAAAATTCATGTAGCCTTGTGTATATTTATTGACCAAATTCCTAGTCCTATGCTTGCACAAAATGCAGCAACCAGCTTCTACTTAAGCTGTTCTGACATAATCCCTTTTCAAATTTTTGTGATAATTACGGGAACCAATCATGTTGAACATGTTTTCTTGGATGTTTGACCACATTTTGGTGTGGATGTTGTGAATCTTTGTTTATGTTCATCTGTGCTATAAGCTTTGTGAAGACTTGAGCAAAAAAACAGTGTACTTGCCTCTTTTTTGAGCGGTGGGGCTGCCAACATAGTTGGTGATTAAAACAAACAGTAAATTAGCACAAATAGCTTAACCAAATTAAGATCTTAATCTCTCCTATCTAAAAGAAGAATTTTGTTCCTCAGTCTGCCAACGCACGCACTACATCAATCCCTTTCGTCCCACTTCGTCGCATTCTGCCCTTCCTTCGTCGCGTGGTCTGGCCCCACGCCTCCCGCACTCACCCTCCACTCGCAGTCGCCCTCCTCCCGCTATCGCCCCTCTCCCCCGCATCTGGTGGCTGGCCGCCGGATCCACCCGTCGCCTGCAACATGAGAACGTTGACGACGAGATCGACGTGGACTTCGACGGCGGCGCGGTCCTGGTCTGCCACGTCTTGGAGGGTACTCCCTTGGCCCTTCTCCCTCGAGTTGGGCCCGTCCTGCGGCCGCTGGCTGAGATAGGGATGGAGGAAGGTACCCTCCTTCGCGAGTGGTGCTAGGTGTTGACCTAGACCTGAGAGGCGGCCACATCGTGCAGATCACCGCCGGATGGGCGCTCCCACAGGATCCAGCAACCGGCGCGGACGGATCCATGGTCTCCCTCGAGACTGGTCAATTACGCGAGTCTATTTGTGGCTTTCCTCATGTCTAGCCGCCGACGCGCTCGTCTGTGGCCGATGTCCAACCAATCTTTCTGCCGGCGCAGCAGCTCGATGACGCGGCGTCGTCTTGGCGCCGCCAACGGCAAAGTCCTGGCAGACATGACTTCCTACCGTTCCTCTCTCCGCGTGCTGCCGTAAGTACTCCCTCATCCTGCCGAGCTCGCGTCTTCGCCGTCGCCGTTGCCTTCGCCATCGCCGGGAGGAGTGGCTGGTGACCTCAGGCAAAGCGGGGTCTCGTCGTCAGCGACCTAACCACCTCCGTCTACTCCTCAGGTACACTACCCCTTTCACAATCTCTCCATCTCTCTCCCTGATAGGTTGTGGCATTCCCAACGAGGTGGTTGCCTGTGGCAGTATCTGAAGTTTTGATGGGCTCTTATACAGGTCATGATTCATACATTCCAACTTGGTTTGGATCTGAATTTTGAGATGCAATTTCTCATATTTTGTAGGTCTTGGTTCATCGGAGAAACTTGACGAGAGCTTCACACGTTCATGAAGTTTCAGGTATGCCTTTGTGTTTAGAGATGTCACACGTTCATCAACCTTCTGTCTTACTTTTTTTTAATTACCTTTGTGTTTAGAGATGTCACCGCATGATTGGTGTCCTTAACTTGTTTTCCCTCCTTGCTTTTAATTACGTAGTTCATCAGCACGAGTTTGAGTGAATTTGTTTTTTGTGCTGAGATGCAAGACAGTACCGTATCTGCCTGTCTATCCAGCCCTCTCTACTACTAATCCAATGAACTACAGTTGGTGTTTCCTTTTCTTTTCTAGATGCACCATGTGCAGTTTGAATACAATAAGAGATTAATATTTAAGTGGAGGTGTCAACACAAGAGAAACAAATCCATTGCTACACTGCTCAATTGATAAAGTAAGGCGTTGCTTGATTCTTGCAGCTGCAGATGACTATATCTCTAAGTTTTAACACTTTATTGAGACATATGTAATTTATTCCCAACTTTTCATTACACACATAAATGAAAATATAGTATGGACATACTGGACTATTATATTTTAGTGTGAAGTTACTGACAATGGGGGTCTTTTTCCTGTTTTATAGCTCTAATGGCTTGCTGCTACTGGATTTCTTTTTCTAGGTTATTTTACTACTTACTTTGTTAAATATGACCTAAAATTTATAGTTATGGGTACTTACTGAATAAAAAGTACACAAACCTGCCCTACCGTGGTGTTGATTTTACCGTTTAAAATGGAGTAAGGCTTGGTGCCACTTGACAACATAGACAAGGTACTGCTCAACTCTGCATTTCTTGTACCCTGATTTTTTCTGATTGCAAAAGAGTTGTTCTATAGTGGCTTCAAGCTCTGTTCATTGCTTCCATGCTCATCTTTTTCCGTTTGTATAATGAATGATCTAAATGTTGCTTAACTTGGCACCTAACTAGCACAAAGTACTGTTTGTTTTAATTACACTCTCTTATGAGTTGCAAGCTTATCTAAACTTTATCCACAGCTGTTCAAGTGCATTTTAGACAACTGAAATTGTATGGCTTCAGGTTGACTTTGGTTAAATAACTTACTAACTGAGAACTGAATATTCACAATTTTCCACATTTACTAACTAGGCAAGAACGTGTATCCAAAAGATGCTTGAATTCATATTTGTTACCATGCCGTCGTACGTACTCCTGTATCTTACAATTGTGATTCATTTTGCCATCATAGGCTGGGGAAAACGAGGCAGAATAACTGAGTTCTTTGAGGGTACTGACCAGTGCAAGTATTTTAGTTGTCGCTTGTTTTTCCTTCCAGAGGATACCGGTTCATATTGATTGAGAATTGTGGTTGTATGCTTATCTATGTTTAGTGAGGCGAACAACTCTTATACCGCTGATGTTACTAAACCGGCTTCTAGGATTCTATACCTCCCCTCATTTCTGCCTCTTTGCCTGCAGGTTAAGTCTTTTTTGACGCGGCTTACAAGCCCTGGGTGGATGCTTCCTCTGCAGGGCTGGGAGTATATTTGTGCAACCCTGATCTCAGTCTCAAGCTTTATGTCCAGGCTGCTTCATCCTCAGTGAATTCAGCGCTTTAGGAGGAGGCGCAGACACTGGTGCTGACTGTTCATGCTATCAAAGCACTAGGATGAAGCAATGCCACCTTCCTGATTGTCAGGTTCTTATTTACTCAGTTACGACAAATGATCTGGTGGCTCGGCCTGGCGGTCAAACAGACCGTGGCGAGCACTGACTGGACAAAGAACCGTCGAGCTGATAATGCCACAGCTCACGCCTTTGCCAAGCGGAAGATCGATTTCATTCCCGTTGTTCTGCACTATGTAAATCAAACTTGTCTCACAGTTCAAAAAAAAAAAAAAACTTGTCTCAGCCACCCTTTTGGGATGTTGCAGTCTATACTATGTTGCTGAACAAAATCTGACCTTGTCAAAGAAAGAAAAGGTACAAATGGCCAATGACGTGGACCTGGATTAGTATATAATAATTAACAGAAACTTATTGAATAAGTTCAACATGATCAGAACCAGTTTCACATCAAGTATGCTGGTCGTCGCTGTGGAACGAACAAATTCCATTTCGTTTCTTGAAAGCATCCTTTGAAAACGATGATGGTCACATCCCTGAATTTGTTCACGCTGCTGGGTGGCACTTTGATCGGTCGCTTCTAGGATAAGAGAATTCATGTACAAATCAGAGAGAAAATAAACATATATATACACGTGCGGATTAACTGAACCATGTAGTCGCTAGCGCCTACCGTACCTCAGGATTCGTGTGAGATTAATCATTTCCATCTTGCTATTCCCATGTGACAATATTCATAGGGTCCGTCTAATTCTCAGTCGGCTGACGTCAGCGACGTGTGTACTTATACCCATGCGGTCAGCTGGTAAAAAAGGTAGTATTGTACGTGCATGCACCCGGCTGGCCCCTACGCTAGCTGGTACTAGCTCGTACTAGCAAATCAGTTGGATGGAACAACATTACTTTTTGCTCGTACGCATGCACCCGGACCCGGCCGTCCCTTTCTGGTTACCTTCTTGTTTGTTGTTCATATTAATTCCTACTTATCGTGTAATTAGTAGAACCTAAAATTCAGTTTCAACTGAAAAAAAACTTATTTGTAGAACCTAAAATTCAGTTTCAACTCCAGTTGCAATTGGAAAAAAACTTATTTGCAACTCCACTTGCAATTTAAAAAGGCAAATTCAGTTGCAACCCGTGTTGAAACTGAGAAAACTCGGCCGCAATTGCACTTGCAAACTTAACAAATCAGTTTCGACCACACTTGCAACTGAAAAAGTCAGTTGCGATTCCACTTGCAACTAGAAAAAAGTACATCCAACAGCATCACACATCAGCAACAAAAATTCTCGGTTGTGGCTTCACTTGCAACTGGGAAAACCCCAGTTTCACCTCAATTGGAAATGAAAAAAAACACAGTTGCAACTCCAAATGCAACTCAAACAAACAAATTCAGTTGCAACCCCAGTTGAAACTGAGAAAAACTCAGTCGTAACTCCACTAACAAATTGAAAAAAGTCAGTTGCGACCCCACTTGCAATTGAAAAATTCAGTTGCGACCCCACTTGAAACTGAAAAAAAGCTCAGATACAACCACAACACACAACAACTAAAATTTACAGTTACGGCCAACTTGCATCGGGAAAAGTCAATTTCAACTCCAGTTGCAACTGGAAAAAAACTCAGTTGCAACTCCAATTGCAACTCAAAAAACATATTCAGTTGCAACTCCACTTGCAACTCAAAAAAACATATTCAGTTGCAACCCCAGTTGCAACTGAAAAAAATTAGTTGCGACTGATGACAACTCAGTCACAACTCCAGTAGCAAACTCGAAAAAGTCAGTTGCGACCCCGTTTGCAACTGGAAAAAATTAGTTGCGACTCTACTTGTAACTGAAGAAAGCTTAATTATACCCCATTTAAAACTAAAATTCTTAGTTATGACTCCATATATAACTGGGAAAATAAAAATTATAAAATAAATTGAGTTGCAACCGTCACTCTTCCAATTTATATTGGGTTGCTAGAAACTATAACAAAAAGCCTGAGACTAGCAGCAGCGCATCTGCGCATGGACGTATACCAGCAGGCCATACAAAAAAACAAAAGCAAATGCCTAATGCAACCCTAGTACATTAACGACAACGGACAAGGACAAAAAAAGGAATCTTGAAGCATGCAGCCACACACACGCGTTCACCAGTCACCACACACGCTGCTCCCACGCGCAAAAGGGCCCAGACAAAAAGACAACAAACACGAATCTTTAAGCAAACAATCAACGGCGCTGGACATGATTGAGCACTAAGCTAATTCTCAGTCGACTGAGAATTAGCAAAACCGATATTCATAACCCGTTGCAACGCACGGGCATTTGGCTAGTAACACACAAATATAGCATTCATAATAGACACAAACAATATCACGGCAGCAGCAGAAGAAGTGACTCATCGATCATCGATGAGATGCTCGTCGCATTTTATGACAAATCTCGATGTCATAGTAGTCGTTGGTGAGTGGTGACCCTGTGTAGTTGCCAACTTGCTTTTTTCCGAGAGTAAGTTGCCAACTTGCTGAACCCTGAAGAACAACAAGCAAGCAGTAGAATACTCGTGCGCATTTTATGACAATCTTATGCAGGAGTAGTCGAAGATGATGACCCTATGTAGTTGCTAACTCGCTGAACCATGAAGAACAATAAGAAAGAAATAGAGTAATTCACAAGAGAGAATGGACACGGTTATTTCATGTTGCGTACCTAAAAACTTTAATCCGAGCCTACAGGTAGGGTGATCCAACTACGCTTGTGTTCGTCACCCCTACAATCTCGCCACGGCCGTGCCATCTCACAAGAGACAATCGTAGCGAGCTAGAGTAGGTCTACTCTACTGAAACAGAAACTAACTGAAACCACTGACGATCTCATAAGTCATATGTACCTAGATTGCTTTCCATCTCATATGTATCTAGATTGCTTTCGAAGGATCTCATCGAGAGCCTTGCTTCCTTTGTGAGATCTCAATATACAAGCTTGAACAAGATTTTTCAACCTAACATTCTCTTCTTTCGTAGGCCATGGCCTGTGTCTCCATAAATGGAATGTTGGTAGAATCGAAGACAATAACAAAACTAAATGCTTCTGGATGCAGAGCACTATCCGTTGATGATGATGAAGCAATATATTTATATAGCTCAATTCATTTCAACAAGGGGGTTTAAGTCCATCTTGATCTGTACTCATTTGCTGTATAATGAGAGATTCATTTTTATACTGAAGTTTCTCATTACCAATTGTCAAGCACTTAAGTTTCTGCTTTTTCTTGAGAGACTCAAGATTCAACTTCTCATGGTTTTTTAAGATGCTTCATAAGTTTCAGTGAGTTCAATAGCGGTCCAAGTGGGATGGGGAGTTCTTCTCTATAGCCCCTACCCGATCGCGCACGAGCAAAAGCAGGGGAATCGCCGGGCTCTCTTATGGGACGGGGAGTTCTTCTCTGCAAGCCCTCTCGGCCGAATGCGAGCACATCGGGGGTGAGCCAGGTCTCCCCCTCCCCTCCTCCCCCCTCGCGCCCTCCCTGGCCGAATGCGAGCATAGCGGGGCCACGCCTGCTCCTCACCCGCAATCACAAGCCTCTCTAGTCACCCTCCGCAGCGATGAGGTCGGTTTCTCTCTTATGAGAGGGACGACAATGGAGAGAGATGAGGTAGTGAGGCTAATTAATAGATGCGGCTAACCACAAGCCTCTCTAGCCACCCTCCGCAGCAATGAGGTCGATTTCTCTCTTATGAGAGGAACGACAATGGAGAGAGATGAGGTAGTGAGGCTAATTAATAGATGCGGCTATCGAGATTAGAACATGTGTCTTTTCTGGAACTAACTCATGGGCACCAGGGTTGTCGTTCGCGGGTATGCGCCTCTCTCTTTTGAGAGGAACGGCAAATGAGAGAAATGAGGAAGTAAGGCTAATTAACTGATGGGTTATCGAGATTCGAAACGAGTGTCTTTTCTGTACCTAAGTCATGGGCACTAGGGTTGTCGTCTGACTGTGCACCCGTGAGTTATGTTATGTACAATGGTGCATAGTAGGCACTTTTTATTGACGGAGCAAACTTGAACATTAGAAGCTCCATATCTGCAACTGATAGAGGCAAAGGTGTCCCGATCTTTCGATGAGAGATAACTATCGATTTGGGTGGCGTCGACGTTGACGATCCGACTACAAACGTGCGACGACGTTGCGCCTTGACAATCGCTACACCAACTCCGGGAGGTTATTGACAGCGCCGTAGCACGGTCGACCCAACCACTAGGGTCCAATTCCTACAGGCAACCGAAGAACAAGCAAGAATTGAGATGCAATCTGAATATTGCGAATATGGATGAACTACAAATAAGTTGGGGTTCCGATAGCGATCTTGATCTGGTCTATTGGACACAAACGAAGAACACGAAGTTGCAACAATGACTAACTTTTTGATTAAACAAAACCCAAGTCTAAACCTAGATGATAGCTAGCTATTTATTGGCAGTGGCCGTCTCACAGTCTTCGGATCCCAATCGGTAGTCCTGGGCCTGGTGCATTATACGTAGTAATCCTGGGCCAAACCTTGTACGCATGCAAGTATAGCATGCATAACCAGGCCCACCTTCTTTATGTTTTTGATGCACCACTCGTACAAGGCATAACAGCCAGCTCTCCCTGGTGCAAACAGCTATTTTGGACTTCCTTCCGTCAGTGGCGGACGCAGAAAAAAATTGGAGGGTGGACACACTTGAAAAAAAAGTGGGCAGACAATATATACATCTAAAAAAGTGGGCAAATGACAATATATACAGCAAAAATTGTAGATCAATACATACTTCTCAAATTTGTGTGATCTCAATGCAAAATAGTTCAAACACATAAATAAAATCTTACATTATAAAATATAACATAAATAGAAAACTACATCACTATGATTTTTTTGTAACTCTACGCTCTCTCATTGCCATGAAAGATTCAACTATGGCATCTTCACTTACTTCCAAAAAACACTTCTCGCTCAATAAATGTCACTAAGCAATGGTTCAAGAGCTCATCACCCATGCTATTTCTCAACTTATTTTTCACTAGACTCATTGCAGAAAAGACTCTTTCAACACTCGTCGTCCCCACAGGTAAGATCAATATCAATTTGAGAAGCAAGTAGACCAAATCATAAACAAGATGTTTTTTTTTTTCAACAAGCATAGTAGAGAGCTCACCAAGATGATTTACACATTTGAACCTATCGTCTTTTCTCATGTCATCAATAAAGGTTTCAAGTTGGAACTCAACAAAGAAAATTGAACAAACAACATATACAATAAATTGATAATTGCTTGCTAGTTGGAGACAAAAATTGTGCTTATTCGGTTCAGTTCGGTTGAGGCAAATCCAGTAGCAAAATTCCACCACGAATAATGCATCAACAGTGGTGGCGGCCGACGGTGGGGGAGCCGGGAGCCCAGCAGCTAGGTGGGGGAGCGCAGAGCGCAGAGGTCGGCAATGTCTGATAAATTCCTAGCGGGTGGCAGCGGTGGCTGGCCTAGTCGAGCGGGCGGCGGCCGACGGTGGGGGAGCGCAGAGCACGAGAGCGGGGCGGCGGGGATCCCGGAGCGGGCCCGTCGGCTGGTAGCGAGGGAGCCAACAGTGGTGGCGGCGGCCGGCAGCGGGGGAGCCGGGAGCCCAGCAGCTAGGTCGCCGCCATGGTCGCTGCACGAACAGAGAGCAGGACTGTGTGTGTTGACTACCTGTTCGTCTCGTGCATCTAGATCGATGGAAAAAACAAGGAGCAGAAAAGCCCAACATAGGCCCAAATCTGCTTCAGATATGGGGGAGGGGTCGATTTTTTTTCCAAAATTCTGGGTGGGCCGCGGCCCACCCTGCCCACACTCTGCGTCCGCCCATGCTTTCCGTGACTTGATTGATCAGCTCCATGCAGGTACGTTTCTCTTGCGCCAAACCCTTGCCGGAACCGATCGCATTTTCACACGAGGCTTGTACATGTCCCTTCTAATTCTGCATATTAAAAACATAAATGTAGTAATTTTGCTCATAATAAAGGAATAATATATTTTATAATTACTACTAGAATTCACCTGAAAAGTATGTCTATTTAAATCAGATTCGGTCGTATCCGGGCTAAGCATGTCCTTATCAGCAACAGTCGTGGTTGTTACATGCTGGCATATATGGGACGCTCGCAACGATACCCGAAACAATTAAGCATCCTTGCATCATATGTCAGGCAGACATCCCGCACCGGCTGCGCGATGGACACCGCCACCTGAAGGTACGGTCTGTATGCATGTCGATGCAGCCTTGTTCCCTGATGAAGGTCGTATGGGATGGGGTGCCGTGCTCCGTGATCATCGTGGGGATCACTGACGGAGTTTCCTGATCCTGAGGTGGCTGAAGGTCCGGCCATCCGACAAGCGCTGATGACACTTCGCGACCATGGCTTTCAGAATGTTTGTCATTGTTTATGATTGCCAGACGATGCTCCGGTGTATCTCCTTGTCGGCTCGGGACCGGTCTCTAGTTGGATCCGTGGTGAAAGATATCAAGGCTCTTTCAAGCATGTTTTAAGATCCTCGAATGTCATCGCACACCGCTTAGCTCGTTTCTTCGGAACACTTAGCTTGTAATATTTCTGTTGGTGTTATCGGTTATCCGCGGTTTTATCCGGGCTGAACTTTGTATTGGCATTATGTGATTAATAAAGTGCGATGTTCTCCCTCTCAATATTTTTGTTTGCGTTTTTCTAATTTTTCACTACGATCCTTTGAAGCCCCGGAAGAAAAAGGAAAAAAATATCGACGCCTGAGAGATTCGAAGATCCGGTGTATCTCCTTGTCGGCTCGGGACCGGTCTCTAGTTGGATCCGTGGTGAAAGATATCAAGGCTCTTTCAAGCATGTTTTAAGATCCTCGAATGTCATCGCACACCGTTTAGCTCGTTTCTTCAGAACACTTAGCTTGTAATATTTCTGTTGGTGTTATCGGTTATCCGCGGTTTTATCCGGGCTAAACTTTGTATTGGCATTATGTGATTAATAAAGTGCGATGTTCGCCCTCTCAATATTTTTGTTTGCGTTTTTCTAATTTTTCACTACGATCCTTTGAAGCCCCGGAAGAAAAAGGAAAAAAATATCGACGCCTGAGAGATTCGAAGATCCGGTGTATCTCCTTGTCGGCTCAGGACCGGTCTCTAGTTGGATCCGTGGTGAAAGATATCAAGGCTCTTTCAAGCATGTTTTAAGATCCTCGAATGTCATCGCACACCGTTTAGCTCGTTTCTTCGGAACACTTAGCTTGTAATATTTCTGTTGGTGTTATCGGTTATCCGCGGTTTTATCCGGGGACGCGACTACACAGTGCGCGCGCACTGTTTTGCGCTACAGGGTGCCCCACCCGAAAAAGGAAGGTGCTCTCCCGCCTGTCCAAGAAAGGAAAGAATCACGTGCGTGTCTGTTTTTGTCGTTTTCCGTCCAGCTCGCCCGGACGGACGCGACCACAGATCATAATACACCCTGAACCCCACCCCCGGGCACGCAACCCTAGCTGCTGCTTCTCTTCTTCCTCCCCGCAGCCGCCAGCTGCTTCTCTTCCTCCAGCTGCCGGCAGGATTTCTTCAGGAAAAATACATCAGAAGCAGCCACAAAAACCCACGGCAACAAAAAACTCAAAACGCCAAAACACTTCCATCATCTATAGTTCTACACCAACCAAAACCTGCAGAAGTACATCAGTTCGAAAATTCCCAGGAGGAAGGTGCAACAAAATCCATCAGATTTGACATCCCCAGGAAAGCTGCAGGTGAGAACAGCAAAAAACTTCAGAAACTACCCCCTAGCTGCACAAAATAGAGTAAATCTTCCCTCCCTGCAACACACACCCCAGAAAACTTCAGGAACTACATTTTCTTGGGAATTCCAAAGAAAATCACAAATTGTTGCTAGTAGTTCCTGGGAAATCAATACTGCTGGTAGTAGTTGATGCAAAATAGTAGTACTGCAAAAGTAGATTGGTAGTAGTTCATGCAAGAACAGAGCAAAAGCCAGGTTCAGACATGGAGCATGTCCAGGTTCAGACATGGAGCATGTCCATGGAGAACTACAGCTAAAAACACATGGATGTGACCTGTAGTTTCTCCCACCAGTCCAAACTTAGAAACCACAATGATGCTTCCACTGTTCTATGAATTATGTGCTAGACCCTGAATTTCTGTACTGATCCTTTCTCCCCAGAACTCTGTTTGTTTGCACAGAAGCTTGTTCTCATTATCTTCACTCTTTTGAAAATGTAGAAGCTGTCATTTTTGTGTTGCCTGAAACAAAAAATTGATACAAAACATGTAAGAACAAGCATGAAAATTAAAGTAAAAAATGACAAGTGCATGAAACTACATGTATAGAGAAGAGCAACACTACTTGTAGTAAAAAAACTGAATTTTTTTGCAGATATGGACATGGACTTTGTGATTGGTGGGATTGATTTGAACATGCCAGCAGTGGATGATGATAGTGAGCCAGTTGTGATTGAAGAAGGTGCAGGGGTTCCTAATGTGGAACCAACTAATGCATCTGTGGACACGATGCCGTCTGGTGACACTGGTGCGGGCACAGGGCAGACACTATCTACCGATGATTCTGGAAGTGAAGATGAAGTACAATCGACACCAAGCAGCCAGACTAACATACAGACGCCATATCCTGACATGATCTTTGAGAGCTGGCAAGAAGCTAAGCTACATTACAACAAATATGCGAAGCATGTTGGTTTCTCAATCAAGTCCAGTACCTCTAGGCAATCTACTATTGACAAGCAGAAAGACAAATGTCTGTTTGTCTGCAACAAAAGTGGCAAATCAGAAGACATAAATGAGCAGGCTGTGCCGCCGGTAAGGCAGAGGAACCGGAGCATCACAAAGAGGACTGACTGCAGGGCGCGTCTAAGAGTTAAGAGGAGAGGAGAGAAATGGCATGTTACCATGTTTGTTGAGGAGCACAACCATCCATGCATTAAAAAGTTCAGTTTGAAGAGGTACTTAAGGTCACATAGAGGTATACCTAAAGAGGAGAAGGAATTCATCAAGTTGCTTCATAAGGTTAACCTATCCGCTGGCAGGGTGATGTCCATTATGGCTGAGTTGTATGGGGAGCTAGCAAATGTTCCATATATTAAGAAAGATGTTAGCAACTTCATGGCTACCATTGATGAGGAGACCACCAACAAGGACATGAAGATGCTGGTCGAGCAGTTCAAGTTAGTCCAGAAAGATGATCCAGACTTCATGTACAAAATACATAAAGATCATGCTAACAGTGCAGATCGTATTTTCTGGGTTGATGGGGCAGCAAGGAGAGTCTACAAGATTTACAATGACTGTTTGTCGTTCGATAGTACTTACATGACTAATATGTATAAAATGTCGTTTGCACCATTCATAGGAATAAACAGATACGGTCACACCATTCAGCTAGGGTGTGGGTTCCTACGAAATGAGACTGTGGTAGATTTTGTTTGGCTGTATGAGGCGTTTCTTGAAGCTATGGATGGTCTTCAGCCTCTGAATTTCATAACTGACCAAGATGCTGCCATGAGGAGTGCCATACTGGTAGCATTCCCAGATACATGCCACAGGAACTGTAGGTGGCATATCATGCAAAATGCACAGAGTGTGCTGGGAAACTTCATGTCCAAGCATGAGGAACTACGCCGAGAGCTAAATGAAACTATAGACCACAGCATTACAGTTGAAGAGTTTGAGATGAGGTGGGCTGAGATGATCTTAAAGCACAATGTTGGGGACAATATCCACTTGCGTGATCTTTATGATCTGCGTGCAACTTTTGTTCCAGCATTCTTCAGGGACCGATTTTTCCCATTCCTACAGACAACTTCCCGCAGTGAGGGGTTCAATGCAGTTTTGAAAAGATATGTTACCCCAAACAATAGCATCACCCATTTATTCATGGAGTATCTAAAACTACAGGAGAAGATAGATGTTGCACAAGACCAGGCTGAGTTTGAAATGGAAGATAAGATAATTAGAGTATGGGGAGATTACCCACTGGAGAAGCAGGCGCTGGAGGTTTATACCCATGAAATATACTTGCGTTTCCGGGCTGAGCTCAGAAAAATTACATCGTACAATGTCCAGCATTTTGGTGGGCAGTTGTATGATGTTGTTCCAATTAGAGGGTCTGTTTTTGGGTATGGAAAGAGGAGTTACAGAGTTGATGCTAACCCAGGCGAGGCAACCTACAATTGCGAGTGTTGTAAGTTCAGCAGGGACGGCCTGTTATGCTGCCATATAATGAGGGTCATGGCACAGCTAGGTGCTATAGATTCTATTCCAGCACAATACATACTGCCTAGGTGGATGGCGCCCGAGGATGAAGTTGTGGCGCAGACAGTTGAGGTGCCTGCAGTGCCAACTGACAGAAAGTTGACCAACAAAGAAAGAAGGCTTGTACGCTATGGAACACTATGCAATGATTTTGCAGAAAACATTGCGAAGCTTGCATCTACATCTGAGAAAGGGACAACGCTTACTGATAGGTACATGCGTGACTTAGTTAAAGAACTGAAATCTATGAAAATATCAGAATCAGCGAAGCGGAAAAACAAGAAGAAAGGTAAACAAACAGAGGGTGGGACACCTGAAGTGGAGATTCCTGATGATGATGATGGTGAAGGTATCAGGGATCCTACAGTTACTACATCTAGAGGGCGCCCAGGGGAGAAAAGAAAGAAGTCAGGTCTCCATCTAAAGGCCAGCAAACCCGTGAAGTGTTCCGTGTGTGGTTCAATACACCATACTTCGGGCAATTGCCCCAAGAAGCTCACTCCTGGGCCTGAACCCACGGAACAGGATTTATTGCGAGATATGGTTTGAGCGCTTAGAGATAGTAGATTTCTTAGTTAATGTAAAATTGAATGCTACTTGCAGCTCTGTAACTTTAAACAAGTGATGGATGTATTTCCAGTATTTTGTGGTGAACAGAGAACTAGTTTCCATCTTCTGCCAATCTATGCATGGTTTAGTTACTTTGATGTTGCGTAATGAAAAAACATTGTGAGATATACATTTCAGACCATGTAGTTTGCATCATGCTATATTCTACAAAAAAGAAAAAATTCACAAACTATGTAGATTGTACAAAGACCGGCACATGTACCTATTGCCTCCTCAGTTGGGGAACAACAGATCATGCCATGCGATCAAGTTCTCTTTCAGGTCCAGCCACTTGAGCATTAGAAGTTTCCTCGCAGTTGGCAATTCCGCAGGAGTGATAGCACGAACCATTCTCCTCCCATCCCAATATTCAATGAACATGAGCATGAGGTAGCCGCAGTCGTGACTTGCAAAAAATAAAAATAAAAAAGAGAATGATCAAAATGGTTGTAGTTCTGGCCCTGGATTGCAGAAAAAGATGTAGGGGCACACAAACAAGTTGCAGGACAAAAAAGAAAGGAATGTGTGCTGTAGTTTACTTTGTTTTCTGCATAGGAGTCTCAATGTACTCTGTTTTCCAACTAGAAATGTTGATTTTCGATTCGCTGTAATTCAAACCCCACAAGTGCTTGATGGCGCCAATAATGAGTACTGCATCTGACATGAGACTAGGAGTGCCCTTCTTCCTCATTGAGTCCATCACTTCAAACCTCTCTGCCTTTAGATTCAACACTATTAGGTAGTAGTGGCTAGTAAATTTTGTGTCCTTGTTCTTCTGGCGAGATGTCTCTTTGATTGGATCGAGATCTTGCAGAACACTGAACATGATCTGCATCATTTTATACAAAAAGAAAAGAGAATGCCATATGCTTTTAAATATCCATGTGGATAGAAAATGATGAACAGGTCTAGAAATGGATGTAAGTAAAACCAGAAATGACAAAGTGACAACACTGACCAATTCTTTATGATCAAGGCGATTTTTAGGCGAAAACTCGAATGCTCTCTGTATAACACGGTCAAAAATACATGTTGGACTCCTCAGCTTTGTCTGCATACACAACCAAAAAAGGAGGAAGAAAGGCACATTAGGGGGAAAAAGCATCACAGGAAAAAGAATAAGAACCATAAGGTGTGAGATGAGTAGCTGAGTGAAAGAACAAGCAATTTTTTTTTGAACTAACCGCAATATTAAGTGGCATGACAAGTTTCTTCTGTTTTACCATTTCCTTAGAAAGAACATGCAAGCGAATTCGCACGTAGAGTTGCTAAGCCAACCAGTGGGCCTGATGGAGTCTGCCAAATCTCGCACGTAAATAAACCAGACACCATCATCAACAATCTTCTCTTTGTTGATTGCATCTGTAGTTTTTCCCCCATATGAACATAACTTGTTATCCACTTCCAATGTGGACTTTGATGCAGCAACTTTCTTCCCACCTTGCATGTATGGCGATTTCTGATTAGCTGCTGTCTTGACAAGTCTCTTTTGATGTGCTTGCGGAACTGGAGTGTAACTATTTGGCGCTGAGGGTGAGGATGTAGATCCAGCCAAGTTTTTGCCCTTGTCAATGACTGGTGTCTTAACAGGCATATCGATGGTAGCATAAATTTTGTCGAGTGAATCTCCGCTTTCATTGCTTGAAATCACAACGAGCTCTCCCTCACCACCATCTGCTTGTTGTTCAGTTGCAACATCTTCCTTAGGGGAATCATCGAACCCCAGGTCAAAAGTGGGGCAGTCATCGATCAGTTCCCGTCGTCTTCTCTGTTGTTCTGTTTCCTGTAATGATCCAGTGCTGCCAAATTCGGAATCAAGTTTCCTGCTCGTGCTGTCCTTCAATAAAGGCGGTGATGACTGGCCCTGTTGAGCATCCACTTGGTTTGCAGTCTGGTTGTGAATGTTCCAGCTTGCCCTAACTTTTGCCGTAGCAAAACGTGTTCGCCTCTGTGGGCTTTTGACTGGGTTGCCACTCGAACCTACATCCCACTTTTGCTTAGGACTATCCTTGCACGTAGGTTCTGCAGATTTGAGGGGGGACATGGATCTTGTAATCCTACGAGATGGGCTGACTTGAGCTGGTGGACAAGTGACTCTTTTAGAGGTCGTCGGGCTGCAGTTTGGTTCAACAGGTTGGATGGTAGCTTCTGCACTTGTCTTCGTTCCCACAGAACTGACATTTTGAAGTGAGCTGACATTTTGTACTGCTGGCAGCTTAGGACTATCCTTGCACGTAGGTTCTGCAGATTTGAGGGGGGACATGGATCTGTAATCCTATGAGATGGGCTGACTTGAGCTGGTGGACAAGTGACTCTTTTAGAGGTCGTCGGGCTGCAGTTTTGGTTCAACAGGTTGGATGGTAGCTTCTGCACTTGTCTTCGTTCCCACAGAACTGACATTTTGAAGTGAGCTGACATTTTGTACTGCTGGCAGCTTCGTTGCTGATTTGATATGCTCTTGAGTGTTGCTTCCATCTCCACTTGACTGCGACCCTGTTCCATATATCTGTAGATGTTTCAAAGCTGCAACCCCCGGATTTACATCCGTAACAATAGCTTCTTCCCCCGAACTACCATTTTTGATGTTGGAGTTCTTCAAGCGTTTGTAGCAATTTCCATATCCAACTCAAAAGTATCTAGGTCTTTCTCCTCCGCTAAGTGCTTCAAGCGTTTCTCCTCCGCTGTCTTCTGCAGGTCTTTCTCATTTATTTCAAGCGGTTCAGTTTGTTGAACGTGGTCTGATTTGGCCTTCTTTGAGCGTGCACTATCAGTAGGAAAGCTCTCTTCATTTGATCCCCTCTTCCTGGTATCCTTTGGCAGATTTACTGGAGCAGTAACTTCATCTGTGCCCTCAGCATCATTGTTGCCCTCCCCCGTCACTCCTTGCGCTGCCACATTACTAGTGTGCTTGTTTCTTCTACCTCTTGCTCTCTTGGTGTGTTGCTCCACAACATGTGGTTCCTCCTCAATTACCTGGGCCTTTGAAACAGTGCTCGACATATTTTTCAGGAACTGTGCCAGCCCATCCTCAAAAACAGTGCACATTTCAGTGACAGCTACTCTGTATTTCGCCAACTCCTGATGCATAATTATTTAACTTAGGTTAACACAAGTATATAAACATAGAAAAGTACATTTATAAAAAAATTGAACTGTATAATCTACATCTAACATTTAAATACAGTTTACATACACATGGTGTTTTCAGAAGTATTTAACTGTAAAAAAACATCTAGGTGAAAGCTGAAATTGAAAAAAGTACATGTAGCAGACAAATGCTTATGGAACTGTATAATCTACATCTAGCATTTAAATACAGTTTACATACACATCATGTTTTCAGAAGTATTTAACTGTAAAAAAATACATCTAGGTGAAAGCTGAAATTGAAAAAGTACATGCAGCAGACAAATGCTTATGGATAATGACATGTAGCTTTAATCTAAATTATACATTATGGTTGACGAAACTACATACGAAGATTCTGAGAGAAAGGATGGTCTCTTACATCTTCGGTGTGATCACCCGGAGCATGTGTTCTGATGAACATGTCCAGAATTGAAGGTCCTGCGGAGAATAATGTCGTCTTGACCCTGAAACATGGCTTCAACTGTAACCAAAAAAAGTAAAACAAAAGTCAAATATCAAGTTTGAATGATTGATTTTCTAACTTGAACAACATCTATACATGGTGAGCAGAAATGTAGTTTAACTTACAGAAAGTAGCAAATTAAGAACTAGGAAAGGAATATAGCTTACGGGTAAATTCCCGAATGAGCCGTCAGGATTTGTATCCAAATCAACCACGAGCCTAACCATCTTGTTGGTCCACATGCATATTCGAGTGCCATCTTCAGGTACAACTACTGCATCTGTTTGCAAAGAATCAACATAGAGAACCTGCGACAAAAAGGAAAAGGGACCTATTAATGGTTTGCACAGCATGTACAAAAAATGTCCAAGACCTACAACTAAACAATACACAAAAAATGATGAACAGAAACTGACCAGCAGATATGGCATGCAAGCCTTGAACCAATTTTTAGTCTCCTTTGCCCTTGAGGTCTGGATCAAAATATCAATGATGAACTTAGGCCAGTTTAACCTGCGGATACACTCTGTGTGGATGAAAGAAGGGTAACATCTTGGGCTGATTCCAATCGCGGTTGTTGGAGCAAACACAGAGCATGCCAAGTAGATGCAGAACTTCCTCAAAAAAATATGGTCGGCAGGATGACTCGGTCCAAGCTGTTTCTCCAGAAATGCAAGTGATGGCTGCTTGCCATCCTTGATCCCAAACATATCTAACATAACTCTGGTCGCCTCAGTATCCATGTGATAAGAAATAGGGTCGGTGCCCAAGGGAACTCCCAGAACACGGACCACTGACTGCAAGTGTACTGGGATCCTTCCCCTTGCACCAAAGTCAAGTACACAAGTGTCTGGGTTGAAGCAGCCCATCAAGAATTTGCATAAACCAGGGATGAGCTTCGAAACCTTCCACTGAAGTACATCTCCAAGTTGTGCATCGACTATAACTCGACCCTGGTCCGGAGTAAAACCTTGACAGACTCTGATGATCTTCATTGGAGCGGATCTATTGAAAAGACCACTCTGAAAAAGATACAGAATGAGTTTCAGTTGCATGTACCAAACTTTACTACATGTAGTAAAAAAGCTCAAGTAGAAACTTATGAACATGGAGACACAGTACCTGATTTTTATTTCCCTGACCAACTTGTTCTTCGTGTGGGGCTTGATTTTCGACTGGTTGCTCAGGTGGCACTTCAATTGCAACATGCTGAGCATCCTCTAGATCATCTTCTAGTAGTGGATCTACAGGCTTATCCGGGCTTCTGGTCTTCATTTGTAGCCTCTGCTTCAACCTTTCAATTTCGGTTGTCTTGGCAAACTCTCAGGTATCCGGGAGGAACTCTTCTTATCTACGCTTGGAACCATCGTATAGGTCTGTGTGACTCCCTGTTCAAGCTGCAAAAAAAAGCATCATGTTAATGAGACAACAAAAATTCCAAAATCTATGATATCGTTTTAAAAATACATCTACAACAAATATGGTGCACTGAAAAATCAAATCTCATATAGTGACACATGCAAAACTCATGGCATAGAAAAAGGAAGTACCCAACCTACCATGGAGTTTTCATTCTAACTTATACATTGTGGTGAATAAATTACATACAACAAAAAAATCAGAAAGGAGTATCGAAACTCCTCTGATGATGCTTTGTATTTTAATTCAAAAAATACATTTAAAGGACATGTTAAAAACACGTTTCGAACGCGGAAACATACAAATGTAGTATGTGCACATATCAGACAAAAGGTAGAAGGTACATCCAGCATTATACAACATTTTTGTTCATGATTACTGCCCAAAACCAAACCATACAACACACAAAACAAAAATCAGGCACATGGTGATATATTGCAAAGCACCTCACAGACACAAAAACCCAACTAACATACTAACACAGCAACACAGGTGTGACAGTCCAATTCAGTACAGTAACTACTCAAAACAGGTGTCGAGGTATTGGTAACGCGGAACTACTAGAAGTATTCATACGTACCGTAGAGGAGGTGGGGAAGAACGTGAGGGTTCCAGTGACGGGATTGCACACACGATTTTACCCAGCTTCGGATCTCACGACGGCGGCGAGATCCTACGTGCTGCTATAATTCACTCAAGGCAAATATGTGTACAGGTTACAATGAGGTTGTATGCGTCTCCCTAAGGCTGCTGGAAGGCTGGCTTATAAAGGCGCCAAGCCTTCCCCTACAAGGAAAGCCTTAACCGACCTAGATCATGAGTCCTAGACTAACACGGTAAGAAACCCTAACTTGCTCCCTAAGGCGAACGCAGCCAGGCCTTCGTCTTGGACTTCACTAAGCCGGCCCAGAGCTTATCCTTGCGCCTAAGCCCATGAGGCCTTTTCCATTAAGCCCTCCGGCTTTATCTGATGGGCCTCCTTGGTGGGCCAGGTTTTATCCACCGTGGCAGGTATACCTGTTCGGCATAACCTCCACAGTAGTCCCCGGAAAGGTTTAAGTTCTTCGTTTGCCGCCTTTGTGAAACACGGGCTTTCGCCTTTGCGCAAGGCGGACAGAAGAGCTTGGAGCATTCCAAAAAAGACATTCAGTCTGCCTTAAGGATTAAGCCGAACTCTCCTGCACTTTGAACAATCTGGCAGAAAGATTCTGTCAGCGTCGAGTCTTGTCATGACGTCACCGCAGTCAAAGCCAGTCCACGACAGTCTGGACAGCAGAGAGACGTTGTGCCGTCATTACTGCTATTTTTCCGCACACGATCTCCGAGGCGTGCGGGAGAAGATGCCCACTAACTGACCGTTGCGGGACGCGTGGCGAAAATCGCGCGAGCGTTATCTCACCGCACTAATCGCGGCGCACAGCCCCCATAAAAGGGGAACCACTTTTCTCCATCGGGCTCATTTCCTGTTCATCTTCCTCCTCGCACCCATCCCCTCCGAACTCCGGCGAGCTCCACCACCACCACCTGCACACCCACCCATGGAGAGCTCCGATGCAACCACGGGAGCTACAACGGCAACGGCGTCGGCGGCGGTGGAGGGACAAGATCTAGCCATGAGGGGATCGAGCACCGCGGATGCATCTGCATCTCGCGCGGCGGCGGCGACAAGTTCTGCGGCCACCTCCATCGAATCAGAGAAGAATGCCCAGCCCTCCGATGAGGGCGATGCGGCGGAGGCAGAGGAGGAGGGAGAGGAAGCATCTTCCCGCAACTGGGCAGCTTCCACCATCACCGACGCGGACCTCACGCAGCTGGAGAAGGAGGGCATCCTCCCACCAAAGGAGAACTGCCACTGGCGGTCAGCGTACGGCCACCCTGCTCCAGATCCCGCCGGCGATGAGCGAGTGCTCCTCGTCTCACATCTCCTTCGCGGTTTGTCTTTGCCTCCGCATCCTTTTTTCCAATCAGTCTTAGACTACTATGGCCTTCAGCCTCATAGCGTAGGCCCCAATAGTATCTTGTACATAGCTGGCTTTATGGCTTTATTCGAAGGATACCTAGGCATAGAGCCCAGCTTAGAATTCTTCAAGTACTGCTTTACCTGCAAGCGCCAAACAGAGAAGGAAGAACTGCTTTCCTTAGGAACAGTTAGCATCAACCTTCGTAGAGGCAGAGACTGGTATCCTAAGGCGCCAAAAATAGATTCCATTAAAGGCTGGAATAGCTCCTTCTTCTACTGCAAAGACATGGCGCCAGTAGGCAAAGACATAGGACTTCCTCGCTTTTCTCCTTTGCCTGCGGAGCCCGCCTTCTTGGGGCGAGAAACCACTGAAGGTCCTTCCTGACAACCTCCGTCGCATGCAAAGGCGGATTGAGTACACAAAGACTGCTGTGCCCAAACTCACGGGCGCAGACACCATCCTATGTTGGTTGTCAAGGCGAATCCAGCCTTTGAAAGATCGCAAAGGCCTCATGTGCCACTACACGGACCAGAAGAAAGATCCCCTCCGTGTTAGTGAGAGTGACCTTACGCAAGACGCCCTTGTGTATCGCTTTAAGAGGATTGCCAAGGAAAGGATCCAGCTGACAGAGCAGCGTCCTATGTACACAGCCGCCAACCCAGCTCCAAAGGTAAGGCATTTACCACTACTGTTTTTATACTTCCACAATGTTTGCCTTACTAACAACTTTTGATTTCAGCTCGCCCTTTTGCCGGATAATCTGCTGGCTCCTTTGTTTTACGTGCCTGAAGCGGCACCCGAGCCCCAAAGACTCGGAAACGAAAGGCTTCAGGAGCTACTGCAGCAACTTCAGCAGCAGAAAGGCGGAAGCGTGAGAAAGCCATCCCTGTAACGCCGAAGTGCTCGACATTGAGGACGATGAAGATGCGGCCTTCAATGCTCCAGTACAGAAGTAAGCCGAACCTCAATTTCTTTAGTAAGGCGAACAATGTGTATGAATGTTATCTTATTTTGTATGTGATTTGCAGGATCAAACCAACTGCACCTCTTAAGAGGAAGAAAGTAATTTCTTCCAGGCAAAGAAACTGAGCCTCTCCAGCCATCGCTCCCCCCACTCCCTCCGTTCAACAAGAGACAGCCCCAGGCCCATCTGAAGATCATCATATAGATTGGACTCAGCCGTCTTACCTGATAAGACGGAAACTGAAAAGTTGGCCAGGGCTGCCGCTGCTGGGAAGGCGGCGACTTCAGTCAGAGAGCCGAACGAGCCCATTACTCGTGAGCTATCCGCAACATGGTGAAGCAAGAGCTCTTTGACGACGAGGGGTACATCTTACCCAACATCGCCGCCATGCTTGCCGATGAGAAGGAGCGCAACGAGCCCTCCGAAGCTAAGGCCAGTTGGTCAAACATTGACCATATTGAACTGGAAGACAATTGTGACGAGCTGTACGTCACAATGAAGAGAGCTACAAAGCCTTGAAGGCCATGATGCAGGTAAACATTCCGTCTTTATGTACATACTAGTCCCCGGGCATTACGTTGTGCTTTGACTAAGCGCCGACGTAATGGCCTTTCTTTAATGTTGATAAAGACTCAGTCCCCAAGCCCTTGTAGCTATACTTACTGTTTACCTTTGTTACTTACTACTGCCCTTGCCTTAGCAGAGCAGCGAGCAACTTACATGCGATCTATGGTACTCACTGAGTAACCAAAGGCAAGTGCTCAAGCAAGCCGTCGCCGAAAAAAGGCGAACAAAGGTAAATGTTGTTCTTTCACATGCAATGTGACTTTAGTTCATTTTAAGACATAAGATGCTCAACACATGCAATGTGTTTTGCGCAGCTGTTGTGGCGAAGGCAAAACAGATCGTCAGCGAGACTGGCGATATAGAAGTGGTAAGGCGGGAAAATGCCGCCTTGTTTAAGCAACTGGAGGAGAACCGAAAGACGGCCGAGGCCAATCTTAAAGCCGTCCAAGACAGCGCCGCTGAAGGACAGAACTGAAGGCAGAACTTTGAAACTGCAGCGACAGGCTGAAAAGGATGGGCTCCTAATCCAGAGCTTACAAGGTCGTCTTGAACGCCAAGCTGATGAGAGCACCGCCATTGACGAGAAACTGCTAAGTAGTCTTCTTCTTTACTTCTCGCACTTTCTGTCACTTTTCGCTTTATTCAAACAGTTCAATGCGCCTTAATTTTTTATTCATTCCCTTCCTCAGTTCCAGCTGGATTTGGGGAAAGGCTTACCTCTGAGACGCGCCTGGAGCTTATCTTGGAGTGTGGCGAGATTGTGTCAGGGCTGTATGCTGCGGGAAGAGACGTTGTTGCCAACATCTTCCCAAAACAGCTGCCCCAAGTGACAAACACCAGCAACTTGCTGCCACTTCTTCAGAACTGCGTCCCAGAGGTGGTGGAGCGTCTTCGCTCAGCAGCTAGAGGCGGAGCAAAACTTGCTCTAGGACTTGTTCGCGGCCACTACCCCGAGTCAACATGTGGCGCGTTATCAAGTGTTTCCCAGCCAAGGACAGAGACGGCAACGAGCTCGTCAAAGAAAAGGTCTATGCCTCTGTCTCTGGCTTTGCCTCAGCCGTTGCGGAGATGGTAGACTTGTCTATCTTCTTCTCCAAGAAGCCTGTGCCTCCCCGTCCTGACGACGTGTCTGATGACGAAGCCGAAGCCCCCACCACTGGCAATGGCGATGAGTCAGAAGACGGAAATGAAGAAGAAGAAGAGGCGAGTCTGAAGCTACGCTGGATCCATCCAAGTCCCCTGTGCTTCGCCTCCTCAGTCCCCTGCATAAGATGCAGGAAAAAACTTTGCATTAAGCGTGTCATGAAAGATGGCACAAAAGACTTGTTAAGTTATGTTTTGTAATGGCAGGAGCCTTTTATCTGTTGAACATGTTTGTTTTGCAACGCATGCACTTATTTTTAAAAGGCTTGCAAACTATGCTCCTTATCCGTCTTCAAGTTTTCTGGCTTATATGCTTTAGCCTTTTCGTATGCTGGCAGAACCTAAAGCACGGAACACTTCGCTGGCAACAGGGTTAGTAACCAAACTGTTTAAACACAGAAACGGCGCCGGCTTTTGGTGCGTAAAGCATCTACTAAGACAAGCCAGCATATACGATCAGATAAATACTCTTAGACGGATGCAATTTTAATTTTTGTAAGGCCTTAAGGCAAAAGCATCATGTGAGTAACCACAAGCACGAGCCAATTCGGGTTAACATTGATATTTTTATCGAAATATATGATCAAATGGAAATAAAAGACGGCGAGAACTCATGCATAAAAATAATTGAGGGAACCAAAGACTTTTATTTCATAATCATATATGGTGTGATTACAATAGAATTGCTAAGTGTAAAAAGGACGTAGCTGCTCAATGTTCCAAGGACGTTTCGTCTCCTTGAGCACTGCTTCTTCGTTCCTTTTCCTTTTGCGGCCTCTTTTCTTCTTCTCGATATCACGGAGGTCCACAAGATAATATGCCCCGTTCTTAAGCGCTTTGCTGATAACGAAGGGTCCTTCCCATATGGGAGATAGTTTGTGCTCCTTTTGCTGAACAAGGCGAAGCACCAAATCGCCTTCTCGAAACGATCTCCGTCTTACCTTGCGACTGTGGTAACGCCGCATGTTCTGCTGATAAATGGCGGAGCGCTGAAGCGCTATCTCACGCTCTTCTTCGAGAAGGTCTAAGCCGTCCTGTCGGCTTCTTCTGCGTCTGCTTCACGTAGGCTGTTACACGAGGTGTCGTGCAGGACATCGTTGGGAGTACCGCTTCAGCGCCATATATGAGAAAGAAAGGGTAGCCTGTTGCACTGCTTGGAGTTGTGCGTATGCTCCATAAGACAGCAGGTAATTCTTCTACCCATGCTCCAGCTGCTCTATGCAAAGGCACTCTAATCTTGGCTTTATTCCCTGTAGAATTATACTGTTGGTTCGCTCAACTTGGCCATTCGATTGTGGATGAGCCACAGATGCTAAGTCCAAACGAATACCAACTTCACCACAGTACTTTGCCAGTTCTCCTACGGCGAAGTTTGTCCCATTGTCCGTAATGATACTGTGGGGGACGCCAAATCTCGTTATAACCTCAATGACGAACTTCTTGGCTGTTGCCCCATCAAGCTTTTTTATGGGCTTAGCTTCAACCCACTTGGTGTATTTATCCACCGCAACTAAGAGATGTTTGACGCCGCCTCGCGCAGTCCTGAATGGACCTACCATGTCCAGTCCCCAGACCGCAAATGGCCACGTGATTGGAATGGTGCGCAATTCCTGGGCTGGCATCTTTGGCTGTCTTGCATACTTTTGGCATCCAACGCATTTCTTGACGAGTTCTTCTGCATCTTGCTTTGCTGTGAGCCAGTAGAATCCATGTCTAAAAGCTTTGGCGACAATTGCTCGGGCAGAGGCATGATGACCGCAACATCCACCATGGATCTCTTCTAGTATCTCCTGTCCTTCTTCCGGCGAAACGCATCGTTGATATACACCTGTGGTACTCCGCTTGTATAGCTCTCCATTTATTATTGTGTATGCCTTAGCTCTGCGCACAACTTGCCGCCTTACTTCATCCTCTGGCTCTTCCTTGTTAAGGAGGAAATTTATGTAGGGCTGTGTCCAATCTGGCTTCACCAGCATGACGGAAACAGACTGCGAAGCCATGGGGTCATCCTCATCTCCGCCTTTAATAGACGGCACGTACAGGTGCTCCAAAAATATATCGGAGGGCACCTTCGATCTTTTCGAGCCCATTCTGGCTAAGGCGTCCGCTGCTTCATTTTCCTCCCTTTTGATATGCTTGACTTCTAAGCCGATAAAACACCGACCAAACTCGTCTACCGTGCGTCGGTATTCAGCCATTGTAGGGCTCTTCGCGTCCCATGCCCCTTCTAATTGTTGAACAACGAGGTCTGAATCGCCATAGCACAAAAGACGGCTAATGCCCAAATCCTTTGCGACGTGCAATCCATGCAACAGAGCCTCGTATTCTGCAACATTATTAGTGGCATTGAAGTGTATCTGCAAGACATAGCACATCTTGTCTCCTTTAGGGTTCTTCAGTACCACGCCAGCTCCCGATCCCTGCAACATTTTGGAGCCGTCAAAGTGCATAACCCAATATTCTTCGTCAGGGAGGGGAAGTTCATCCATTGCTTCTGTCCAGTCTGCGATGAAATCAGCTAAGGACTGGGATTTGATGGCTGTACGTGGCTTGTACTGGATATCGAAGGCTGCCAATTCAATTCCCCACTTAGCCACACGTCCAGTGGCATCGGTGTTTATAATGTCACCCAATGGCGCCTTACTGACTACCGTGATTGGGTGCTCTTGGAAATAATGGCGTAATTTTCTGGCTGCGAAGAAAACTCCATAAGCCAGCTTCTGATAGTGAGGGTATCGTTGTTTGGATTCGGAGAAGACTTCGCTGATATAATATACCGGCCTTTGTTCCGGTAGCTCCTTGCCCTTCCTTTCGTTCAACAACAACCACTGCACTAATAACTAGTTGGTAGCCGCCATGTAAAGTAGCATCGGCTCTTGTGGTAGAGGAGACGCTAATATTGGTGCTGAAACTAAGGCGTCTTTTAACTGTGCTAAGGCTGCATCTGCCTCTTCAGTCCAGACGAACGTCTTAGTTTTCTTCAACAACCTGTATAGGGGTAAAGCTTTATCCCCAAGCCTACTAATAAATCGGCTTACAGCTGCTGCAGATCCTGCGAGCCTTTGGACATCTTTAAGACAAGTAGGCTTTTTGATGTCCATGATAGCTCGAATCTTTTCTGGGTTAACCTCAAGACCTCTTTCTGAAACAATGAAGCCTAAAAGTTTTCCTGCTGGGACGCCAAAAAAGCATTTTCCCGGATTTAGCTTCATGTTATATTTTCTCAAGTTATCAAAGGTTTCTTGAAGGTCAACGATGAGATCGCCGCGTTTCGCGACATAACGGCAATGTCATCGACATAAGCGTGAACATTGCGGCCTATTTGATCGTGTAGGCAACGTTGTATGCACCGTTGGTACGTTGAGCCAGCGTTTTTAAGCCCGAAAGGCATAGTTATGTAGCAAAACGTTCCGAAAGGTGTGATGAAGGAAGTCTTAATTTGGTCAGACTCCTTCATCTTAATTTGGTGGTAGCCAGAGTAAGCGTCCAAAAAGCATAGTAATTCAGAACCTGATACAGCATCTACGACCTGATCAATTCGCGGCAATGCGAAGGGGTCTTTAGGACAGGCTTTGTTTAAGCCGGTGAAATCTATGCACATGCGCAAGTCTTTCACGTCCTTCTTAGGTACTAATACAGGATTTGCTAGCCAATCTGTGTGGATAACCTCTCTAATGAAATTAGCGGCACTAAGCCGAGCTACCTCTTTTCCTATTGCTTTCTTCTTCTCTGGACCAAGCGACGAAGACCTTGTTTTACTGGCTTGGCACCTTTGGCGACATTAAGGCTGTGCTCGGCAAGTTCCCGGGGTACTCCTGGCATGTCTGATGGTGACCATGCAAAAATATCCCGTTGCTCACGGAGGAACTTGACGAGCGCGCCTTCCTATGCGTCACTGAGGTCCGCCCTATGTTGTCGTCTTGCTTGCATCGCGTTCCAGCACGATCTTCTTCGAGTTTGAGCTGGCCTTGAAAGTGACATCCGAGCGCAAGGAGGCTTTTACCATCCGGCATTTCATTGGTGTTAACTTCTTTCTTGTACTGCTCAGCTCTTCCTTGCTGATGACTGCTTCTGCTAAGATGGCGTTTCCTGCTTCGCATTCCTTCGCCTTCTTGAAGTCGCCATTGACCGTGATGACGCCGTTTGGTCCAGGTATTTGAGCTTGCTGTAGATGTAACACGGGCGTGCCATGAATTTGGCAAGGCTGGGCGGCCAAAGATTGCGTGATACGCACTTTTGAATTCCACCACCTCAAAGGCAACTTCCTCAGTCCTATAGTTTGTTTCGTCACCGAAGGTACGTCTAAGACAATTGTTCCCATAGAACTGGCCTGCCTGCCTGGCACTATGCCGTGAAACTTGACTGTGCTATGTTTAGCTGTGTCTCAGAAAGGCGCATGCGCTTTAAGGTTTCAAGATAGAGGATGTTGATGCTACTCCCTCCATCCATAAGCACCTTAGAAAGCCTGCATTGCTGCACAATTGGGTTTACAACGAGCGCGTAATTCCCTGGGTTCTGTGGAATATGATCAGGATGATCGTTGCGGTCCCATGTAATGGGGTGCTCGGACCAGTTGAGATACTGGGGAACCGCTGGCATAGTGGCATTGAGTTCCCTCCAGGCTGCCTTTTCCTTTTTGGCCGAAGGAGTGGCAAGGAAAGTACAAGGCTTGTTTCGACCCTTGGAAACTTGTTGCTCCTCTTGTGCTTTGGCTCCTGATCTTCCGGCTCCGAAGCACTTTCCTCGTTGTCCTTCTGTCTTTCTTGTCTTTACGGTTCTTGCGCTTGAACTGTTTTGCCTTGAAGCCAGCGTCCGGATCCTTCTTGATATCATCGTTAAGGCGGCACTGCCTGTTGGTATGGGTGCATTTGCCAAGCTTGCTATGATGGGCACAAGGTTCATCTTTGATGTCGTCATAGGTGATTTTAATGGGTCTTGACCCTTGACTGTCATCGCCTTCTTCTGCCATCTGCTAGCCCCTCTGGCCACCCTTCTTATTGGCAAAGGCTACCTCCTTTGATGGTCCTGGCGCATCGTTGGCTTCTTCTTTTTCCGGCTTTGATTGTTGTTTCGCTTTTCCGGGTTAACAGCTATGTCCATGCGCAGATCGCCGTCGTCAGCTCGAGCGTCGTCTTCTGCTGCAGCGTAATTGTTCGCGCTGTCTAAGAGCTCGCCGAGGTGTTTGATGTTTTGGCTGGCTAACATATATCTCATCATGTTGCCTTTCTTCAGGCTGTTCATAAAAGCATGTATGGCCTGGATCTCAGAAACGTCTTCACATGCATTCTTTGTCTCTGTCCATCGAGCTATGAAAGCTCTGCTTGACTCCCCCTCCACTTGAGCACACTTTAGTAGATCTGAGTAAGCCTTTGGACGTTTGTATGTGCATGAGAAGTGTTGCATGAATGTTTTCTGCATGTCTTGCCAATTGTGGATACTCTTTTCTGGCAAAGTGTCGATCCATAACCGGGCCGTTCCCTCCAACATGAGTGGAAGAAAACGTACAGCTGCATTGTAATCACCGTCATTAATACCAACGGCGTGGATGTAATCAGGCAGCCATATGTCCGGTTTGTCAATGCCATTGTACTTGTCCACAATTTTCTTGACATTGCCTAGCGAGGATGGGAGTTGCACCTTGCGAATCGCCGGTCCAAAGCACAGGGCCCAGGTAAGACTCCTCTTTGGCCGCTTTAATCTCATCGAGACGGATGCGGGCGTCTGAGATATGAGTGTTTTCCCTGGCTGGCCCTTTGTTGGATTGGCTACGCCTTGGCTCCTCCTGACGGCTTTGGCGATGAGGGAGAGAGCGAGATCGCCTTTGAGGCGGATCTCTGTTGCCCCTTTTCCTTCGTCTCTTGCCCGTGCTGCGGGCGGAGGTGGCATGTTAAGCCGGTCACTCCCACGCCGTGCGTCCTTGTCTTGATCTCTTTCACGGCGAGGCGGATCATTCTTCTTATGGCGTGTGTTATCCTTTTGCCGGTGGTCGTCCTTGCCTTTGTCGCTATGGCGGTTGGACCCAGTCTTTGACTCATCCCTGTGTTTGTCAGGAACTTTGTCCTTCCTAGGTTCCTTACCCTTATTGCCATGGCTACTGGAACCAGCTGTTCCTCTGGATCCCCACC